>QLSR01000209.1:1997609-2137076 GCA_031780015.1 Citrullus colocynthis
GTTATGTTCTTAAAGCTATTGAAAAGCATGTTTATGAGATGTTATTGATACAATAATTGCCCTGTATTCGTATGAACGATTTATGTACGAACGGTTTGTATGAAATGTTATTTCTAAAAAGGAAAATGTTTTAGAGGAGGCTCAATGCTAATAAGGCATGTGAGTTTCCCCGGGACCCAGAACTTGGGCAACCCGCCTATAAAATGTTTTAGAGGAGGCTCAATGCTAATAAGGCATGTGAGTTTCCCCGGGACCCAGTACTCAAGGACATGAGAAGGTACATGGGCAACCCGCCACGTTCCTATGTGCACATAGAGGTTATATGTTGGTGCGTTGAGTCTTGCTCCGCATCGAGCCTTATATGTTTTCGACGTTGGGGTGTTGAGTTTTGCTCCACTTCAACTAAGGGAAAAATATTGTATCTAAACTGTTTCCTTCTGATTGTTTAAAAATCATGTATGATTTGATAAGGGCATTTAAATTGTTTTAACTAAGGTTTTTGAAGTGATTACATGTCTTATGTTTGATGTTGAACGTAGTTTTACTATTGATGATTTCCGAACTGAAAAGGTTTTGTTAAAAATTGTCACTCACTGGGCCTTAGCTCATGTTTTCAATGTTTTCTTTCCCCTCCAGGTAGCAAGGACGTTTCTAGTGCTTTGCCTACTCCCACTCGCCCTGCTTAAGCTTCGAGACTCCGAATAATTCGACTTGTTGAAGTGTCAGTTGTATGTTAAACCTTTATTAGGTGGCATGTAGATATGTTTGCACAATTACCAGAGGTTGAACTATGGGTAGTGTAAGGACATGTAAAAGAACTGAGAAAATTTTGTTTTGGCTTGTATATACTTTTCCATATGCGATGTTTAATATGTTTTAGAATGTGGAGATTACATGGTGGACAGCTTAGAATGTGTGTGAAGGGATGGATGGTATACGTCACAAGAGGGGTGATGTATACTGTCCTCACATCTCCTTTCAGGGTGTGCAGGTAACTAGGAAGGGGGTGTGACAGTTTATTTGTTTTCATGTCTACAATTTAGGAGCATTTTTAAATTCAAACAAAATTTTGAAAACTAAAAAGAGTGATTTTTAAAAAATAGTGCTTGTTTTTTGAATTTAGTTAAGAATTCAAATATTTATTTAGAAATTATATAAATAATGATTAGAAAATTGTGAAAAAAACAAGCACAATTTTCAAAAACCAAAACTAAAAACCAACTAGGTATCAAACGAGGCAGAAAATTTTCACCCGAGTAAACAAAGAGAGGAAGGCCTTAATGAGGAGAATATGAAGATAATTAGTAAATTTTAGTTTCATATTTGTTTAGTTGTTAATTTAGATTATATATTGTTTCATTAGCATCTTATCTTTGAATATAGAACCTTTTTTTATTAAAGAATTTTCTCTCAACTTTAGGAATGGACTTTCCTTCTTTCACCTGGACTTGGCCTAACACGTACCTTTTCCACTGCATTAGATTGGTATCAGAGCCTTTAAATGACGTTCTTGAAAAGAAGCAAAACCATAGATGACGGTTGGAGATGTGCATGCAACAATGATGAATGACCTAATTTTGACCTCATTTTTGCAAAATATTCATGGAGCATCATTTTAATTCTAGGTTGGATTCTTATTCCAATTTAGATTTAGAAAATTTTGTGACGAGATTTTCAGATGGAATCTACCATGCTCAAAGAATTGAGAGAAAAAAGCATCACTTTATCACCTCAAACACGAGGACAAGTTTTTTTTTTTTTTTTTAAGTTGGGGTGTGTTGCCTTCTTTAGGTGTTATAATTTTAGTACAAAGTATGTGTCGAGAATTACTCAAATATATCCATTAGTCAGCAAGTTTTGTTATAAAAACTCAGGTGTAAGCTTCTATAGGTTTTCTAGTCATTCTAGGGTCAAACACAGAAATTTGTGATAAATTAGGCGTTGAGACTAAATACATAATCTATGCGGTGACTGTACAAGTATTATGTTCAAGGAGTTTATGCGTCTAAGTCTATACATAAAGAATAAATAAAATTTCCTACAATTAACATGGTGCGGTGGATGTGGAGAATGTTAGTCAAATGTCATTTACAGTCAGATAGCATGCGTTGAGAATGATGATGGAACCATGCGATTCAGTAGAGTTAACGGAGCAGCTAGTTGTTACTTAAGCTTATCTAAGTGTATTTAGATACCTACAAACTTTGGGTTTGAGAATCCATCTTTCGATGTTTCGACGCCACATTAATCTTATCTCTAAGACGCATGGTAAGTTTGTTTTGGCAAAGATGAACTACATCTCTGAAACTCATCTAGTCTTGATTAATGCTAAAGATTAACCATCTATTCTCTCAAGCTAGACAGTCATACTTGTTTAAACTTGTTTGTCCGACAAATCTAAGCAAGCTAATGATATGCATTAATCAAGATGTAAACATATTTAATATTGCTTAAGAAAAACTAACTTCTAACATCTAACTCATTCAATATACAAGTAACATGGTGTAAAGTATTAAATATGAAAATTTGTGAAAGATAATCGTCAATCAAACTTATATTAAGCAAATAAACCATTCTCTTGAATGTCATTAACAAAGCATAAGTAAGAAGAAGGGAAATGAAGAAAAAACAGAAATGGAAGACGTCAAGCCGCCACTGGGAACGTCTTGCTTCATGGAGGCTGATAAGCACTTGAAAAGTGCTTTCTATCCTCTCAAATTAAGGGAGTTTATATTAGATTTCACTTGTTTGCTAGTCATTTTCAGGTTATACTCCTTGTTTTCCTCATTTTAACCTGAAAACCACTAGCAAACAAGTGAAATTTAATATAAACTCCCTTAATTTAAGAGGATAGAAAGCACTTTTCAATCGCTTATCACCACCCCAAACTTAGAGATTTGCTAGTCCCAAGCAAAGAATAAAATAAAATAATAGGGAGTTTAGATGAACAAAAGTGCGCATCAAGTATCTGCTTTTTCTTCTCAATGCATAGCTTGACGCAAGGGTTTTCGCTTCTTTTGTTCTTGCAGCAGCTTCTTCTCTGGTACTTGGGTTATTTGTGTTTCTTTTCTACTTAATCCTGCATTAAGAACAAAAAAGCTCATATTTTCTCAGGTATATTCTTTTGTAAATGATGCCAACGCATGATAATACATAATACACAATTCAATTGCCAAAATCATGTGTTTAACCCTAAAGTTACTCTAATTATTCCAAATAGTGAATATAATAACTTGTATTTCTACAAGTTATCACACCCCCAAATTTAGGATAATGCTTGTCCTCAAGCATTCATTTAGAGACTTATTAATTTCTACTGCCCAAGTTTAATTAAAAGCTCAATATCTCAACTTATTTTCTATTTCTAGACTATATCAACAATCAAATAACCACATCAAGTTCTTTTTCAATTAACACCTAGAAAGTACTTCTAAATTTTAGATGCGGCAAGCTTAATCCTAAAAAATACCCTTACTCAGTTCTAGCCAATCTGATGTCCTCATTTTAGTAATGTACCTTAGAATTCATTTTCATAAAGTTTCTTTTTTTCCTTTTTTTTTTTTTTTTTTAACTAGACTTGTGTTGATCCGGGCTATCTACCTTCGTTTTGACATACCAACGATGGGGTGCATGAAGGCAACCAACATCGAGCAAATACCCTTTCACAACTCAGCACTTATCGCGTTCTTTTTTGGTTGCGTTGACAATGGTACCGTTTATTTATTTTTCGCTGATTTTGGACTCTCACCTTTGACTATGGGGTGCATGGAGGCAGCTAACATCTAGCAAGAGTCATTCTCAACTCAACTTTTAACAAGCTAATTTTATGCACTGTCAGCAGAGTTGTTTATCCCAAGGAAATATATATATATATATATATATATATATATATTTTGTGTTTTTATTATTATTTTTTATTGTTTTTTTAATTTGAAAATTTTATGAATTCTGAACGCATGGCTCAAACCTCTCCCACCCCCAAATTTTGAAGGCAGCAAGGTTCTCATTGCTGAAATCGAGTTATGAGATTGACTTAGAAAAAATTTTGTAAAAGAGGTTTGCGGCAAAGCTTGCACGCATACTAACTTTTTAGAAATATTTTACCAAGTGTAATATCCTAAGGCTCCTCAGTGGTTTGGTTAATGGGAGGAGTATAAACGGTCAAGGCTTGCTTGTTGTTGTCAAGCTAAACAGCTGCTTCAACTTCACTAGGTTGTGAACTCGACGCCTGCATCTTAAAATGCTTCTTGACAAGTTTCCTCCTTTTGGGTTGTGGAGGCCGAGGGGATGATGGTTCTTGTGACTGGGCAGGCCTTCTCTTTGTGTTGGCCGCCTCAAGTAGATGCGAGGAGTCCTTCAATATCCTTCTCAGACTTTGGGCTAAAAAGACCCCATTTACTGCTCTGACTGGCGCATCTTCCATCCATTCCACGTTGGCACACAGTCTTGTCACAAGAAAGAGGAAAAACAATTGACCTCTAGGCTTGAAGAAGATCCCCCGAATTTGTGGGCAATGATATGTCCCACATCTAGCTGAATTCCTTGAGTGATGCAATAAATGACCATGGCACGGTCCCTTGATATTGAGGCGTCATTCGTGGTGGGGAGGAGCGAACGCTTCATGAAGTAAAGCCACAGGTTAGCCTCGGTGATCAAGCAAGTTAGCCCCAATGTACGAATACTCTTTGGGGAAGTGTTCCATTTTAACCCCGGTTTGGCGATAGTCTTGAGGGCATCATGCATTTCGGCTTCTATTGGCGTCGACATGATTCTGTTACCATCTGCCGTTGCAACGTTGGGAAGATCAAACAACCCATTAATCTCCCGAGGCTCGAAAAAAATCACCACATGTTCAACTTTGACTTTGTGTGCTTTTCTGTGGATAGTTCCTTCGTAGAATGCCTCCACGGCGGAGGGTTGAATGACTTCGGCACTTTCACAAAATTGCCTCCAACCCATCGCGTCGACTCCTTGAATAATGAAGGTGGGTGATAACTTGTAGAAATACAAGTTATTACAGCCTTTTTTCTTAGAAAAATAGAGATTAAATAGAAAATCATGTGGCAGTTGATGTTAAATTCTATCGATAAATCTTCCTATGCGTTTTACTCTTGTAAATTGATGAAAATAATTATTTTATAACTTTTTGAGCCTAAAACGCATGTTTTAAAGCAGGAACGCGAGTAACCTGTAGATTCTTAAAGCAGGACTATGCGTTGGCAACCTGTGACTCATTGACATCCGCTCAACGCAGGATGATGCATTAGAACATATGGATGCGTCGACATGAGTGAACGCATTAATCTAAATTCTCCATGAACGCATAACGACCAGGAACGCAAGGCAGAGGAAAATCAGATTAGAATCTTGAGAGATTGTTGGAAGATTGACATGCATGATCTGTGGCTAAAGTGGTGGATCTAAATTGAACCGAGAATTACGCAATTAGGCAAGATAGACACATGACATCAATTTCCTCCAATCATGCAGATTTGCCACTGATTACGAATGCAACCTCTATAAAAGGGCAGACCTGTAAGTTGAAAAAGTGTTGTTGATTCTCGGAAGAATTCCTAAGTGACAGCAGAGTTCTCTCCAGAAGACAACCAGAGACGAATAGCTCGAGAGAGAAGAGTATTCCCTCCGCCTGACCACTTCACAGCAGAACCTCACGCTTCCATTCCGGCGACTCAAGACATTGACGCCTTTCCTGCTTTCTATCTCTTTTTCTAGCTTTGATTTTAGATTTGTGTCAAGACATTGAGCTTTCTAAAATTGTATTCCGTTCATTAATCTAAAATTCTTCCATGTTTATCCATTTCCCCACACTTTCCGCTTATTAATTTGAATCAATGAGTAGCTAATCTTTCATGGGTCACAAGTTGCGTTAGCATCAAAATAAGAACCATAGTGTAACTATTGCATCTTGTCAATTGTAATCTTAATCCGATGCTTATGTCCATCTAGCTAATCAATATAAGTAGTAATAATCTGACTGCTCGAGAGGGTAAGTGATTGTGGAACTCAATTAACAAGGCCCAGAAGTGTTACTTGTTTATAGGAATAACCTTGGTACTTAACACTTTCCTATGCGGTATAGACATATAACGCATAGCGGCTGACAACCGAGAGAAGAGTTGCAAGTATAAATAGATTATCACTATGCGTTTCTGATTTTAGATGTTAACCAACCCGAACCCTATTTTTATCCATTCATTTAATCCATTTAGCTGACTTTGCTGTGTTGCATACCTTACCATTTACCCCATTTTAATCTAGTCTACATGTTATCGCTTTCTTTAGTTAGACGCATCCTTATCAACTATTTTTAGTTGCCACTCCAACTCTAACAATCCAACGAATTATAGAATCAGTGTAGTCCCTGTGTTTGACCTCGGACTCACCGAGTATACCTATTTCTTTGCTTATACTTGGGTTAAGAATAGGAAAACTTGACAGATCATAAACGTATAACATTAAGCATGTTCAACGTATAGTACGTTAAACGCATAGGAAGCTTAATAATAATAGATAAACGCAGTAGCAAGTTTTGCACTTTAAATCTGTTGCACAACAACAAGTTTTTGGCACTGCTGTTGGGGACTATTTTATTGATTCAATTTTTTTTTTGGATTATTTGTGTTGTAGGAATTCCTCAGTCGAAGGAGTATAGCAAGTTTCTCTTCCGTCAAAAGCTTCTAACAGTATATGAGTGACGGGAGCATCACAACACTTGATATTGACCCAGAGATTAAGAGGAACTTCAGAAGAAGGACAAGACAGAATAAACAGAGAAGGAACAACCAAGCTACAGAAGAAAATATGGACGTACAACACAATCAGCCTCAAGTTCCTCAAGGTGGGATTAGGCAAAATGCAGATGCGCAAGAGCATGCAGACCAAGAGATAAACCCAATTCTCTTGGCGCATGATAGAAATCGTATAATGAAGGGGTATGCGTAGCCGAACCTGTATAATTTCGCACCAAGAATTTTACAACAAACCTTTGAAGGTAATGGAAGGTTTGAAATGAAGCCAGTGATGTTGCAAATGTTGCAAGCCGCAGGGCAGTTTGGGGGTGCAATGGGTGACGACCCGCATGCACACTAGAAAAGCTTCTTGGAGATATGTAGCACATTCTCCATGGCTGGAGTACCGCAAGACAACATCAGGATGATGCTATTCCCATTCTCTCTCAGAGATGAGGCAAGACAATGGGCATATTCATTTGAACCTAGTGAGATTACAACTTGGGCGCAAATGGTTAAAAAATTTATGCAGAAATATTTTCCTCTGACGGTGGGTGCAAAGAGGCGACGAGACATTGTCACCTTCGAGCAAAAGGATTCGGAGACTCTTAGTGAGGCTTGGACCCGATTTAAGAGGCTGGTAAGGAATTGTCCGCACAATGGCATTC
This sequence comes from Citrullus colocynthis, assembly GCA_031780015.1. Lineage (NCBI taxonomy): Eukaryota > Viridiplantae > Streptophyta > Magnoliopsida > Cucurbitales > Cucurbitaceae > Citrullus > Citrullus colocynthis. The sequence continues at coordinate 2,005,027 of QLSR01000209.1, forward strand.
CTGATTGTGTGCAGATGGAGATCTTCTATGGAGGATTAAACAAAACATCACAATCAATGGTTGACGCCTCTGCAGCAGGAGGATTAATGGGCAAGACTTATACGCAAGCCAAGGATATTCTCGATAGAATTTCGAGGAACACTGATGAATGGGTGGATAATGGACATGGATCCCATTCATTGACAAGAGACGAATGCAAGCTGGTACGCTTGAAACTGATGCTGCCACTAATCTTTCAGCTCAGATTGCCACTATGACATCTTTGCTGAAGACAATAGCATTGAACAACCAAGGTGGATCTGTTGCTATGATGGACGCAATGAATGCGACAACATTTATAAGCTGTGTACAATGTGGTGGGGACACCTGTATAATATGTGTCCTTACAATCCACAGTCCGTTTGCTATGTTTAGAACAACCCGTACGCTAAAACGTATAATCCGGGTTGGAGGAACCATTCTAACTTTGGATGGGGAGGAAACCAACAACAGACGCAGGGAACTGAGCAACAGCTGCAGAGAAGCAACCCTCCTGTTTACAACCAAGGTATTCAAGGGCATCAGCCACAAAGAAACTAGTCAGCAAATGCATCATCATCATCCATGGAAGCTCTACTACAAGAATATATCAGTAAGAATGATGCGATGCTCAAAAGTCAGGCCACTGCAACTCGCAATTTAGAAGTTCAAATGGGACAAATTGCAGGTGAGCTAAAAAATAGACCTCAAGAAGCATTGCCAAGTAATACCGAAGCCCCACGAGGTAACGGTAAAGAATAATGTCAAGCTGTGACATTGACGAGTGGGAAAATTCTTCCAACTAAAATGCAAGACCAGAGGACGCAAGGAAACCTGCAGCCTCACATCACTCCACAACCTACTCCAACAGCACCAACAATGATCCGCAGCCATAATTAATCACCACAACTTCTCAAGAGCTGGAGAATGGAGGGAGAAGAGAAAAAGCAACGCAGGCAAAACCTGCATTAGTATATCAAGATACCACTCTTCCCATGCGTCCACCCTTTCCTCAACGCCTAAAGAAGAAAAACGATGAGGGCCAATTTAGAAAATTTCTGGACGTTCTCAAACAACTTCACATCAACATTTCGTTGGTGGAAGCCCTAGAACAAATGCCATGTTATGTCAAATTTTTGAAAGACATACTATCCAAGAAGAGAAGGCTCGGAGAATTTGAGACAGTAGCATTAACGCAGGAATGTAGTGCGTTGTTCAAAAATAATATACCTGCTAAAATGAAAGATCTAGGGAGTTTTACATTGCCATGCTCCATAAGGGGAATGGATGTAGGTCAGGCATTATGCGACTTAGGAGCTAGCATAAACTTAATGCCACTGTCTATATTCAAGAAGTTGGGTATAGGGGAAACACGGTCCACTACAGTCACACTTCAACTTGTGGATCGCTCCATCAAGCATCCCGAAGGCAAAATCGAGGATGTTCTTGTGAAGGTGGACAAATTCATCTTCCCAACCAACTTCATAATCCTAGATTATGAAGCTAACAGAGAAGTGCCCATTATCCTGAGAAGACCTTTCTTAGCTATGGGACGCGCCTTGATTGACGTCCAGGAAGGGAAACTAACAATCCGTGTGGACGACCAGCAAGTAAAGTTTAATGTCTTTAATGCGTTGAAATATCCTGATGATTTTCAATCTTGTCAGGTGATTGAGGATATAACTGAAGAAAAGGCAAGTATTACAGACACATTGTAGAAGATGAAGCAATTTTGTAATTTCCAACGCAAGTTTTGAACGCCTAGATTTGAGCAACCGATCCACGGAGAAGACAAAGCCATCTTTAGAAGAACCGCCAAACCTTGATCTAAAAACACTGCCGACGCATCTTAAGTATGCATATTTGGGAGAAGAAAGCACGCTACCGGTTATCATATCATCTGCCTTGACTACAGACCGTGAAAAGACTTTGCTGCAGATATTAAAAAATCATATCAAAGCCATTGGATAGACCCTAGCGGACATTAGAGGAATAAGCCCTTCATACTGTATGCATAAAATTCTGTTGGAAGAGGGTAAAGAAGGTTCCGTAGAAAGGCAGTGCAGGCTTAACCCAGCCGTGAAGGAGGTTGTGAAGAAAGAAATCATCAAATGGCTCGACGCAGGGGTCATTTATCCAATCTCCGACAGCAGCTAGGTAAGCCCAGTTCAGTGTGTACCAAAAAAAGGGGGGACGACAGTGATTACGAACAGTAAAAATGAGTTGATACCAACACGAACGATCACTGGTTGGCGCATCTGTATGGACTACCGCAAGCTGAATGCAGCGACAAAGAAAGATCACTTCCCATTACCAGTCATCGACCAGATGCTAGATAGCTAGCAGGAAATGAATTCTCCTGCTTCCTTGGCGGATATTCCGGCTATAACCGATCATGATAGCTCCGGAAGATCAAGAGAAGACAACGTTCACATGCTTATATGGCACCTTTACGTTCAGACGCATGCCATTCGGGCTATGTAACGCACCAGGAACGTTCCAAAAGTGCATGATGGCGATATTTTCCGAATATCTGGAACATTCAGTAGAGGTGTTTATGGACAACTTCTTAGTATTGGGGAATGATACGATGAATGCTTAGCCAACCTGGAACGAGTATTAAAGAAATGCGAAGAAACAAACCTAGTCCTCAACTAGGAGAAATGCCACCTCATGGTCACGGAAGGTATTGTGTTGGGACATAAGATTTCTAAGGTTGGACTGGAAGTTGATCAAGCAAAAATAGATGCGATAGCCAAACTACCAGACCCCACAAATGTAAAGACTTTACAAAGTTTTCTAGGCCATGCGGGCTTTTATAGAAGATTCATCAAAGGATTTTCGCAAGTCGCAAAACCACTAAGCGCACTATTGGAAGCTAATAGGGAGTTCAACTTTGATAACGCATGTTTGCATGCATTTGAGTCTTTAAGGCAGGCCCTAATTTCAGCACCAATTTTAGTTGCACCAACTGGTCTCTCCCATTTAAGCTGATGTGCGACGCAAGCAACCATGCAGTGGGAGTAGTGCTGGGGCAAAGGAAAGAGAAAATAATGCACCCAATCTTTTATGCCAGTAAAACATTGAACACTGCTCAAGAGAACTACACTACTACTAAGAAGGAAATGTTAGTCGTAGTCTTTGCGGTTGACAAATTTAAGGCATATTTGGTAGGGTCAAAGGTAACTATCTATACTGATCATTCTGTGATCAAGTATTTAATGGCGAAAAAGGACGCAAAGTCTAGATTCATCTGATGGATCTTATTATTACAAGAATTTGATTTGGAAATCAAAGATAGGAAGGGAACCGAGAATCAGGTTGCGGACCACCTATCTCGATTGGAAAATAAAGAGGTCCAAGAGAGTTGGAGTGATATAGAGGAACGGTTCGTAGACGAGCACATCATGAATGCAGAAAGTCATGAACCGTGGTATGCAGATATAGTGAATTATTTGGTCCGCAACCAATGGCCTGAAGATTTCAACGGTCAACAAAGGAAGAGACTTCGACACGAAAGTAAGTTCAACTGCTGGGATGAGCCATATCTATACAGACTTGGCCCGGACCACATCCTGCGTCGATGTGTTCCAGAATATGAAATGCATAGCATTCTGAGAAGCTGTCATGAAACACCTTACGGAGGACACTTCGGGGGACAGAGAACAACTGCGAAGGTGTTGTAGAGTGGGTTTTTCTGGCCCACATTATTCAAAGACGCAAGGGCATATGCAGTAGCTTGCGATTGTTGTCAAAGAACAGGCAACATTTCCAACCGAAATGAGATGCCTTTGAACTCAATCCTGGAAGTTGAGTTGTTCGACGTATGGGGAATCGACTTTATGGGACCATTTTCTCCTTCTTGCAGTAATCAATACATCCTAGTAGCGGTTGACTACATATCAAAATGCGTAGAAGCAGTGGCTTGTGTGAAGAACGACGCAAACACGGTGTCCAAGTTCTTAAAGAGACAAATCTTTTCATGATTTGGGACACCAAGGGCGATAATTAGTGATGAAGGTACACATTTTATCAATCGCAATCACTAACTTATTGACAAAATTTAATGTCTCGCACAGGGTAGCAACTGCCTATCACCCACAGACAAACGACCAAGCTGAGGTAACAAACAAAGAGATTAAGTCCATACTTGAAAAAGTTGTGAGCACATCAAGGAAAGATTGTACGGAGAGATTAGATGAAGCTCTCTGGGCATACAGAACGACATTTAAAACACCCATAGGCATGTCACCTTATGCGTTGGTGTTTGAGAAAGCGTGCCATCTCCCGCTAGAGCTGGAAACAAGGCTATGTGGGCCATGAAGAAGCTTAATCTAGACTAGGACGCAACTGGTGAAGCAAGAAAGCTTCAATTAAACGAACTCATGGAGTGGAGCCATTCAGCTTATGAAAACGCAAAGCTGTATAAATAAAGGACCACAAAATGGCACGACAAAAATATCAGTAAGAAAACGCTATACCTCGGCCAGAAGGTCCTATTATTTAACTCAAGGTTGCGTTATTTCCAGGTAAGCTGAAGTCTCGCTGGTCTGGACCATTCATAATCAAGGAAGTGTTTCCGCATGGTGCTATCAAGCTAACAAATGAATGAGCGTAGCGCAGTAGCTGTTGGACAGAACCACCTTTTTCAAGGTCAATGGACAAAGGGTAAAACCCTATCACATTAGAGAGCTAGAAATCGAAAAAACCTCCATTGACCTACGCGAGTGTAATGACTGAGCCTACGTTGAAAGGTCCCTGCATTGCTGAACGCCCAATTTTCCAAGGACGCTTTCTTTTACTCTTGCTTATTTTCATTTTACTTTCTTTTTAGTATTTATTTTTCATTCTTTGAATTCAATTTTAGGAGTAGTGTAAATTAAATAAGCATGAAATTATGCGTCGGGCTTCAATGCAAACTATTTGATTTCAGCGCACACTCTGCCTTTCATGCTGCGTCCAACGCATAATGGAACTGAGAACCATGCGTTCATCAGTTATGCGTTTATCAATAAAATGTATGCGTTTTAGAAAGAGCAAACCGGGGAACACATACGTCTTTTGAGTCAATGCGTTTTCCCAAAAACACTCGAGTGCTTATTTGCGTCATTAGCCGCCCATCACACTTGATGGGTGTGCGGCTCAATAAATTTGCCTAGATCAGTGGGATTTCAGATATCACATATCTGCATTTATTACCGACGGCTTAATTAGCCCTTCATCAACGCGATTCGATTTTTCATTTTCCATTTTCAGAACCCTTCATCTCTCAAACCTCTGGCAATTTGAGTTCTTCACACCCTTGTCTATGTCTAGCCAATCGGACTCCCAAAACCAAGAACACTTCGCCGGCGACGCTTCCCCAATATCTTCGTACAATACCCAGTACTCGACCCTATCTTTTTCCTCATCCGAACCGCGACCAGTCCTTTAGGTATTTCCCAACCCTCGAGCTTCATTTTTCTCTTCACCACTATTTCGACCTACCTGACCTGTGAGGCCTTTCGCTTTTTCGGTTCGCCCTAGACCTCCAAACCCTAGCCCACCATTTATCTCAACTTTCTCAGCGTCATGAATTAGGGTTAGTGCCCAAAGACCGCCTCTAACCCCGTTTTCCCGACGATTCGTCAGATCTCTAGTTCGTCCACCAATAGTCGACCTTGACTCAGACGACTGCGTAGAAGTCCTAAACATTCCACTCTTGAGCTGAATCGACCCGACACCTACTCTAAAACCCAAAAGCCGAGTCAAGTCCTGCATTCCAAACCGCAGAATGAAGAATGTGAGGGAGTTTTTTGCCGCAAACTTCAATGTCAAAAACCAACGTCTAAGCACGAAAAACTCCGAAGCCGAGGAACCGGGTCCCAAAATGGTTTGTGATGAAGCTAGCACACTGTATGGAAGCAGTGAAGTCCGCCGCAAAGATGAGCTAAATGTCTTCGGCGACATCCTCGAGAGGATTGCTCAAGAGGAAAGAGATGCAAAGGCGAGGGAGGATGGCGGAGAGGTCAACTAGCCTTTGCCTTCATCAAGACACCCCAGCACAAGAGGGACTGATGAAGTGGGAGGAGGGGTAGAAGAGGATGTGGTTGTGGAAGAAGGGGAAGTGAACTCTGCACCTTCCCCAGACGAATGGATCGCACACATTCTGAGTGGCCTACGAGACCCGTTTGAAGTATGCATATCAGACGCCAGACGGAAATCACCCTCACCGATAAAAGAGGTCCACATTCAGCCAAAAGAGACTCAGGAGGGTGAAAAGACTGGGGGAAATAAGGAAGAAGATGCCGCTTACAGCAAGGAGGTCGTAGGTGAGCCATTCAAAACGTATGGGTTAGTCCCTGCGTCTATCAGTCCTAAGGATATGACCCTGGACTCCAATGAAGGACCTATCAAAAAGGTTGTGATGGCCACAGAGGCCAAGAGAATAAGAGAAGAAGAAAAGGAAGTGGTACCCCTGATAAGGAAGAAAAGAAGGGTATCACAAGAAACTGCCAAGGATGAAGAGCCAAAAAACGCAGAGCAAGGAGACGGTCCTGAGTCCCCGATTGCGGCAACATCCTTCGATCGGTTGGCAGAAAAGATAAAGAAGAAAAGGGCCAAGTTGAGAAAAGAGCTCAGGGTCCTAAGAAAAGGAGCAGAGAAAATTGTAAGGACGCATTGTCCAGCAAAAAGGTGCACAGGGTAGTGCAACCTGAGGAAGAATGGGAAACGCAAGGCCTTCCTGATCCTCAAATTGATGAATTCGCTATGGCATTAGAGGAGGAAATGAGGGAAGAAGAAAGAATAGAAAAGGCAGCTGAGGAGCTTAAGAGAGAGCTGCAAATAGAAGAAGATGAGAAGTTGGTTGCACGAATAAATGCCCAAGAAGAGAGGAAGGGCAAGAGGAAAAAGAAGAAGAAAAGTAGGCACCACTCGCCTACAAGGAAGGAACGCATAGGGGAGGATGCGTTAGAGGAACAAGGTGTTAGCACCTTGAGAAAGAAGAAAAAGAAAGAAAAAGAGGAGTCAGTCACCAAACTCCCAGGCATTCACCAAGAGAAACGCGAAGGGAAGGAGAAAGTAACTGACGCTCTAACTGAAGTGGTCGAGAGAAAGAAAAAGACAGTGGATAAAATCCCTGCTAAGGCCAAAGGAAAAGAGAAGGTGGCGGATGCGTCACCAAAGAAGAAGGATGGAAAAGGGAGACGTAGGGCGTTCCCTGATTTATTGATGGAGGTGGGATTTTTCCCTGAAGAAGCCCCGTTGTCGCCGTATATCACTGAAATCATCGACCACCACAGTTGGAGAAATTTCTCTTCCAGCACTCCTTGGATCCAACCTGACTTAGTCCGCAGCTTTTATAACGGACACATTGATGAAGAGAAGGATGTGGTAGTGGTTGAAGAAAATAAAGTCTCATTCAACGCAAGGGAAATAAACGCAATCTATAAGTTGAGGGACAACACGGATGCGGAAGGAAACAAAATAATAAAATCAACTCCACCGGAGTTAATGGAAGCTGGAGTCCAAGTATTGGCGAAGCCCGAGAAGAAGTGGGACGTATCACCCACAGGCATTAAAACTTTGCATGCTAATAGCCTACGGCCAGAGGCCAACCTGTGGGTATTCTTGGTGAAGAAGCGGCTAATCCCCACGACGCATGACAAAATAGTCTCAAGGGATCATGTAATGGCAGCTTATTGCATTATGCATCGCATCCCCTTTGATGTCGGATGCATAATGGTGGTGCAGATAAGAGGGGTCTTCAACAAACCAAGAGGCAACTCTTTTTTCCCAAACTTATCATGAACCTATACGCCAATGCTGCCATCGGAGGGCCGATAGAAGTGTTAGACACAGAGAAGATGATCGAAGTCAGTGGCTAATCGCCTGTAAGACTCTGCGTCGGTTCATGAGAGGATCACAACATTTGCCAGAGCCTGTTAAGGTCACTAAAAGACCTCATCAACCCACTCAGTCACCTAAAGTGTCGCCTCCGAAGCTGCAAACGCAGAAGAAGGGGAAGTCATCCAAACTGAAACGCAAGACTGTGGCAAGTCCTGATGCCACCATTAGACCTTCTCCTTCCTCAAGTCCTTCACCCCCAATTCCAACAACTAGAAGAGAACCAACTCCACCTCCTCCTAAAACACATCGCCCAAAACCTTCTCAACCTCAACCTTCCTAAAACCTATCTCCCCAATCTCCTCAATAAGAGTTGATGACTCACACTACGGGGATTTTGGCCCGACTACTATGCGTCCATCATCCCTTGCGTTTGATGAAACTCCATCAACTTCTCACCCCTAACCAAACCCTCCTCAACCACAACCACAGCCTCAATCTCAAGAAGCCCAACTCGACCTTGACTGGGAGACAGTGCAAACATACCTACAACAATCAATCTTGCATCCAATGATGCATTCAATGAATATGTTAGCATGTCGGTAGACGGAGCAGTTTCACTTCACATTGAATTATATTCATCAACTATTTTTAATTCGACCGGAAGTCCCCGCACCTTAACATTCCTAAACGCCTACAACATCTGCTTGTCTTCCTAATGCCGCAACGCCCTGCACCTTAGCAGAAACGCAAACCTGATGAAGACAAGTCAGATAGTTAAAATTTAGGGGTGTGGTTAGAGTTGTATCTTCTTTATAGCTTTCCTTGCAATTATCTTCATCTCCAACTGTATGCATTTGTGGGAAAAGAGGTTAATAGAATAAAAATTTCTTCACCGCATTGAATTTCTAATTACCTCTTTGCGTTTGCCCCGTGTTGTAAATTCATTCTGAGTACATTTAATTATTCCTAAATTTTACATTTGCATGGAAAAGTTAGTCACTATGATGATAATCATGCTTACACTTTCTGTACACTCTTAAGCTAGATTACTTTCAAAGCGTCTGCATACTATTCCTTAGAAACACAAACCTACTTTGCATGCATGCAAGCTGCCAATTCAAACCTCTTTTACAAAAATTTTCAACATAATCTTTGTTTACAATTTAAGCAATAAGGATCTTGCTACTTTCAAGTTTGGGGGTGGAAGAGGTTTGAACTGTCAAAGATAAAAATATGAGGAACATATCCAAAAAAAAATCTTTTAAATGCAGAATTCTGCTGACAAGACTAATATATTCATCTTGTTAAGAGTTTAGCTAAAAACGACACCTGCTCGTAGTTGGCCGCCTTCATGTGGGTAATCGTAATCAGCAACGCATAGATGAATAACAAACTCCAATGTCTAGTGAGGAAACCGAACTTAGATAAGAGTTTAATTGAGGCCACTTGCTCGTAGTTGGCTGCCTCCATGCACCCCATAGTTGGTATGTCAGAACGAAGGTGGGTAACCCTACTTGACGCATGGTTACTTTATAAGCAATAAAACAAATGAAAGAAAAAGGAACTTTATATCTTCATCTTTTCAGACTCAATGTTAAAAGAAGAAACAAAAACTTTGTGAATAAGGAGTAAAGAATTTTGAAAAGAAAGCTTGCCACATACAAATTAGACCCATTCTAAAGAAAACAATATAGAGGTAGAGAAGTAATATAACTGACGGGTAGCTGATTGAGTATAGCATTCTGAGAGACTAGTCAATGCGTCGATAAAATTTTAAGGTTGATTGAAGTTTCTTAGATAGAAGTTATGCGTGAGGACAAGCATTTCTCTAAGTTTGGGGGTGTGATAACTTGTAGAAATACAAGTTATTACAGTTTTTTTCTTAGAAAAATAGAGATTATATAGAGAATCATGCGGCAGTTGATGTTAAATTCTATTGATAAATCTTCCTATGCGTTCTACTCTTGTAAATTGATGAAGATAATTATTTTATAGTTTTTTGAGCCTAAAACGCATGTTTTAATGCAGGAACTTGAGCAACCTGTAGATTCTTAACGTAGGACTATGCGTTGGCAACGTGTGACGCATTGACATCCGCTCAACGTAGGATGATGCGTTAGAACATATGGATGCGTCGACATGAGTTAACACATTAATCTAAATTCTCCATGGACGCATAACGACCAGGAACGCAAGGCAGCGAAAAATCAAATTAGAATCTTGAGAGATTGTCGGAAGATTAACATGCATGATCTGTGGCTAAAGTGGTGGATCTAAATTGAACCGAGAATTACGCAATTAGGCGAGATAGACGCACGACATCAATTTCCTCCAATCACGCAGATTTGCCACTGATTACGAACACAACCTCTATAAAAGGGCAGACCTGCAAGCTGAAAAAGTGTTGTTGATTCTCGGAAGAATTCCTAAGTGACAGCAGAGTTCTCTCCATAAGACAACCGAAGACGAATAGCTCGAGAGAGAAGAAACTTCCCTCCGCCTAACCACTTCACAGCAGAACCTCACGCTTCCATTCCGGCGACTCAAGACATTGACGCCTTTTCTACTTTCTATCTCTTTTTCTAGCTTTCATTTTAGATTTGTGTCAAGACATTGAGCTATCTAAAATTGTATTCTGTTCATTAATCTAAAATTCTTCCATGTTTATCCATTTCTCCACACTTTCTACTTATTAATTTGAATCCATGAGTAGCAAATCTTTCAAGGGTCACGGGTTGCGTTAGCATCTAAATAAGAACCATAGTGTAACTATTGCATCTTGTTAATTGTAATCTTAATTCGATGCTTAAGTCCATCTAGCTAATCGATATAAGTAGTAATAATCAGACTGCTCGAGAGGGTAAGTGATTGTGGAACTCAATTAACAAGGCCCAGAAGTGTTACCTGTCTATAGGAATAACCTTGGTACTTAACACTTTCCTATGCGGTATAGACATATAACGCATAGCGGCTGACAACCGAGAGAAGAGTTGCAAGTATGAATTGACTATCACTATGCATTTCTGATTTTAGATGTTAACCAACCCGAACCCTAATTTTATCCATTCATTTAATCCATTTAGCTGACTTTGCTGTGTCGCATACCTTATCATTTACCCCATTTTAATCTAGTGTACATGTTATTGCTTTCTTTAGTTAGACGCATCCTTATCAACTATTTTTAGTTACCACTCCAACTCTAATAATCCAACGAATTATAGAATCAGCGTAGTCCCTGTGTTCGACCTCGGACTCACCGAATATACCTATTTCTTTGCTTATACTTGGGTTAAGAATAGAAAAACTTAACAGATCATAAACGTATAACATTAAGCATGTTCAACGCATAGTACGTTAAACGCATAGGAAGCTTAATAATAATAGATAAACGCAGCAGCAAGTTTTTGCACTTTAAATCTGTTGCACAACAACAGCGGGCAACTCAATCGGCTTTGGGAAAAACCTCACTTCAGTATGGAGCCTACTGAACTGCTTTTTTTTACCTTTCGCCGCCTCCTTTGGTGGTTCCTCAACCACCTTCTCTTTTCCCTTCTTATTCTTCTTCACAAGACTGGCAGGCGTTCTTCTTGCTCTGCCTGCGTCCAAATCCCTTATATCGACTACAGGTTCCTTGGCAACCTCAACCTTCTTCTTTTTCTCCAGTAGCTTTCCTTGCTTATTGCTACATTTCTTTCTTTCTTCTTCTCCTCCCTTATCTTCTGGAGGTTTTTCTTGATGCGTTCGGCTTTCGAGAGCCTCTCCGCATCACTTCCTTCCAACTCAATTTCAAACTCTACTGCAATCTCTGCCATGCGACGGAGAAACCCAACTTCTCTGGCGACCGCTTTGGCTACTTGTTCGCCAGATGCGATTCCCTTCTTCTCTTCTTTTCTCTTCTTCTATGCGGCGAGGAACGACTCCTTCCCTTCTTTCATCCTTTTGAAGTCGTCTTTCAGTTTCTTGGATTTCTTTGCCGCCTTCGCCGCTAACCGCTCAACAGATGATGCGGCAATAGTTGCTACAACAGCCACAGATGTCCCCACATCCCTGACTTTCATTCTTTCTTCTTAGTGGGGGAACATCTTCCTCGGCTTCATCTTCCATGGCCCTGATTGGCCTGTTTTTCCTTTTCTCGACAGACTTCTTCTTTTCCACCACCGCAATTACCTTTCCAATAGGTCTGTCATCGGAGTCCGACTTCTCAAGACCATTCACCATAGGGACTGACCCACGCGGCATACACTTCATTTTCTGGTCGACCAACGCGTCCAACCAATCATTGTCTTCTTCATCGATCATGTCCAAAATGTCCCTAAAGACATTGGACTCGTCATTCCTCTCCACCTCTTGAGCTTCAGACAGGTCCCTGGAGCGTAGCAGAGATGGGCCTGATGTCGCCTCTAACTCAGGATTGTTGGGCGGACAACGGTGAAGGGTTCAAGTGTGGTGAAGGTAGTGGCTGGATCCCGACTACTATGCCTCGAGGATGAAGCAATGTCGGCCTTTCAAGAGGCAATTGGTTTAGGGCTTTTGGAGGAGGTGGGTTACTGGGAAGCCATGGAAAAGGTTTGGGTAAGAAGAGAGAAAAGTGGGTGAGAATCAAAAAGTTTGAAAGGGTTTTCAAGTTCACCAGAAATCGCAGTGGTCGTCAGATATTTTAGAGAGAATGAAAGCATAAACTCGAAAAAGGGGCAAAGAGTTTATATAGGGTTTTAGTTGGGCGTGTGGGTTATCGGTCAGCGTCAGTTGGCGAACGCGCAATCGACTTTTTGAATTCTTGAGTTGATCGCGATCTTTTCAAATCTCGTGATCTTACTAAATCGCTTCAGATCCCCTTCCCCCCGGGTGTCGAGTTAATCGTGTCAGATTGTTTTAATGTCGAAGCCTTGTGATTATCTGAGTTTCATAATATATTATGGAAAGAGTTCAATTTATTATCATCGAAGAATGATATAGATAGCATCCAAACAAAAACTTTTCAAAGCAAATAATAACAAATAAAGAAAAGAAAAGGACAAAAATAATGCAAAAAGAGTTAAAAATGCAAAAAGGAATAAAAGCAAATAAAGTGTAAAAGTTAGGAAGCATCTCTAGGATATATGTGCTTGTTGTCAACGCAGGATGCGTCCATCTTGTCCTCATTCTATTTTTTCCAGGTCAACGGCTACTTTGTTTCGTTTAAAGTATTCTCCATAATACGGTTTCACGCGTTGACCATTGACTTTGAATGCACTGGTGCCGTCTTCATTTATCAGCTCTATGGCACCATGAGGAAAGATTTATTTGATCACAAAAGGACTCGACCATCTTGTTCGTAGTTTTCCTAGAAATAAACGCAGTCTTGAGTTAAAAATGAGGACCTTTTGACCTACATGCAAAGATTTCTTACTAATGCATTGATCGTGCCAATGCTTTATTCGCTCTTTGTAGATCTTTGCGTTCTCGTAGGCTTGCAGTCTTCATTCCTCCAATTCATTCAGTTGAAGCTGACGTGCTTCTCCAGCTGCCTTCAAGTTCAAATTCAATCTCTTCGCTGCGCACAATGCCTTATGCTCCAATTCCAAAGGCAAATAGCATGTCTTTCCAAAGACCAGGGTGTACGGTGACATTCCGAGAGGCGTCTTGAATGTTGTCCGGTATACCCACAACGCCTCGTCTAATTTCAACACCCAATCCTTTTGAGAGGAGTTAACTACTTTTTCCAAAATAGTTTTCAACTCTTTATTGAAAATTTTTGCCTGCCCATTTGTTTGCCGGTGTATGCAGTTCCACCCTATGATGTACATTGTATTTGATTAGCAACTTGGAAATAATTTTATTGATGAAATGCGTACTTTTGTCGCTAATCAGGGCTCTCAACGTTCCAAATCTCATGAAATGTTCTTCTAAAGAAAATTTGAGACTATCGCCGCATCGTTCTTAGCACAAGAAATTGCTTCGACCGATTTTGATACATAATCCACAGCTACCCGTATGTAGCTGTGGCCATTTGATGGCAGAAATAGGCCCATAAAATCAATACCCCATATGTCAAAGAGCTCGACTTCTAAGATAAAGGTCAGTGCATTTCGTTTCGACTCGAGATATTTTTGATGCGTTGACATCTGTGGCACCTGATCGCAAACTCCCTGGCGTCTCTGAAAAAAGTTGGCTAGAAATATTCGCTCTGTAAGACTTTGGCTGCAGTTTGCTGTCCTCCAAAATGTCCTCCATAGGGGGAGTCATGACATTGAGATAGGATGCATCGATATGAAGTCTCTGGGACGCAGAGTCTGAAAATGTGATCTGACCCCCTTTTGTAGAGTTGGGGCTCATCCCAATAATAGAACTTTGCATCATGCATCAACTTCTTCTGTTGTGCATTAAAATCTTCAGGAAATTGCTTGCATACCAAGAAGTTGACAATATCTGCATACCATGGCGCAGATTCAGTGACTTTGAGTATAGCCTCGTCTGGAAAATTTGTGTTAACATCCGGCTGCTTTCGATTGTGTTCTATAATCTCAAGTCTGGAAAGATGATCTGCCACGTTGTTCTCTGTACTTTTTCGATCAACTATTTCTGCGTCGAACTCTTGAAGAAGCAGAATCCATCGGATAGCCTCGACTTAGCATCTTTCTTAGTCATCAAGTATCGGGTAGCTGAGTGGTCAGTGTGAATGATGACTTTTGACCCTAGAAGATATGCTCTGAATTTTTCAACAACAAACATTATTGCCAGCAACTCTTTCTTTGTAATGGTGTAATTCTTTTGAGCTGCGTTGAAAGTTTTGGTGGCATAGGCTATAGGATGCAGCATTCTGTCTCTACGTTGAACTAACACAGCTCCCATCGCATAGTCACTAGCATTGCACATTAATTTGAACGGCTGCGACCAATCTGGGGTGATTAAAATTGGTGTTGACACCAGAGATACTTTCAGAGTCTCAAACGCCTTGAGACATTCTTCATCAAAGATATAGGGTCAATTCTGCTCCAGCAATGAGCTTAAAAGGCGTGCAATTTTGGAGAAGTCTTTGACAAACCTTCTATAAAAGCTCGCATGCCCTAAGAAGCTGCGAAGTGTCTTTCCATTTTTAGGAGGCGGTAGCTTCTCAACGGCTTCGATTTTGGCCTGATCGACTTCAAGGCCCTTCTTAGATATTTTGTGATGACTATCCCTTCATTCACCATGAAATGGCATTTTTCCCAATTTAGCACTAAGTTAGTGTCCTCACATCTTTTTAATACTTTCTCCAAATTGGCTAGACAAGCGTCAAATGAATTTTTGAAGACCGAAAATCATTTATGAGTATCTCCACCGATTCTTCTAAAAATTCAGAGAAGATCGCCATCATACACCGCTGAAAGGTGCCTGAGGTGTTACATAATCTAAACGGCATGAGTGAAAATGCGAATGTACCATAAGGACATGTAAATGTTGTCTTCTCCTGGTCTTCCGAAGCAATCATGATCTGGTTGTAGCCTAAATAGCCATCAAAGAAGCAGAAGAGCTCATTCCCCGTAAGTCTATCTAACATTTGATCAATAAAAGGCAATGGAAAATGATCCTTCTTTGTCACCGCGTTGAGTTTCCTGTAGTCCATGCAAATTCTCCATCCCGTGAAAGTGCGGGTGGAGATTAATTTGTTGTTCTTGTTTGGGACTACAATAATACCTCCTTTCTTTGGGACACATTGCACAGGACTCACCCATTTTCTATCAAAGATAGGAAAGGTAATGCCTGTGTCCAACCATTTAAGCACCTCTTTCTTAACAACTTCTTTCATTGCTGGATTTAGCCACCTTTAGGGCTTGATGGATCCGTCCTTTACTTCTTCTAGAAAAATTTTATGCATGCAATATGTGGGGCTTATCCCTCTAATATTAGCTAGCGTCCATCCAACAGCTCGGTTGTGCTTTTTAAGAATATTTAATGAGGCTGATTCTTGATTAGGGGATAATGCAGCTGAAATAATGACTGGAAGAGTGTTACCTTCCCCTAAGTATGCATACTTCAGGTGGGTTGATAACGCTTTTAACTCAAGCTCTGACGCTTCCTCCAGAGACGGTTTTGTTTGTTGATCGGTCTAATTAGTCAAAGATTCAAAAGTAGAATGGACCAAAGCACAACATTGTTCAAGCTGTTGTGCGTCCAAATTTGCAATAATTTCATCACTCTCTTCTTCAAACTTCATTTGAGTGAACTCGTCCTTTGCATCGAGGCTCTGGCAAGTCTCCTGCTCCTCTGGATACTTTATTGCCTTAAAGACGTTGAAAATCACCTCCTGATCATTAACTCTCATAATGATCTCTCTCTTATGGATGTCGATGAGGATACGACCCGTTGACAGAAATAGGCGTCCAAGTATGATTGGGACTTCCTTATCAGCTTCATAATCTAGGATTATGAAGTTTGCGGGGAGGATGAATCTGTCTACTTTCACCAACACGTCCTCTATCTTTCCTTCAGGATGCACAATGGATCATCTGCCAATTGTTAAGTAACTGTTGTTGGCTGCGATGTGATCCCTAATCTCTTGAATACTGAAAAAGGCATGAGGTTAATGCTAGCCCCTAGATCACACAACGCCTTACCTATGTAAATTCATCCAATGGAGCAAGGAATGGTGAAGCTCCCCGGGTCTTTCATCTTTGTGGGGATGCGTTCCTAGACCATGGCACTGCATTCTTGCGTCAGGGTTATGGTCTCGTATTCGCCCATCCCTCTCTTTTTCGACAGTATGTCCTTGAGAAATTTGGCATAGGTGGGCATCTGCTCAAATGCTTCCACTAGTGGATGTTGATGTGCAATTGCTTTAGTACATCCAAGAAGTGTTTGAACTGCCCTTCATTATTTTTCTTCTTCCTTAACCTCTATAGATAAGGAGGTGTTTGAAGCTCGACTGATACGCTTGTTGATGCAGTGGTTCCTGATAAAATTCTTTGTGTATCAGCTTGTTTTTCTTGCGTTGAGTTGTCAGATTCAGTTGTAAGGTTGGATAGAGGTTGAATTGTTGGTTGAAAGTTGTCTGATTGGTTAGAAGGATTCTCAGTTTTGTAGGTCAGAGTTTTCTTCCCTGGGCGGAGAAGTTATTCATGAGTCTTCTACTTCACAGTGTCACAGCTTGACACCATTCTTTTCCTGAACTGCCCGTACAACTCAGGGTTTCAATATTGCTCGGAAGAGAGCCTTTCTGTCGCATCTTAAATTCCCCTGCGATCTAGCCCAACTGAAGCTCTAAATTCCTTATGAACGACGTCTGAGTTTGCATCAAGGCATCGTTCTTCTAAATATATTCTTTCAGAAGAGCTTCCATAGATGAGGATGGACTAGGCGTTGGTTGATGCTGTTGTGGTTGATTTTGCCTCTAATGTCCATGGTGGAATCAAGATGATCCACCCCTGTCGTGCATGGGAGCACCTTGCTGCTCAGGCTGACTGTTACCACCCCATGAGAAATTGGGATGACTTCTCCAGCCAAGATTGTAGATGTTGGAGTACGGGTGGTTCCGTATGAAGCATACAGATTAAGGATTTTATGGGCATGCCTCATACGCGTGTAGCTCCCAGCATCCAACGCATCCTGTCGCATTCATCTGATTGACTACATTTACTTGCTCGCCACCTTCTACATTTCTCGATTTATGGTCATGGTTTGCAACATGTTAGTCATGGTGGCAACTTGGGCTTGTAATGCAGCAACACTATTATTCTCCGATGCTCTCAACGGATTGTTTTGCCGTCGACCTAATCGACTATAGCCATGATCTTCCCAATCTTCATGATTTCTTCATATTCTATCGAGAATGTCCTTAGCCTCAGTGTAGGTTTTATCAAGTAATCCTCCAGCTACGGCAACATTTGCAACTGTTTGAGATGCTTAGGTCAATCTATCGTAGAATATTTCCATTTGCACATAATTGGGAAAGCCATTGTGCGAATAGTTTCTTACCAGCCGTTTAAATCTAGCCCAAGCATCGTTAAGGGTTTCTCTATCTTTTTGCTGAAAGTTGGCTATATCTCTTCTTCTTCGAGCATTTTCTGTTGGTGGGAAGAATTTCTTCATGAACTTCTCTATCATTTGGTTCCAAGTGGTAATCTCACTTGGTTCCAAATAATAGGCCCACTGTCTCACCTCATCTTTGAGGGAGAATGGGAACAACGTCAACCAAATCTCATCAGCATATATGTTTGGAATGATGGATGTGTTGCAGATTTCTATGAAACTTTTCAAGTGAGCGTGCGGGTCTTCACCAGGTGTCCCCCAAACTGCCCCACTGTCTGGAGTGTCTCAAGCATAATTGGCTTCATCTCGAATCTCGAACCCTGGAACGCAGGTCGCCTTATTCCAGGTGAAAAGTCATACAAAATGGGAAACACATAGTCCATGATCGGACAGTTTCGATCATGCGCCAATAAAATTGGGTGAATTAGTTGTTCAGCTTGTATCTAAACTTGAAGTTACGCCTGGGCTAACGCATTGTTCATCACTTCATTGTCTCGTCCCACATTAGCCCCATTGTTGTTGGCCTCTCAAAGGCTAATTGGCGTTGTTCGCTTGATTTTCCATTTTCTTCTCTCGATAAAATTGTATCCGCCTTTGATGAGTCTTGCTTCTTTTCTGAAAAGTTCTCTCAACTTCAGGGTCAAAAATGAATGAAGGTTGTTTTTTTTTGCTCATAAACTGTCAAATACGTCTT
Organism: Citrullus colocynthis; assembly: GCA_031780015.1. NCBI lineage: Eukaryota > Viridiplantae > Streptophyta > Magnoliopsida > Cucurbitales > Cucurbitaceae > Citrullus > Citrullus colocynthis. The sequence continues at coordinate 2,023,556 of QLSR01000209.1, forward strand.
CGGCAAAACGCTCTGTACGACCCAGGATAGAGATTTCCTGCATAGATCAAGAAATAATTCCAAAACCTAATTTATTATTTCAAATCCATGCAACGACGCCAAAAATTTGTTGCCTTCTTTAGGTGTTATAATTTTAGTACAAAGTATGCATCAAGAATTACTCAAATATATTCATTAGTCAACAAGTTTATGCGTCTAAGTCTATACATAAAGAATAAAAAAAATTTCCTACAATTAACATGGTGAGGTGAACGTGGAAAATTTTAGTCAAATGTCTTTTACAGTCAGATAGCATGCGTTGAGAATGACGATGGAACCATGCGATACAATAGGGTTAACGCAGCACCTAGTCGTTACTTAAGCTTATCTAAGTGTATTTAGATACTTACAAACATTGGGTTTGAGAATCCATCTTTCGATGTTTCGACGCCACATTAATCTTATCTCTAAGACGCATGATAAGTTTGTTTCGGCAAAAAATGAACTACATCTCTGAAACTCATCTAGTCTTGATTAATGCTAAAGATTAACTATCTACTCTCTTAAGTTAGACAGTCGTGCTTGTTTAAACTTGTTTGTTCGATAAATCTAACCAAGCTAATGATATGCATTAATCAAGATGTAAACATACTTAATATTGCTTAAAAAAAACTAACTCCTAACATCTAACTCATTCAATATACAAGCAACATGGTGTAAAGTATTAAATATGGAAATGTGTGGAAGATAATCGTCAATCAAACTTATATTAAGCAAATAAACCATTCTCTCGAATGTCATTAACAAAGCATAAGTAAGGAGGGAAATGAAGAAAGAACAGAAATGGAAGACGTCAAGCCGCCACTGGCAATGTCTTACTTCATGGAAGCTTGAGATGGTTGCTATCTTATACATAAATGACATAGGATGAAGGTTCTCACTCACTGGGAGATCTCTGAAAATTCTCAGAATCCTCCTCACAGAAGAGCTTGAAATGGAGGCTGGTTATGGTGAGGGAGAATTTATGCAAAGTTTTCTCCTCCTGAACTCTGACATCACATTAATTTTCATGCCCTGCTGTGCAGATTTTTCACACCGTCAACCTATTGGTTCTGCCATGCTCGAGTAACATGTAATCCGTTCATATACTGACATGACAGCTACCTATAGCTACTGCCCAAGCGTCTGCTGATGGATAATTGAGCATGAAACGGAAGTTAATTTGATCAATTTTCACTCTAAGATGCTCAATTTAAAGGATTAAACATGCAATTAAAAAGATAAACTAAAGTTTCAAGAACACTTACCCTTGAAGCTCCAAATTCTCCTTCAATTCTTGATGAATTTTAGCATCACTTGGTTGTAGACCACCACAAGAGTCTTCTCTACTATTCTTTAGGCTTAGATTGGATGGTGAGATCCAAATTTATGGTGAATTTGAGAAAGAATGAAGGTTGGGAAGAAGATGAACAATGGATGGAATTTTGCAAAATTAACCCTTAATTTCACAAAATTCTTAACCATTTTTTATGCCAAAATCATCTCTATTTATTAAAGAATAACATGCAATCCAATTGCATCAAAATTTGACAACACAAAATGATTAATTTGTTGGTCAACTGTGAAGAAGACAACCAAGCTCCTAGCTTAGTTAGTAGGAAAATCAAATCTTCAAAAATCAATTTTAAAATCAATTTTCAATGAATTTCCAAAAATTGAATAAAAATTGATTTTTAATTTCAAAAAATAATTAAATAATCAAATAAAAATAATTTAATATCTAATTAATAAAATATTATTTTAATATTAAATAATAAATATTATTTTAACATTAAATAATAAAATAATATTATTTTTCCCACTTGTCCTGATTTTTCTAAAAAACTGATATGAATTCGTATTCATATGATTAATATTCATATCATATTTAAATATTATAATTAACTCTATTTGTACGTTTAATTCGTAATTAAACGTCGATATATCATATATATCCAACTTTCATCCCTTAAGCCAAGATTTGAACAGTTCAAACTTATTCACCACATTATCTAAGATTTTAGTCCATTTATGAGCTAGTAGAGGGACTGAATGGACCTACAGATCATGAGCTCCAACTATCCGAGATTAACCAGCCAAACTCTTTAACCTAGTTTACCAACATTTGTTAACTAACGGGACACTCCACTAAAGTCCATAGCTACACTCTCCTCACTGTAGATTTATTTGTGTCCATTTGATATAACCGTCATCGATAACTCAATCCTTCACAGGTCGTTCATAACTTTAGCTAGGTCAAATATCGATTTACCTCTGAGTTACATCTTTTCTCCTTAAGTACCATTGTCCCTCTAATGAACAATTGATTTAGGATCTAATTACTAAATCCATTCCCTCTCGGGCCAGTGAAAGGATGAGGCCCCTTGTTCAAGTCTTGGGAACAACACTTAAGAAAACAACCTCTCTACTATCCCTAAGTTGGCAGGAGTGAATTCTGTCTTGCAAATTCTATGTCCCCACCTATCTACCCGGTCTTATCCCTGAAATGGGAGGAATGTTGAGCAGCGCTATTGAGCTTACTCTCACCTATGTAGATCAAGGGATAATTCTGAGTAAACAGGAGTTCATAGATAGCCCAAGAATCAGATTAAGTTATCTAGGTCATCGATGAGTGAAATTAATCTGTGTTAATCGTAAACGGGGTTAATACGTAACAGTGATTATTTCAGGGTCAGTCTTACACAATTTTATTATGTAGAATACCCCCGCTCACATGTCTCTACATGAACAAATCAGGATCACTTCATTTATGACACCTTACAACGTTTGTAACAATCATGAAGCGGGCCATATTTAATAGTGTCTCCAGAAAGAGGTACCCAACCTGATCCATGTACTATAGACTATTAAAGCTACTTACTCGAACTTGATCTTGTTTATGTCTCCACATAAAGTCCAAGTACTCATTATAGTAGCCAAGGGTTCGTAGTTTAACTGGATTTAAAGTTAATAAATAATTAATTCACTTGAATAACTTCATATGTACTAAAATTCACTTATTTACAAAAACTACGAGTTTTAGGACATACAACCCAACATCAGCATCTGCTTTTTCTTCTCAATGCATGGTCTTGATGCAAGGGTTTTCGCTTCTTTTGTTCTGGCAGCAACTTCTTCCTTTGGTACTTGGGTTATTTGTACTTCTTTTCTACTTAATCCTGCGTTAAGAACTGAAAAGCTCATATTTTCTCAGGTATATTCTTTTGTAAATGATGTCAATGCATGGTAATACATATTACACAATTCAACTGCCAAAATCATCTGTTTAGTCCTAGAGTTACTCTAATTATTCCAAATGGTGAATATATTAACTTGTATTTCTACAAGTTATCACACCCCTAAATTTAGAATAATGCTTGTCCTCAAGCATTCATTTAGAGACTTATTAATTTCTACCGCCCAAGTTTAAGTAAAAACTCAATCTCTCAACATGCCTTCTATTTCTGGACTATATCAACAATCAAATAACCACACCAAGTTCTTTTTCAATTGACACCTAGAAAGTACTTCTAAATTTTAGATGCGGCAAGCTTAATCCTAAAAAATAACCTTACTCATTTCCAGCCAATTCGATGTCCTCATTTGAGTAATGTACCTTAGAATTCATTTTCATAAAGTTTCTTTTCTTTTCTTTTCTTTTCTTTTTTTCTTTACTGGACTTGCGTTGATTCGGGCTATCTACCTTCGCTTTGACATACCAATGATGGGGTGCATGAAGGCAGCCAACATCGAGCAAATACCCGTTCACAACTCGGCACTTATTGCATTCCTTTTTGGTTGCGTCGACCATGGTGTCGTTTATTTATTTTTCGTTGATCTTGGACTCTCACCTTTGACTATGGAGTGCATGAAGGCCGCCAACATCTAGCAAGAGTCGTTCTCAACTCAACTCTTAACAGGCTAATTTGAAAATAACAAGAAATTTCAAAGATTTGAAAACGGGCTAATCTAGCAAAAATTTGAAAACCTAAAAAAATAGCTTTTAAAAACTTGTTTTTGTTTTTGGAATTTGGCAAAGAATTTAACTATTATACTTAAGAGAGATGTAAATCCATGTAAGAAATGGGGAGGAAATAGGTTAAATTTTCAAAGACAAAAACAAAAAACGAAATGGTTACCAAACAAGGCATTAAATACTTGTTTTTGCTTTTGAAATTTGGCTAAGAATTTAACTCTTTTCTTATTAAAGATGCAAATTATTATACGAGACTGAGAGGAAATAATTACAATTTTAAAAACCTAAATCATTACTAAAGTGGGGCTCATCATTTTGCTTTTAGTTTTAAGCTGAAAGATAAATAACAAATTTAAAGTGGAAAAATAGAAAAATGATTTTTCAAAATAAAAAATACAAATTAAGAAATGTTCAAACTACCCATGCAGACTAAAATTGATAAAAACCCACGTAACAACCTTAAAAAAATCCAAAAAGAGCTAAACCATATTTAAGTATTTTACAGGTCGCTAATTACACGCAAATACAAATACACAAAAAGGAATAAAAAAATATATTCATGCAAAAATGGATTGAGTCAGGAATATGTCTAAGGCAAGCAACCAACTGGTGGAGGATTGTAGCAAAAAACAAGATTAGGATGGTGGTTTGTGGTTGAAGTAGAGAGTGAATTAAGAAGCGGAAAAAGAAAAGAGAAGATGGATCTTGTTGGCATTCGACAATTGGTGACAATAAAATGGTTGAAAGAAAGAAAATCTTATACCTTGACCATCACCTAATAAGTAGATATACACAATGATTGAACAACATACTTTAACCAGTAACTATCGTACAGACATTGATTTTCACTTAAACCATATATTTACATTAGTTCCTCAACATCACCCTTAACCCTCTATATGTACAACACATGCTTAAGATCAAATATTTACAATTCTCAAAATTCTAGACACTGATGGTGGGTCCAAACGAGTTGCTGTGTAGGCTATGCACCTCGGACTCGCTCACTACCTGAAAAAAAAAAATAGAAAAACAAGGAAAGCATGAGCTAGGTTGCCCAGTGAGTGACTTGCTTTCCAAAAACCTTCCTTGGTTCATAACTAAATCAAAACTGTAATCAAGATATGAAAATAAATAAACAGTAGTAAATCGTTTCCGTATTCAAATATCAATTCACAAGAGTAAAACGCATATGGAGATTTATCAATGGAATTTAACCTATACTACCGCATGATTCTCTATTTAAACTCTATTTTTCTAAGAGAAAGACAATAATAACTTGTATTTCTACAGGTTATCACATGTTTAAGTAATAACCTAAATGGTCTGTAGTATATGGATAAAGTTAGGTGCCTTATCCTAGTGCACTACCGATACAACTCACTTGTAATTGTTATAAAAGTTATAAAGTGTTTACAAACGATGTGATCCTAATCATTCATGTAGAGACATGTGGTGAGGGTATCCTATATAAAGAGTTTGTATAAGATCAGACTACGAATTGATTGGTCTCTCTTTATAACACTATTAATTAGAGATTAACATTTCATATGATGACCATAGGTAACTCGACCTTAATCTTGAGGTAGTTTTGAACTCCTGTCTATGAGGGCAATTGATGTGTGAAATCTGCAAGTGCACGAGTCAAGTTATAATATAAAAAGATTTAAATCTGAGTATTGTAACCACTGGGGACTAAACTTGGTATATTCACCTATCTATTCAAGAATCAAGTTGATTTTAGCTAAGAAATCGATATCGAGTTTGGATTTTATATGTTGAAAACAAGGAAAATAAAAGCAAGTGAGAATTCAAGGGATAAGAGTGTTCTAGGGTGTTGATTTCATTAATTACTTCATTAAATCATGCTTTAGGTTTTGATGGACTAATATTCTTACTATTTTCTCTAAAAAACAACCATTTCTTATGCAACTTAATTGATTATTAATTTCTTGAAACCAAATGAAGAGGCATGGCATAAAGAATAGTCATCAACAACTTTCTCTAATAACCTAACTATTTTTATGAAAGATTAGTTGAAATTCAATGCTATTAATCCAACTAGACATACAACCACTCAATCAAACATCTAACCTAACAATTATTGAAGATCAATCAATAAAAAGATAAAGCACAATGGTATTGAAAAACATATCATTCAACAACCCATAAAAAACACTAAATCATTAATTTAAATTCATAATTAAATCATGTAACACCTTAAAACTATGAGTTTAGCCATGCATAGCCATCAAATACATATTTTCATATGAGTTCTCAAGCATAAAAGTAAAAGGGAAAGAGAAACTTAGGAAGACAAACTCTCAAATTGCTTTCTGGCGTTGAATTCCTTCAATCTACACTTGGTCGGTACCTCAAGATTTCAAACAATCTTCAGATCTTCTCCAATACTTTCCTCTCTTTTGATAGCAAACTCCCACTCTTAGATTCTCTTTTCCTCTGAGTTTTTGTGCTTAGGGCTTCTGAGAACCTTCCAATTTATAGATGTAGCTGTCCAAATATTTTCCAAATTTGCAGACTTTTTCGAAAATGGAAAGGCAGCATAGCTGCGCTCTAACGCTCTAAGATTTTTTGCCGAAACATAGTTGCGCTCTGATAAAGCGTAACTATACTCTGGGATTTTCTACCGCAGCATAGCTATGCTTTAAGAGAGTGTAGCTCCGTTTCGCTACTGTCCCAATTTATGAGCTCTTGGGTTTGAAGCGTAGAGGGCAACGTCGCGATGCTATGCACTACGTTACCCTGTTTTTACGATTTTTGTACTTTTTCTTCTATTTTTCATTCAGTTTTGGCTCGGTTTGGTTCTTTTGACGTTTGACATATATTTTCTCTGTAATTCCTGAAAACCACTAGCAAATTACATCATATCTAATAAAAACATCTCTAAATCAAAGACAAATAAAGCACTATTTAGGTGCTTTTCAGCAATCCTTTGATCTTTATGGGTGAAAGTGTTTGGATTCGCCTTATTTGATAACACTACGGATACGATTCACTTTGTAATTGTTACAAAAGTTTTAAAGTATTATAAATGATGTGATTCTAATTGTTCGTGTTGACACATGCGAGTGAGGGTATCTTATATAAAGATTTTGTATAAGACCAAACCACGAAATGGTTGGTCTCTCTTTATAACACCGTTAATTAAAGAGATTAGCATTTCATATGATGCCATAGGTAACTCGACCTTAATCCTCGGTGAGTTATTTGATCTGTATGGGTGGGAGTGATCGGATTCGCCGACTCAATAAGCCTACCATTGTAGGGATTTGTCCAAGTAGGGAGTTGGAAACATAGCTTAACAAGATGTGTAAGCACTGGCTTATAATACTAAGTGTTGGGAGAAGGCAAGTGTAATGGTGACTATGCGTTGCTAGAGGAAAAGTAGCCGAGAGTGGAAGAGCTAAGCATTGGCCAAGACTATGCGTCGATGAAAGCAGAGAAGAGTATTTTTCTTTCAAGTGGCCATGCGTTGAAGGTGAAATCACGAAGAGTTATGAGCTAAAGCAGTCACTTTCGTTGGAAGAGAAGTTGATCATTGGCGGGGAAAGAAATGTTTTGATCTACCATGTGTTGGTAAAGTTGCCATGCGTTAAAGTCCCCATGCGTTGAAGACGAGAATAGTTGATTGAGTTGTATGCGTTGAAGGTAGGAGGCGTTGTAAGCCCCGTATTTGTTATTGAGAGAAGGTAAGTAAAAAGAAATTATGGGCCAGGTAAGTAAAGAAAATTGGCTAAGTTGGGGGAGAGTGAAAATGGTTAAGTGTTGGCCATGCGATGAGTGACCATGCGTTGAAGGATGTTTAAGCTTGACAAGAGTTGCCGCTGTCAAGAGTTGCCACTGATAAGCATGTGTTGAAGAGGGCAGCTCGGCGGGAAAATAGATGTGAAGGGAGAAGGGTGCAATATGCGTTAGTAGAAGTATGCATTGAAGGCTACTATGTCACACCCCCTCCAGGATTATCCTTTCTTAACCTGAGAAGAGATGTGAAGACAGCAACCTTGACTCTTCTGTAAGGTTCACTGTACAACCATTTCCGTCAAGAACAACCCAGACGAGGTTTCCGTGTAGGCAAAGCAACCTGAACTCACTTGCTACCTGAAAAATAAAATAAAATAGGAAAACGTGAGTTACAAGCTCCGTGAGTGACTGGCTTTGTAAAAACTATCTTTAGTTTGAACAGATGCATGTCAAAACAATACCCATAAAACAAGGATTAAGCAAAATAGTTCTTCCGCAAAACCTTGTCAATCTTGTGAATCCATTCTGAAACATATAGAATCATTATCAAAATAAATAATTCAGAAAACCGTTTGGCATTTCAATCTTTTCCTTTAGTTGAGGCGGAGAAAAACTCAATGCTCTTAACATCGATATTATCCCTGGCTTGATGCAGAGCAAAACTCGACGCACCAGCCAACTCAACCTCTATGTGCACATAAGAATATGGTGGGTTGCCCAAGTACTGGGTCCCGGGGAAGTTCACAAGCCTTATTAGCATTGATCCTCCTCTAAAACATTTATAGGCGGGTTGCCCAAGTACTGGGTCCCGGGGAAGTTCACATGCCTTATTAGCATTGAGCCTCCTCTAAAACATTTTCTCCATCAATTTACATAAATAGTTCATCAAAGACTTTTTCAGAAAACAGGATGTTCCTCGATAAATATATTTTGCAACATGCCTTTCGTTATCATAAAGCAATCAAGTAAAACAAGCCTTTTGAACAATATATTCAAGCATTATGCTTTTCACAGAAACAGTCATCTCAAGACCATATCACGTAACAACATTTTTAATAAAATTCATTTTCGAATAAAGGAAAGAGTCACTCACAAATCTCTTAAGGAATTTCCTCTTTTCCTTTCAAATTCCCGTTTCCCGAGCTCCTTAACGCAAGGCTTCAGCTTTTAGTCCACTAGGTAGCTACTTTCTCTCTTAGTAGCTTAGTTGGTCACAGCGTTCTAACTCTGGAACGCAAGACTGACGTTCCTTTATCAGTTTGGCTGGACACAACCCTGCCCCTCAACGCAAGGTTGATGACTACTGCAAAGTGCAGCCTAATTTCTCTTATTTTTTTCAGATGCGTCGACTTCTCTTGAACGCATCATCTCTTTTCAAACACTGCGTTCACCTTAAATGTTGGATTCGTTTCAAACGCAAGGGTCGACCCCTCTTCAACGCAAGATAACTTCTTTAACACCAGATGACTAAGTTGTCAAGAATGTCTTCTTTCTTGGCCGCAGACCTCTTTTTACAACGCAAAGGGTTCCTTCTTTCTGTCTTCATTCTCCTTCTTCTCTCAAGGATTTTTACTTCAGAATCATCAGTCGTTACTCTTCCCCCAGGGTCCTATTTATAGAGGTATTGCCATCCTACTCCTCTTTTGCCACTTGATTGCCATATGTCGCTCTACATATCTGACTAACCATGCATTAGTCCAAGTGTTACCTTGCATGAAACACTTAACATGCCTTTTGAACACATCCTTATTTTAAGGTGTCAAGTTTATATGAAGCCACCTGGCCTTTATAACTTATCTTATTCGTCCAATATTTTCAAATAGACAGCCATTTAATCCATACAGCGCCCTCATGCGTTCCTTGAGTTTCCTCTAAGGTTTGAGCTTCCCTACTCACTTGTCTAACTCTTAACTAACTACACTATCGTCTTTGACGCGTAGAGATAACTATCTCAACGCACAGGGACCTCAATGCATAACAACCTCACCAATGCATGGTAAGCCAAATACGTTTCTTCTCCCGTCGACGCGGCGACTACTTCAGCCCACAACAACCATTCGTGATCACCTTCAACGTATAGTCGCTATATTACAATCCAGTGTTTACACAATACCGCTAAGCGTCAACAACAACAAATCCTTCTCAAGCTCTTCCTCTATGCGATGGTCCTGTTGCGTTCACTTTCATCCTGCGTCCATGACCATCTTCCTATCCTTAGTTATTCCTTGATTATTTCCAAGGTTATTCTTTTAAACTTTTCCTTATATTACTATTTTCTTTTAGATAAATTAGCATACGTCCAACACATGTTCTAGTTCGTATGCCTACTTCACCACCTTCTACTTTCCAACACTTAGAAATATCTTTTAATAGAAGTCTATGCGTCTTACTTCTTTCCCTTTAAGTGCTTGAGTACTTCCTATACGTCCACTTTTACTATGCGTTACTTCAGTCTTGACCATGCGTCCAACATGGTCTTTTATTCCTCTCCTTCGGACTTTTCAACGCATTGGTTGCTAAAAGTTGGGCTGTCACATACTATGTGCTAGAAGTTGGTATTGCTATGCGTTGAGATGGCCTATGCGTTGAGGGATGGAATGCGTCGGACATAGAAAAGTGGTCGAGAAGGCCATGCGGTAATCGACTATTCGGCGTTGAGCAATTAGTGGCATAGTAAGTTGAGACTATGCGTTACCGAAGCCATGCGCGGAAGGTGGCGTTGGCTAATTCCAGAAGGAGGATGATGTTAGAGTTGGTAAGTCGGTGATTTATATTGACATATAAAGTAGTGCATCGAATAATTAGGCCTTTTTTGATATATTTTCGAACTCAAATTAACTTCATTTCGCAGACGAACAACAAGGAGAGGTAGAAGAAGGTGCTTATATCGAATTCGAGTAGAAATCAGATCAGTTCATGATGATTTCGAAGTTGGAACTAGAAGCTTGATTGTTACTGATAGTTTTGGACACCAATCGGGATTTGAAGGAGAGTAAACTGAGGACGTTAAAGCTGGAACTGAAATTTTGAGGTTAGTAAGTTGAGTCAATTCTTAGCAATAGAATTTAACATCAACTACCGCATAATTCTCTATTTAATCTCTATTTTTCTAGGAAAAAGACATATAATAACTTGTATTTCTACAAGTTATCGCAACCCTAAACTTAGAAAAATGTTTATCCTCAAGCATAACTTCTATCTAAGAAACTTGAATCAACCATAAAATTTTCTCAACGCATTGACTAGTCTCTCAAAATGCTATACTCAATCAACTACCCGTTAGTTACATTACTTTTCTACCTCTATATTCTTTTCTTAGAAACGGGTCTAATTTGTATGCGGCAAGCTTTCTTTTCAAAATTCTTTACTCATTATTCACAAAATTTTTGTTTCCTCTTTTAACACTAAGTCTGAAAAGATGAAGATATAAAGTTTTTTTTTTCTTTCATTTGTTTTATTGTTTATTTATTAGATTACAATGCGTCGAGTAGGGTTACCCACCTTCGTTCTGACATACCAACTATGGGGTGCATGGATGCAGCCAATTACGAGCAAGTGCCCTTCTCGTCTAAACTCTTATATAAGTTCGGTTTCCTCACTAGACATTAGAGTTTGTTATTTATATATGCGTCGCTGATTATGATTACCCATCTTCGTTTTGACACACCAACTATGTGGTGCATGGAGGCGGCCAACTATGAGGAGGTGTCGTTTTCAGCTAAACTCTTAACAAGATAATTCTATTAATCTTATCAGCAGAGTTTTGCGTTAATTTTTTTTTTTTAAGAAATAAGTTCCTCATATTTTTATCTTTGAAAGTTCAAACCTCTTCCACCCCCAAACTTGAGAGTAGCAAGGTCCTCATTGCTTCAATTGTAAACAAAGATTATGTTGAAAATTTTCGTAAAAGAGGTTTGAATTGGCAGCTTGCATGCATGCAAAGTAAGTTTGCGTTTCTAAGGAATAATATGCAGACGCATTGAAAGTAATCTAACTTAAGAGTGTACAAAAAGTGTAAGCATGATTATCATCATAGTGGCCAACTTTTCAACGCAAAGATAAAAGTTGGGAAGAATTAAATATACTCATAATGAATTAAAACAAGGGGAGACGCAAAGAGGTAAATAGACAGTCGATGCGGTGAATTTTTTTTTTTCTATTAATCGCATGTCCCACAATGCATACTTTTGGAGAGGATAATTATAATGAAAATTACAAAGTATGACTGATGAACGCATAATATTAACGCATGACTGGTGAACGCAACACTCTTAGTTTAATTATGCGTTGGATGCATGCATGAATGGTAGAGTATGCGGTGAAATCAAATAATTTGCATTGAAGGTCGATGCATAATTTCATGCTTATTTAATTTACACTACTCCTAAAACGGAATTAAAAAGAAAGAAAAATAAATACTAAAAGCAAGTACAAAAAAAAGAACGAAAGTAAGAGTAAAAGAAAGCGTCCCTGGAAACAATGAATTAAGCAATGCAGGGACCTTTCAACGCAAGCTCAGTTATGCTTGCGTGGGTCATTGGAGCCTTTATCGTGTTCAGGGTTCAACCCAGAGGAGACAATGAATTGCAGTATGCTTTCCCTCAAGTGCGCGTACTTGGGATGCGTTGGTCTGGTTTCTAGCTCATGCGTTGAAGGCTCTTCTAATAACGGCTCGATCTTTGTCGTGGATCTGTTGCGCGCCATCTTCATTTAATTAGACGATTTCTTAAATATATGATGAGAGAGTAATTTGATTTCTTCCTCTTCACCATCTTCATTGTCTTTGAGGATTTCATCTTTCAACGATGCGTTCGTGGATCTTGTCTTCTCCTTGATATCAACAATTATCTGACAAGATTGAAAGTCATCAGGATCTTTCAATGCGTTAACCACATTGAATTTTACCTATTGATCACCCACGCAGTTTGTTGATATTCCTTCTTGGATGTCAATCAGGACGCGTCCAGGAGCGGTATCTTTATATACAAACGCAGGTTCTGCCTGCGTTGCTTTTTCTCTCCTCTCTCTATTTTCCTCTTCTTGTGATTCAGTGGAAGATGATGGTTGGTTGACTTTATGTATAGTATTCTCAATCGGCTGACTCGTTGTTGGAGCATTTAGAGGTTGCAAGTTTCCTTGTGTCCCCTGATCTTGCGTAACAGTGAGATTAGTTTTCCCACGTATCAATGTCACATCTTGACATTGAAACTTCATTTGTACTTAGCAATGCTCCTTGTGTTCGATTCTTGAACTCATCTGCAATTTGACCCAATTGAACTTTTAAATTCCTGATTGTAGTGGCTTGATTCTGGAGCCTCGCATTATTTTTATAAATGAATTCTCGTAAAAGAGATTCGATGGAAGACGACGAGGATGATGCAGGCTCTTGCGGATTCCTCTGAAACTGATGATACTGGCCTTGATTCTATTGGTTGAAGCTAGGAGGGTTGCCTCTCTGTGGCTGCTGCTCAGTCCCCTACGTTTGTTGCTGATTTCCACCCCATTCAAAGTTAGGGTGGTTCCTCCAACCCAGATTGTACATCTCACCGTAGGGGTTGTTTTGAACATCGCAGACTGACTGAGGGTTGTAGAGACACATGTCATACAAGTGCCCCGCACCACACTGCAAGCAACTTACAGACGCTGTCAAATTCACTGCGTTCATCGCGTTCATTATAGCAACTGATCCACCTTGATTATTAAAGGCTATAGTCTTCAGCAAAAATGTCATGGTTGTCATCTACGCTGAGAGATCGATGGCAACATCAGTTTCAAGCATTCCACCTTGCGTAAGCCTTCTATCGGTGGAGAGGAATCCATATCCATCGTCCACCTGCTCATCAGTATTCCACAAAATTCTGTCGAGAATATCTACGGCTTGTGAGTAGGTCTTATTCATTGATCCTCCTGCTTATGCGGACAATTCCTTACTAGCTGTTTGAATCGGGTCCGAGCTACGATTGGTCCTTCTTTGATTATGCCTTGTCCTTCGTTTGAAGGTCCTCTTAATCCCTGGGTCAATATTAAGTTTTGGATTGCTCCCGTCATTCAGATACTGTTTGGAGCTTCTAGCAGAGGAGCAACTCACAATACTCCATTGACTGAGGAATTCCTACAACAAAAATAATAAAAAAAAAATGCATCAAAGCAAAAATCTTCGGCAATGGCGCCAAAAACTTATTAATGATGAAATGCTAAAGTCCAAAACTTGTTGCGTTTATTTATTAAGCTTACTATGCGTTTAACATTCTTAATAATATGCATTACTAATCTGTTAAGTTTTCCTATCCTTCACCCAAGTATAAGCAAAGAATAAGGTTTTGTCGGTGAGTTTGAGGTCGAACATAGGGACAATGCAGATTCTATAATTAATTAGATTATTTGAGTCATGCGTTTAGAAAAGGTGATGAGAAGTGATACGTCTAACTAACTAGAAAGCAATAAACCTAAACTAAAGTGGTTGATGGAGAGGTATGCGACACAGCAAAAGCAGCTAATGGAGTTGTATGAATGGTAAAACGCAGGGCTGGGGTTGGTTATCATCTAATTTCGGAAACACATACTTGGGTCTATTTCATACCAGCGACTCTCGGTTGTCAGCCACTATGCGTTATATGTCTATAACGCACAGGAGAGTGTTAAGTACCAAGGTTATTCCTATCCCTAGGTAACACTTCTTAGCCTTGTCAACTGAGTTCCACAATCACTTACTCTCCCGAGCAGTCTGATTATTACTACTTATATCGATTAGCTAGATGGACAAAAGCATTTGATTAAAAATACATTTGACAAGATGAAAGAGTTTTCTACAGTTCTTTATTTAGATGATAACGTAACCCGTGACCCTTGAGATAGTTAGTTAAACATGGATGATAAACAGCAAATGGAAAGTGATGAGAAATGAATAGCCATGGAAGATGTATAGATTGATGAACGGTATAGGTGTTTTAAAAAATACAATTCCTTGCTAATAGACTAAAACAAAAGTAAGAAAAGAGATAGAAAGCATGGAATGGCTTCTCAATGGTCTTAAGCTCGCCGGGATGGTAGCGTGAATTCTGCTGTGAAGTGGTCAGGCAGAGGGAAGACTCTTCTCTTTCGAGCTATTTGTCTCCGGTTTTTGTCTGGAGAGAACTCCGTGGGTTGCTAACGCATCAACCTGCATTGAAGAGTTGTCAATGCGTCCATATGTTGCCAATGCATAGTCTTACGTTAAGAGGTTGCCAACGCATCCACGGGTTACTTGGTTTCCTACGTCAAAGCATGCATTTTAGGCTAAAAAAGCAATAAAACAATTATCTTCATCAATTTACAAGAGTAGAACGCATAGGAAGATTTATCAATAGAATTTAACATCAACTACCACATGATTCTCTATTTAAACTCTATTTTTCTAGGAAAAGGATATATAATAACTTGTATTTCTACAAATTATCATGTATACTACTCTGCGTTGGTTGACTCGTTGTTGGAGCATTTATAGGCTGCAAGTTTCCTTGCATCCTCTGATCTTGTGTTATGGGCTGAATAGTCTGCCCAGTTATCAATGTCACAGCTTGACGTTGTTCTTTTATGTTCCCTCTTGGAACTTCAATTGTACTTGGCAATGCTCCTTGCGGTCGATTCTTCAGCTCACTCGCAATTTGATTCATCTGAACTTCCATGTTCCTAATTGCAGTGGCTTGGTTCTGGAGCATCGCATCATTTTTATTTATATATTCCCTTAACAGAGATTCCATAGAAGGGGATGAGGATGATGCGGGCGCTTGTTGATTCCTCTGAAACTGATGATACTGGCCTTGATTCCCTTGGTTGAAACCAAGAGGATTGCCTCTCTGTGGCTACTACTCAGCCCCTTGTGTTTGTTGTTGATTTCCATCCTATTCGAAGTTAGGGTGGTTCCTCCAACCCGGATTGTACGTTTTACCGTAGGGGTTGTTTTGAACATAGCAGACTGACTAGGGGTTGTAAGGACACATGTCATACAAGTGCCCCTCAACACATTGCACGCAACTTACATGTCACACCCCCTTCCAGATTACCTTCCTAACCTAGGAGTAGGTGCAACCTATACACATACACGTCATCTTATATCTTGAAACACAATTCAATACCAGCTCAAATGTACAAACGTTTATACTAATGAAACATTATAAGGTAATCATAAATTTTACATAAGGTTTCTCAACTCATAATTTATCATACAAGTGTATTTGTTCAACATACAGTACAAAGCCCACGCTCGTTATGCCACAAAAATCATATATGACAAAATATGTACTTAGACTGAGTATTTACAACTATCCCAGAAAACTAAAACTAGGTAAGCCCAGACGAGGATCTTCTGTAGGCTAGGCGTCCCGGGCACGCTCGCTACCTGAAATGAACAACAATAAACAAAAAGGTGCGAGCTTAAAGCCCAGTGAGTGACTAAAATATCAATTACAATCTAATCCTTGAGTTAATGCTGATTAAAACACTACTATATATCTTGTTAGTACAGATTGCTGGATCACTCATGCCATTTAACAATATAGCATAGATATCTTTCTAAGAAGCAGCGGAGCAAAGCTCAACGCTATTAACCTCATATCAAGTATTCTGTTCGTAATATTCATATATTCATATATTCATACGCCTTTACATTTCGTCCTTCGGCATTTCAACACTCAAGTGCCTTCTCATAATGTCCCTCAGCACTGAGTTTCATTATAAATTCACTGCTCAAGTGCCTTCACTCACGATCCTTCAGCACTGAGCCTTCATGTACTGATTTCCATATGCCTTCTTACAAGGTCCTTCGGCATTGGAAACTATCTCAATCAATTTCACTAGTCCTTCACTCATGGTCCTTCGGCACTGGGTATCATATATCATATCTCCATAGGCTTTCACACAGGGTCCTTCGGCTGTGGTTTGCATTTAGATAACACACATACAGGAATTCACATAATATACTCGTTTTCACTTACACATTATTAACGATGATCCTTGGACAAATTAGAGAGCCACTCATGGTTTATCTTAGGCCCCGAGCGGATTGTATGCTTTTTCGAGCTCTTCTTGGCCTGTAAAACACATTTTTCATATTAGGTTTCCTTTGGACTCCTTTTTCAAAATCATTAGGTATGCATATCAATAGCTAGCGATACTCTATGTTACTAGCAAGACTACCAACGAAATTCACATTACTGGGTACTGCACTAGCGAAACTGGAGTGAATTAGACTAGCGATATCATCTTAAAGAGTGATACCTAGCGAGACTTCAATGAGAGTTGTGAGACACAGAGCTCCTTTACGTTTATCAGCAACACTCATTCCGCTGCTCACTCTCCAGCTCCTTAGCGATACCACTGTCTAGCGACACTTGATATCACAGTTTTCCTTCCTTCCCTTCAAACTCTTTCTTTATCCTGCTAGAAACCATATTACAGCCAAAATCAGAACTTCCTTTCTTCTACAATCTTGTAAAGTAGTGAGTTTCCTAGCTTACCTCAAAATTTCAGACCATGACTCGTCTTCGTTTGAGAATTATTCTCAAATAACTTCGACTGCCTTGATTTGCTTAGCAGTTCAACTCTGCTGGCTTCTTCCTAGAGATTAACACATTTTTGCTCGGATTTAGCTTAACATCCTTCATGAAAGTTGCTAAGAATTGACTTAACTTACTAACCTCAAAATTTCAGTTTAAGCTTCAACGTCCTCAGTTTACTCTCCTTCAAATCCTGATTGGTGTCCAAAACTATCAATAACAATCAAGCTTTTGGTTCCAGCTTCGAAATCATCATGAACTGATCTGTTTTCTACTCGAATTCGATATAAGCACCTTCTTCTACCTCTCCTCGTTGTTCGTCTGTGAAATGAAGTTAATCTGAGTTCGAAAATATATCCAAAAAGGCTTAATTATTCGATGCACTACTTTATATGTCAATATAAATCACCGACTTACCAGCTCTAACATCATCCTCCTTCTGGAATTAGCCAACGCCACCTTTCACACATGGCTTCGGTAACGCATAGTCTCAACTTACTATGCCACTGATTGCTCAACGCTGAATAGTCGATTACCGCATGGCCCTCTCGGCCACTTTTCTATGTCCGACGCATTCCATCCTTCCACGCATAGGCCATCTCAACGCATAGCAATGCCAACTTCTAGCACATAGTAGCCTTCAATGCATACTTCTACTAATGCATATTGCACCCTTTTCCCTTCACATCTATTTCCCCGCCGAGTTGCCCTCTTCAACACATGCTTATCAGCAGCAACTCTTGTCAAGCTTAAACATCCTTCAACGCATGGTCACTCATCACATGGCCAACACTTAACCATTTTCACTCTCCCCGAACTTAGCCAATTTTCTTTACTTACCTGCCCCATAATTTCTTTTTACTTACCTTCTCTCAGTAACAAATACGAGGCTTACATTACAGATGCTATTGGATTCACTGCGTTCATCGCGTTCATCGCAGCAACTGATCCACCTTGATTATTCAAGACTATAGTCTTCAGTAGAGATGTCATGGTTGCCATCTAAGTTGAGAGATTGGTGGCAAGGTCAGTTTCAAGCATTCCAGCTTGCTTTTGCATTCTACCGGTGGAGCGAGATCCATACCCATCGTCGACCCACTAATCAGTATTCCTCGAAATTCTGTCGAGAATATCTTTGGCCTGTGTGTAGGTCTTATCCATTAATCCTCCTGCTGCGGAGGCGTCAGCTACTGACTGCGATGATCTGTTTAATTCTCCATAGAAGATTTCCATCTGTACAGAATCAAGAATTCCATTATGCAGACAATTCCTCACCAGCCGCTTGAATTGGGTCCAAGCTTCACTCAGAGTCTCCGAGTCCTTCTGCTCAAAGGTGACAAAGTCTCGCCTCCTCCTTGCGTTTACCGTCGGAGGGAAATATTTCTGCATGAACTTCTCGACCATTTGCTTCCAAGTGGTAATCTCACCTAGTTCGAACTAGTATGCCCATTGTCTTGCCTCATCTCTGAGAGAAAATGGAAATAATGATAGCTTGATGCCATCCTGCGGTACCCTTGCAATGGAGAATGTAGTACATATCTCCAAGAAGCTCTTCAAGTGTGCATGCAGGTCTTCTCCCATTGCACCCCCAAACTGCCCTGCAACTTGCAGCATTTGCAGCATCACAGGCTTCATTTCAAACCTTTCATTACCTTTGAAGGTCGCTCGTAAGATTCTTGGCGAGAAAACAGACAAATTCGCGAGGCATACTCTCTCATAGGCCTGTTTTTATCGCGTGCCAACAGAATTGGGTTCGTATGCTGTTTTGCGTTTACGTTTCCCAAACTCCGCCTTGAGGATGGTTATGTTGTTGAACCATATTCCTTTCTGTGCTTCGGTTAGGCCTTCTTCTTTGGTTCTGCCTTGTTCTTCTTCTGAAGGTCCTCTCAGTCTCAGGGTCAACATCAAGTGCTGGGCCGCTCCCGTCACTCATATACTGTTTGAAGTTTCTGGCAGAGGAGAAACTTACAATACTCCTTCGACGGAGGAATTCCTATAACAAAAATAAACCAAAAAAACGATTCAATACAAAAATCTCCGGCAACGGCGCCAAAAACTTGTTGACAAATCTTATTACTATTGATTTTACGTTTATTAATCTGTCAAGTTTTCCAATTCTTCACCCAAGTATAAGAAAAGAATGAGGTTATCTCGGTGAGTTCGAGGTCGAACACAGGGATTATGCAGATTCTAGAATTCGTGGATTATTGGGGTTATGCGTTTAAGTAAAGTAAAGAGAGGTGATGCATTTAACTAACTACAAAGTAGTAAAACTATTCTAAGGTGATTTAATGGAGAGGTATGGGACACAGCAAAATCCAACTAATTGAATTGAATGAATGGTAAAAACAGAGCTTGGGTTGGTTATCATCTAAAGTCAGAAACGCATAGGTAGATCTATTTCATACCAGCGACTCTTCTCTCGGTTGTCAACCGCTATGCATTATATGTCTATAAAGCATAAGAGAGTGTTAGATGCCAAGGTTATTCCTATGTCCAGATAACACTTCTTAGCCTTGTCAATTTAGTTTCACAATCACTTACTCTTTTGAGCAGTGAGATTATTACTACTTATATCGATTAGCTAGATGGACATAAGCATTAGATTAAAAGTACAATTGACAAGATGAAATAGATAAAAGCTAAGGTTCTTATTTAGATGCTAACACAACCCGTGACCCTTAAGAGAATTAGTTACTCATGGTTGGTAAACAGCAAATGGAAAGGGTAAGAAATGAATAGCCATGAAAGATGTATAGATTAATTAACGGAATAAATGTTTCATATAATACAATTTCTTGTCTATAACTAAAACAAAAGTAAGAAATAGATAGAAAGCATGAAATGACTTCTCAATGTCTTGAGCTCACTGATGTGGAAGCGTGATTTCTGCTGTGAAGTGGTCAGGTGGAAGGAAGACGCCTCTCTCGAGATATTTGTCTCCGACTGTCGTTTGGAAAGAACTCTGCTGTTACTTGGGAATTTTTCCAAAAGATTCAACAACATTTTAGCCTTCAGGTCTGCCCTTTTATAGATGTTGCGTTGCAATCGCTGGCAAATCTACATGATTGGAGGCTGAATTTTTGCCTTGCATCCATCTCGCCTAATCACGTGATTTCTGATTTAATTTAGATCCACCACTCTCGCCGCAGATCAAGCATATCAATCTCCCGACAATCTCTCAAGATTCTTATTTGATTCTCCGCTGCCTTGCGTTTCTGGTTGATATGCGTCCATGGATAACTTGGGTTCCTGCGTTCAAGTATGCCAACGCATCCATAGGTTGCTTGCGTTCCTGCGTTAAAGGATTGCCAACGCATCCACAGGTTGTTTGCGTTCCTGAATTAAAGCATGCGTTTTATACTCAAAAAGCTTCAAAATAATTATCTTAATCAATTCACAAGAGTAAAACGCATATGGAGATTTATCAATGGAATTTAACCCATACTACCGCATGATTCTCTATTTAAACTCTATTTTTCTAAGAGAGAGACAATAATAACTTGTATTTCTACAAGTTATCATTATCCCTATGTGCACATCGTCTTACCTTCGAGGCTCAGGAGCTAGGCCCTTCGGCCCCTTGACCATCCCCTCGGGTACTTCTTAAAGGCTCAGGAAATAGGCTCCGGTGACTTCCTAACCATCCCACGAGGAAATTCCTGCCACAGGCTTAGAAACTAGGTCCTTCCGACCCTCTGACCATCCTGTGCGGTGTCGAATCTCAGTCCCAACCATGACCATCATCATCAATGCCTTCGTAAGTTCCTTTGACATTGGAAGCATAATCTGTTCATTGATGCCTTCGTATAATCCTTCATCATCAGCGTTAGAATCTAATATCCAACCAACTCGATATTTTATGTACTTATTAAGTAACTTGCCTAGCATGCGTACTACCTCATGCTATCATGATTTAATATAAATTATTTGGTGCTTCACCATAGCATGCATAAGATTGCATAATCATGCTATTAATTATAAGCTCATATGTATGCTATTAACAAGTATTTAGAGAGTATAATTTAGTTCTCTTGTGAAAGGAAATCAATCACTCACAGTAAAAATAGTCGTCTGACTTTAGAGTTTCTTCTTCTGTTTTCAGTTTCGCTCCTTCTTAGCTTCTTTCGAGCTTCTGGAATTAAGAAAAAGGAACCTAGAAACCTCAGAAACCCTAAAACAGCTTCTTGGATGCCAAAAATTTCTTCCTTGGATGCAAGGCTGCACAGTCTAGAAGCAGGGTAATACTTCTCCACCTCAAATAGCTCATTTGGACGCAGGGCACCTTCTCTAGATGCCTGGGACAACTATTGGACACAAACAACACTTCAACAACAAGGAAAACAACTCCTTGGATGCAACCACTCTCTTTTGGACGCAATGCTTGCTTCTCAACCTTCCTTTTCTCTCTTTCTAGTGAAAATTGGGGACTTGTGATGGTGTGAGAGCTCCTCCTCCCCCCTTAGTCCTATTTATAGAGTTGGAAGACATGCTTGCTCACCTCTTCTTTGCTTCCAAGGTTGACACTTAGTTTCCCCATGTGACCATGCATGTAAGCTCAACATGCAGCCACACACTTGCTTCCTTGCATGTTAACTTGTTATGCATCCTGACACCTCCTACTTATGGAGTTTAACTCCAAATGTAGCCACTTATCACCAATATTTCCAACCATGCGTCCAACCTTTCAATACTGTGCGTCCAAGATGATGCTTCCTAGAGTTTGGCTTCTTTTGCTCTCTTTTCTTCGTCTGACCTTCTTATACTTAACCAAATTTTTCTTGCCAAACCTCCCCTATGCGTCCACTCTCTCTCCTATGCGTCCAAACTTCTTCCAAGAGTCCAACACTTAGCCAAAAATTTCCTCCTTGAAGGAGGTACGTCCAACTACTCCGAGGTTCCCAGACTTAGTCGAATTTCCACTCATAAAGCTCTCTATGTGAGTGTTTTCCTCCATATTCTGTTAGCTAAGCGTCCACCTTCTTCTTTACTTTGGTCCATGCGTCCATGACTCCCCTCATGGCTCCATGGACTCCTTTATTGCTCACTTATGCGTCCATGTTGTGCCTCCCAAGCCTATGCTTCCAACTTTCCTCTCTTAAGCCTTTATACTTAGTCATTTTTCAACAAACTTACCCTCGTGTGCATCCAACTCAATTTCTCCTTCGTTAGGGTTGTTTCTTAACTCTCCAAATCATCCAACACTTAGCCAAATCTTCCTAGAAAATTGGCCTATGCGTCCAACCATAGGTAGGATGAGTTTTCTTCTTCCACTTTGTTCTATGCATTTCTCCCTCTCTTCCAAGACCTAGCTTTCCTTCCAAGAGTCATCATGCATCCAACTTTACCTACCATGCGTCCAACATGGTAGTTCTCCTCCCAAGTGTGTGTTCAACGTATTACTAGCTTCCAACTATGCTTCCAACTGTTCTTCCTTAAACACTTAGTGAGATTTCTTCTCTTTTCTCAAGCTATGCATCCAACTATACACTTTTCATGGCATAGTTGAGTTCTCCAAGCATAGTTGTAACGTTTAGAAGATTTCCTAAGCCCATAGGTCACCTTGTCGTCCAAGACTCAAAAATTGCTTAACATGGTTTTCTTCCAAACTCACCTATGGCTTATTCTCAATCCAAAACTCAAGTTGACACAACCATTTTTCTTCCTCTCTTTCATCTCAACGCATGCTACCTTCTTTCAACTCCACAGGCTTGTGATCCAAGTTTACACCCTTTACCTTGGTTTCCTCCTTTATGTCCTTTAAGCAACTAGGTCTAAGGTTAGAATGTCACAATATATGCGTGGTTAAGAGAGTCTTGAGAAGTGTGCCAAAAAAAAAGAAAGAAAAAGAAAAGAAATTTGAAGTTTCAAGTTCCAGTTTAAGCAAACACTTTAGATAGTTGTTTTGGTTGCATTAGATATGAAATTGTGATTTGGATATACTCTTATGTTTGGAATTAAATTTTGGTTTTACTTTAGGGCTTGATTCAAGTTTCTATTAAGCAAGGAAGAAATTAAATTTGCTAGTATTTTGGGTTACGCTTGAGGTAACTAATCTTACAACTGGACCTACCTACGTGCCAGGAAATTTAGTTACACAAACAAGTTGTTGGTTTTTCTAGGCTACCTAGAAGTGCCTGCAATATTTATGATTGTGAGGATATATGAACATGATGATGTTTGTATGAAGGATAATATGAATCTATGATGTGGAACTTTTATGTATTTTACTAATAATGCATGTTAGTGATAGTTACCCTCCTATGGTAGTTGTGTGTCCACCATAGGTTTGTGTTGGTTCGAGATCGCTAGAGGTTCCGTGTTCCTTCGGGATACAATAGAGGTTTCGTGTCTCTTCGGGATACACCAGATGTGAGTATCTCCTATGGGATTTACTAGAGGCTTGTGGCACCATTTGCCAATTGTGGGGCGGGCTTAACTAATCACCCAGATAAGTGAATTATGAAAAGTAGAAATATGCATGTCCCACTAGCATCCTAAATTGAGTCTAGTTTCAGTGATCGAGAGGCATTGCTGTCGATGTGTAGATTTTGGGGGCGAGATAGGTCTCGCAGCGTGCATGAAGTTGAGCGAGACAAGTCTTGCTGGTCTCGCTGAGGCACACGACACATACTTGTTGGGTTTTATATCCTAAAACTCATAGTTTATAAATACCAAATATACTTTTATCATTCAATAAAATTGTTATTGAAATTTATAATCAATAAGTAGTTATTGATTCTATAAAATGTTCTTACTAAATCTAAATCCAATCATCAAAGGATCCTAGACTATTACATGAGACTCAAACTTTATGTAGAGACATAAAACTGGATCAAGTTTAAGTTAATAGTCTAAATGATCTATAATATATGAATAAGGTTGGGTGCCTTATTTTGGGGACACTATGGATGCTGCCCACTTTGTAACTAGTACAAACGAAGTGATCCTAATTCGTTCATGTGAAGACATGTGATAACTTGTAGAAATACAAGTTATAATAGCCTTTTTCTTAGATAAATAGAGATTAAATAGTGAAGCATGCGGCAGTGTATGTGATTTTTACTAATAAATCTTCCTTTGCGTTATACTCTTGTATTTTTATGAAGATAAATGATTTTACCACTTTTTGAGCCTAAAACGCATGTTTTAACGTAGGAATGCAAACAATGCGTTGATGACTTCTCAATGCAAGACTATGCATTAGCAACCTATGCCGCGTTGACATCGGCCAAACTATTCATGGACGCATAGACGACCATAAATGCAAGGCGCTGAGAATCAAAGCAGAATCTTGAGAGATTGACGGATGATTGACGAACATGATTTGTGGCCAAAGTGGTGGATCTTAATTGACCTGAGAATCACGCAATCAGGCGAGATGGATGAATAGTATCAATCTCGCCGCCAATCAAGCAGATTTGCCATTAATTGCGAACGTATCATCTATAAAAGGGCAGCTCCGCGAGATGAGAAAGGGTTGTTGATTCTCGGAAGAACTCCATAAGTGACAGCAAAGTCCTCTCCAGACTTCAAATGGAGACGAATAGCTCGAGAGAGAAGAGTCTTCCCTCAACCGGACCACTTCACAGCATAGCCTCACGCTTCCATCCAGGCGACTCAAGACATTGACGCCTTTCCCTGCTTTCTTTCTTATTGTTCTATCTTGATTTTAGATTTGTGTCAAGACATTGAGCTCATCTAAAGTTGTATTTCGTTTCATTAATATAATTATCTTCCATGTCTACTCATTTATCTAAACTTTCCACTTTTTACTTTCAAACCATGAGTAACTAATCACTCTAGGGTCTAGGGTTGCGTTAGCATCTAACTAGGAACCACAGTGTAACTATTTTATCTTGTCAATTGCGAGCTTAATCCGATGCAAGTCCATCTGACAAATTGATATAAGTAGTAATAATCAAACTGATCGAGAGTGTAAGTGATTGTGGAACTCAATTGACAAGGGCCAAGTAGTATTGCCTGTCTATGGGGATAACCTTGGTTCTTAACACTCTCCTATGCGTTATAGACATATAACGCATAGCAGTTGACAACCGGGAGAAGAGTTGCAAGTATGAATAGAATACTATTGTGCGTTTCCGATGTTAGATGTTAATCAACCCGAACCCTTTCTTTATCCATT
Organism: Citrullus colocynthis; assembly: GCA_031780015.1. Taxonomy (NCBI): domain Eukaryota; kingdom Viridiplantae; phylum Streptophyta; class Magnoliopsida; order Cucurbitales; family Cucurbitaceae; genus Citrullus; species Citrullus colocynthis. Next base: position 2,048,991 of record QLSR01000209.1, read on the forward strand.
CACACAAATCTTTAGTTAAACTTGCTGTGTCGCATGCCTTTCCATCTTCCACATTTAGTCTAGTGTACATATTCGCTTTCTTTAGATCAGAAACAAACACTCTCCCCATTATTTCTTCGTTACCACCGCAACGCATGTAATTCACATAAATATTGAATCAACATAATCCCTGTGTTCGACCTCGGACTCACCGAGAAAACCTACTCCTTTGCTTATACTTGGGTAAAGGATAGGGAAACTTGACAGATCACCAACGCATAGTAGTAAGACGCATAGCATGTTCAAAGCATGACATGTTGAACGCATAAAGACATCATTTAACACTTTGCGTTAGGACAATTTACACACATACAAAATCCGACAACAAGTTTTTGGCGCTGTTGCCGGGGATTATTGCATTGATTTAATTATTTTCTTTGGATTATTGTGCTACAGGATTCATCAGTCGATGGAGTATAGCAAGCTTAGATTGAGAGGAGCTTCAGAAGAAGGATAAGACAGAATAAACAAAGAAGGAGCAATCAAACTACAGAAGAAAATATGGATGCTCAAAATAATCAACCTCATGTTGGGGTTAGGCAGAACGCAAATGTGCAAGAGCATGAAAACAATGATACAAACCCAATCCTCTTGGCGCATGATAGAAATCGCCCAATGAGGGAGTATGCGTCGCCAAATCTATACAATTTCGCACCGGGAATTTTACAACCAACCTTCGAGGGTAATGGAAGGTTTGAAATGAAACCAGTAATGTCGCAGATGCTGCAAGCCGCAGGGCAGTTTGGGGGTGCAACGGGTGAAGACCCACATGCACACGTGAAAAGTTTCTTGGAAATTTGTAGCGCATTCCCTATGGCTGGAGTACCGCAAGATAGCATCAGACGGATGCTATTCCCATTTTCTCTCAGAGATGAGGCAAGACAATGAGCATATTCATTTGAACCTGGTGAGATTACAACTTGGGGCCAAATGGTTGAAAAATTCATGCAGAAATACTTTCCTTCGACGGTGAGTGCAAAGAGGCGACGAGACATTGTCACCTTCGAGCAAAAGGACTCGGAGCACTTAGTGAAGCATGGGCCCGGTTTAAAAGGCTTGTATGGAATTGTCCCCATAATGGTATCCCTGATTGTGTGCAGATGGAGATTTTCTACGGAGGATTAAATAAAACATCACAATCAGTGGCTGACGCCTCTGCAGCAGGAGGATTAATGAACAAGACTTATACGCAAGCCAAGGAGATCCTCGACAGAATTTCGAGGAACACCGATGAATGGGTAGATGATGGGTATGGGTCCCGGTACATGGATAAAAGACGAACGCAAGCTGAAATGATTGAAACTGATGTGATTAATAATCTTTCAGCTCAGATCGCCAATATGACATCCTTGCTGCAAACAATAGCATTGAACAACCAAGGTGGAACAGTTGCGTCAATGGACGCAATGAACACGGTGCATGCAACAGCATCTGTAAGCTGTGTGCAATGCGGTGATGGTCACTTGTACGATATGTGTCCCTACAACCCACAATCCGTCTGTTATGTTTAGAACAATCCGTACTCCAAGACTTATAATCCGGGTTGGAGGAACCATCCTAACTTTGGATGGGGAAGGAAACCAATCGCAAACGTAGGGAACTGGACAACAGCCGCAGAGAAGCAACAACCCCGTGTACAACCAAGGTGTTCAAGGGCATCAAGCACAAAGAAACCAGTCAGCAAACTCATCATCATCATCATCCCTTGAAGCACTTATGCGACAAATGATCACTCAAAATGAAGAAATGCGTAAGTCGTTGGAAGCAATGCTCCAAAACCAAATGGGTGAAATAAAAAGCCATGCCATTGCAATCCGAAATTTAGAAATTCAAGTGGGACAAATGGCAAGTGAGCGCAATATCAGACCCCAAGGAGCATTGCCCAGTAATACCGAAGCCCCACGAGGCAACGGTAAGGAACAATGTCAAGCTGTGACATTGAGGAGTGGGAAGATTCTTCCCACTGAGATGCAAGATCAGAGGACGCAAGGAAATCTGCAGCCTCACATCACTCCACAACTAACTCCAATAACACCCACTAGTGAACCGCAATCTTCATCCACCACCACAGCCTCTCAAGAACAAGAGAATGGAAAGGGGAGAGAAAAAGCAACGTAGGCAAACCCTGCGTCGGTATCTCAGAATATCACTCCCCCTATGCGTCCGCCCTTTCCTCAGCGCCTAAAGAAGAAAAATAATGAGGGCCAATTTAGAAAATTCCTGGATGTTCTCAAACAACTTCACATCAACATTCTGTTGGTGGAAGCCCTGGAACAAATGCCGAGCTATGTCAAATTTCTGAAAGACATACTATCTAAGAAAAGAAGGCTTGGAGAGTTTGAGACAATCGCATTAACGCGGGAATACAGTGCATTGTTCAAAAGCAATATACCCACCAAAATGAAACATCCAGGGAGTTTCACATTGCCATGTTCTATAGGAGGAATGGCCGTAGGTCAGGCATTATGCGACTTAGGGGCCAGCACAAATTTAATGCCACTGTCTATATTCAAAAAGTTGGGTATAGGGGAAGCACGGCCAACCACAGTCACACTTCAGCTTGCTGACCGTTCCATTAAGCATCCCGAAGGAAAAATTGAAGATGTTCTTGTGAAGGTAGACAAATTCATCTTCCCAGCCGACTTCATAATTCTGGATTATGAAGCTGACAGAGAGGTGTCCATCATCCTGGGAAGACCTTTCTTAGCTACTGGACGCGCCTTGATTGACGTCCAGGAAGGGGAGTTAACCATTCGAGTGGACGACTAGCAGGTAAAGTTTAATGTTTTTAATGCGTTGAAATATCCAGATGATTTTCATTCTTGCCAGATGATCGAAGATATAATTGAAGAAAAGGCAAGCATCATAGACGCATGTGCTGAAGACGAAACAATGCTGGATGAAATGGATGAGGGAAGAGAAGTGGAAATAGGTGTAATCTCCAATGCAAGCTTTGAACGCTTAGACTTAAGCAACCGATCCACGGAGAAAACAAAACCGTCCCTAGAAGAGCCGCCAACCCTTGAGCTAAAAACACTGCCAACGCATCTAAAGTATGCATATTTAGGGGCAGAGAGCACGCTACCGGTCATCATATTCGCTGCGTTAACTACAGATTGTGAAAAGGCTTTGCTGGAGATATTGAAAAATCATATCAAAGCCATTGGATGGACCTTAGCGGACATTAGAGGAATAAGCCCTTCATACTACATGCACAAAATTCGGTTGGAAGAGGGTAAAGATGGGTCAGTTGAAAGGCAACGCAGGCTTAACCCTGCGATGAAGGAGGTTGTAAAGAAAGAGATCATCAAATGGCTCGACGCAGGGGTCATTTATCCAATCTCCGACAGCAGCTGGGTAAGCCCAGTTTAGTGTGTACCTAAGAAAGAGGGAATGACAGTGATCATGAACAGTAAGAATGAGTTGATACCAACAAGAACGGTCACTGGCTGGCGCATCTGTATGGACTACTGCAAGCTGAATACGGCAACAAAGAAAGACCACTTTCCACTGCCATTCATCGACCAGATGCTAGATAGGCTGGCAGGAAATGAATTTTCTGCTTCCTTGACGGATATTCCGGCTATAACTAGATCATGATAGCTCTGGAAGATCAAGAAAAGACAACGTTCACTTGTCCATATGGCACCTTTGCGTTCAGACGCATGCCATTCGGACTATGCAACACACCAGGGACGTTCCAAAGATGCATGATGGCAATATTTTCCGACTATTTGGAACAGTTAGTAGAGGTGTTAATGGACGACTTCTCAGTATTTGGGAAATCATACGATGAATGCTTGACCAACTTGGAAAGAGTGTTAAAGCGATGCGAAGACACAAATCTAGTCCTCAACTGGGAAAAATGTCATTTTATGGTCACTGAGGGTATTGTGTTGGGACATAAGATCTCAAAGGTTGGATTGGAAGTGGATCAAGCAACGATAGATGCGATAGCAAAACTCCCAGCCCCCACAAATGTAAAGACTTTGCGAAGTTTCCTAGGCCATGCGGGCTTCTATAGAAGATTCATCAAAGGATTCTCGCAAGTAGCAAAACCACTGAGCGAGCTGCTGGAAGCCAACAGGGAATTCAATTTCGACGGTAAATGCCTAAACGCATTCGAGTCTCTAAGGCAAGCTCTGATTTTAGCACCAATTTTAGTTGCACTTGACTGGTCTCTCCCATTTGAATTAATGTGCGATGCAAGCAACCATGCTGTGGGAGCAGTATTGGGGCAAAGAAAAGAGAAAATAATGCACCCCATCTATTATGCTAGTAAAACGTTGAATGCGTCTCGGGAGAACTACACTACTACTGAGAAGGAAATGTTAGCCATAGTCTTTGCGGTTGACAAATTCAGAGCATATTTGATAGGGTCAAAGGTGACCATCTATAGTGATCATTCTGTGATCAAATATTTGATGGCGAAAAAGGACGCAAAGCCTAGACTCAACCGATGGGTACTGCTGTTACAAGAATTTGATTTGGAGATTAAAGACAGAAAGGGAACCGAGAATCAGGTTACGGACCACCTATCTCAGTTGGAAAATAAAGAGGTCCAAGAAAGCTGGAGTGATATAGAGGAACGATTCCCAGACGAGCATATCATGAACGCAGAGAGTCAGGAACCGTGGTACGCAGACATAGTAAATTACCTGGTCTGCAACCAATGGCCTGAAGAATTCAATGCTCAACAAAAGAAAAAGCTCCAACACGAAAGTAAGTTCTACTGCTGGGATGAGCCATATATATACAGACTTGGCCCTAACCATATCCTGCGTCGATGGGTTCCAGAATATGAAACGCATAGCATTTTGAGGAGCTGTCATGAAGCACTTTACGGAGGACACTTTGGAGGGCAGAGAACAGCTACAAAGGTGTTGCAAAGTGGGTATTTCTGGCCCACATTATTCAAAGACGCAAGGGCATATATGGTAGCTTGCGATCGTTGTCAGGGAACAGGCAACATTTCCAACCGAAATGAGATGCCTCTGAATTCAATGCTGGAAGTTGAGTTGTTTGACGTATGGGGAATCGATTTCATGGGACCATTCCCTCCTTCTTACGGCAATCAATATATTCTAGTAGCAATCGACTACGTATCAAAATATGTAAAAGTAGCAGCCTTTGCAAAGAATGACGCAAACACAGCGTCTAAGTTTTTAAAGAAACAAATCTTCCCTCGATTTGGGACACCAAGGGCGATAATTAGTGATGAAGGTACACACTTTATAAATCGCATAATCACTAATTTACTGACTAAATTTAATGTCTCGCACAGAGTAGCAACTGCTTATCACCCACAGACAAACGGCCAAGCTGAAATAACAAACCGGGAGATCAAGTCCATACTTGAAAAGGTCGTGAGCACATCAAAGAAAGATTGGACAGAGAGATTAGATGAAGCTCTATGGGCATACAGAACGACATTCAAAACACCTATAGGCATGTCACCCTATGCGTTGGTGTTTGGGAAAGCATGCCATCTCCCGCTTGAGCTGGAACACAAGGCCATCTGAGCCATGAAGAAGCTCAATTTAGACCAGGACGCAAGCGGCGAAGCCAGAAAGCTTCAATTAAACGAACTCTTGGAGTGGAGACATTCAGCTTACAAAAACGCAAAGCTGTATAAAGAAAGGACCAAAAAATGGCACGACAAAAACATAGTAAGAAAACTCTATACGTCGACCAGAAGGTCGTGTTATTTAATTCAAGGTTGCGTTTGTTTCCAGGTAAGCTGAAGTCTCGCTGGTCGGGTCCATTCATAATCAAGGAAGTGTTCCCGCATGCAGAAGGAAACAACCCGGACGTTGAGGGAAACAAGATTATAGAATCAACTCCGACGGAGTTAATGGAGGACGCAATCCGGGTATTGGTGAAGCCTGGGGCTAAGTGGGATGTTTCACCCACAGGTATCAAAACGCTATCCGCTAGCAGCCTAAGACCAGAGGCAAACCTGTGGGTATACTTGGTGAAGAAGCGGCTGATCCCTACAACGCATGACAAGATAGTATCAAGGGATCGAGTGATGGCAGCTTATTGCGTTTTACGTCGCATCACCCTAGATGTTGGACGCATAATCGCGGCGCAGATAAGAGGGGTGTTCAACAAGCCAAGGGGCCAACTTTTTTTCCCCACTCTTATCATGAATTTGTACGCCAATGCTTCCATCAGAGGACCAACGGAAGTGTTAGACGCAGAGAAGATGATTGAAGTCAGTGGCGTAATCGCCCACAAAACTTTGCGTCGGTTGATGAGAGGATCACAATATCTGCCAGAGCCTGCTAAGGCCACCAAAAGACTCATCAACCCATTCCGCCTCTAAAGCTGCAACCGCAGAAGAAGAGGAACTTGTCCAAGCTGAAACACAAGGCATGGCAAGTCCTGATGCCACCATTAGACCTTCCCCAACCTCAAGCCCTTCAACCCCACTTCCAACAACCAGAAGAGAACCAACTCCACCTCCACCTCCACCTCCACCTCCACCTCCTCCTAAAATGCATCGCCCAAAACCTTCTAAACCTCAACCTTCTGCAAAACCCTCTTCCCCAATCTCCTCAATAAGAGTTGATGACTCACACTATGGGGATTTTGGTGCGACTTTTATGCGTCCATCATCCCCTGCGTTTGATGAAACTCCATCAACCTCTCGCCCTCAACCAAACCTGCCTCAACCTCCAACTCAACCACAACCGCAAGAAGCCCAACTTGATCTAGAGTGGGAAACAGTGCAAACATATCTGCAACAATCAATATTGCGTCCAGTGATGCACTCATTGAATATGTTAGCATGCCGGCAAACGGAGCAGTTTCACTTTACACTGAATTACATTCATCAACTATTCTCGATTCGACCAGAAGTCCCACCCTCTAACATTTCTAAACGCCTACAACAGACGCTTGTCTTCCCAATACCGCAGCGCCCTGCGCCTGAGCAGAAACGCAGACCTGATGAAGACAAGGCAGATGGTTAAAATATTAGGGGTGTAGTTAAGCGTTGTATCTTCTTTAGAACTTTTATTGCATTATCTTCATCTCCAATTGTATGCGTTGTGGACTATTCAATTAATAGAATGAAAAATTTCTTCGCCGCATGGAATTTCTAATTACTTCTTTTGCATGGTCCCTTGCTGTAAATTCACTCTAAGTACATATATATTTATTTCCAACTTTTATCTTTGCGTTGAAAAAAATTAGTCACTATGAGGATAATCATGCTTACACTTTTTGTACACTCTTTAAGTTAGATTACTTTCAATGCATCTGCATACTATTCCTTAGAAACGCAAACCTACTTTGCATGTATGCAAGTAGCCAATTCAAACCTCTTTTACAAAATTTTGCAACTAGGTTTACAATTTAAGTAATGAGGACCTTGCTACTCTCAAGTTTGGGGGTGGAAGAGGTTTGAACTGTCGAAGATAAAAATATGAAGAACTTATTTCAAACATGTCTAAAAAAAAAAAAAAAAAATTCTTTTAAACGCAAAACTCCGCTGGCAAGACTAACATATTTATCTTGTTAAGAGTTTAGCTGAAAACGACACGTGCTCGTAGTTGGCCGCCTCCATGCACCCCATAGTTGGTGTGTCAAAACGAAGGTGGGTAATCATAATCAGCGACGCATGGATAAAATAACAAACTCTAATGTCTAGTGAGGAAACCGAACTTAGATAAGAGTTTAGTCGAGAAGGGCACTTGCTCGTAGTTGGCTGCCTCCATGCACCCCATAGTTGGTATGTCAGAACAAAGGTGGGTAACCCTACTAGACGCATGGTTAATATATACATAAGAAAACAAGAAAGAAAAATGAACTTTATATCTTCATCTTTTCAGACGCAGTGTTCAAAAGAAGAAACAAAAATTTTGTGAATAATGAGTTCAAGAATTTTGAAAAGAAAGCTTGCCGCATACAAACTAGACTCGTCCTAAAGAAAAGAATATGGAGGTAGAGAGGTACTATAACTGATGTGTAGCTGATTGAGTATAGCATTCTGAGAGACTAGTCAATGCGTTGAGAAAATGTTTAGGATAATTGTAAGTTTCTTAGATAGAAGTTATGCTTAAGGACAAGCATTTATCTAAGTTTGGGGGTGTGATAACTTGTAGAAATACAAGTTATAATAGCCTTTTTCTTAGATAAATAGAGATTAAATAGAGAAGCATGCAGCAGTGTATGTGATTTTTACTAATAAATCTTCCTTTGCGTTATACTCTTGTATTTTTACTAATAAATCTTCCTTTGCGTTATACCCTTTTTGAGCCTAAAACGCATGTTTTAACGCAGGAATGCAAACGATGCGTTGATAACTTCTCATCGCAAGACTACGCATTGGCAACCTACGCCGCGTTGACATCGGCCAAACTATTCATGGATGCATAGACGACCATTAATGCAAGGCGCTGAGAATCAAAGCAGAATCTTGAGAGATTGACAGATGATTGATGAACATGATTTGTGGCCAAAGTGGTGGATCTTAATTGACCCGAGAATCACGCCAATCAGGTGAGTTGGACGCATAGTATCAATCTCGACGCCAATCAAGCAGATTTGCCATTAATTGCGAACGTATCATCTATAAAAGGGCAGCTCCGCGAGATGAGAAAGGGTTGTTGATTCTCGGAAGAACTCCATAAGTGACAACAGAGTCCTCTCCAGACTTCAACCGGAGACGAATAGCTCTAGAGACAAGAGTCTTCCCTCCGCCCGACCACTTCACAGCATAGCCTCACGCTTTCAACCGGGCGACTCAAGACATTGACGCCTTTCCCTGCTTTCTTTCTTATTGTTCTATCTTGATTTTAGATTTGTGTCAAGACATTGAGCTCATCTAAAGTTGTATTTCATTTCATCAATATAATTATCTTCCATGTCTACTCATTTCTCTAAACTTTCCGCTTTTTACTGTCAAACCATGAGTAACTAATCACTCTAGGGTCTAGGGTTGCATTGGCATCTAACTAGGAACCATAGTGTAACTATTTTATCTTGTCAATTGCGAGCTTAATCCGATGCTTATGTCCATCTGACAAATCGATATAAGTAGTAATAATCAAACTGCTCGAGAGTGTAAGCGATTGTGGAACTCAATTGACAAGGGCCAAGTAGTGTTGCCTGTCTATGGGGATAACCTTGGTTCTTAACACTCTCTTATGCGTTATAGATATATAACGCAAAGCGGCTGACAACCGGGAGAAGAGTTGCAAGTATGAATAGAATACTACTGTGCGTTTTCGATGCTAGATGTTAATCAACCCGAACCCTTTCTTTATCCATTCACACACATCTTTAGCTGAACTTGTTGTGTTGCATGCCTTTCCATCTTCCACATTTAGCCTAGTGTACATATTATCGCTTTCTTTAGATCAGAAACAAACACTCTCCCCATTATTTCTTGGTTACCACTACAACGCATGTAATTCACATAAATATTGAATCAACATAATCTCAGTGTTCGACCTCGGACTCACCGAGAAAACCTACTCCTTTGCTTATACTTGGGTAAAGGATAGGGAAACTTGACAGATCACCAACGCATAGTAGTAAGACGCATAGCATGTTCAAAGCATGACATGTTGAACACATAAAGACATCATTTAACACTTTGCGTTAGGACAATTTACACACATACAAAATCCGACAACAACATGCGAGTGGGGGCGTCCTATGTAAAGAGTTTCCATAAGACCGAACCATGAAATAGTCACTTTTACTTTATAACACCGTTTACTGTCTAAAACTGACTATCTCAACTTTGATGGCCTAGGCAACTCGATCTTAATCCTGAGCTAACAATGAACTTTTGTTTACTCGGGATTATCCTTAGATCTACACTGGTGAGAGCAGCTCAACAACACTGGCTCAATATGCCTTCCATTTCAGGGGTGAGACCAAGTAGATAGCTAGGGACATAAGGTGCAAGAAGGAATTCAAACTCCTACCCTCTTTTGGGTTAGTAGAGAGGCTGTTCTCTTAAGTGCTGAATCCAGGTCTTGAACAATAGGCGCCGCCCTCTCAAATAGGGTTTGAGAGGACTTTTGATTTAGAAGTTGGACTACAAATCATTGTTCATTAGAGGTTCAATGGAACTTAAGGAATAAGAGGTAATCACAGGGGTAAAAGTGTAATTTTGACTCAGCTGTAATTACAAACAACCTGTGAAGGCTCAACTTACCAATCATGGTTATACCAAATGGACATAATATATCTACAGTGAGGAGAGTGCAACTACGGGCTTTAGTGGAATGACCCGGTAGTTAACGAATGTTGGTTAACTAGGTTAAAGAGTTTAACTGGTTAATCTCGAATTGTTGGAGCTTATGATCTGTAGGTCTACAAGGTCCCCTGGCTAGCTCATATAGGAATAAACTTAGAATAAATAGAAGAAAAAATTTGAATTGTTCAAATTAGGTTAATCATATGAGATATGATTAAGTAATTGATATATGATATCAAATGAGAGATTTGGTCAAAAATATTTAAATGGGATTTAAATATTGAAATTATGAATGTAGATTCATAATCGAAGACATGAATTTAGACAAACAGTCAATTTTCGGAAGAAGTTAAATAGTTGACTTTTACCCAAGCAAGTCAAAGAGTTGTTTTAGTCAAACCTTCTAGAAAGGTTGACTATGAGATTAAATTAATATTTCTTACCAAATTAGTGGAAAAATCCACTAACTTGATGAGTGGAACATTTAATTAATCTCAAAATTCTACATTTTGACACATAATCCTTGGCATGCATTAGTGGAATGTCTGTTGTCAACTTTTGTTGAACTTAGACATGCAAAAGTTGTATGCGATTTTCCTTTTTTAAAGAATCTTAGAAAATTTGAAGTTTTTGAGAAACTAAATTTTCCTTCTTTAAAGAGTCCCACCACTCTATTCTAAACCTTAGAAAATAGCTAGAAAGACCTCTTGGTGGTCCAAGTGGGAGCAATTTCAAGAAAGGAAGAAAAGCTACAAAGGCATATAATTTCTTTCCTTCTTCTCTAATTCATTTTGTATGATAATGCATGTTTAATCCTAGGTTGTTATATGCATCTAGATTGTTATTTCGATCCTCTTTCATTTCCGCTGTGCATGTATTATGAGATCCGCCATGTGGTATCAGAGCATCTAAAATAACATTCATTTGCATATGGTGGGTACAAATTCATTAGATGAATTGTTGCATGTACTAAAATGTTTCTGTTTTTGGCGTTCCTTTTAGCTTGCTTTTGGTTGTTTAATTATTGTAATTAAGCCCTCATTTTTGGGCCTTGTTGTGCTTGATCGAGTCTGTATTTCACTTGAGTCAATTAGAGTAGAATTTAGGTTGTAATCGAAGCTGGTTCAAGCTCAAAAGCATGCTGTCTTTTCCATTACTGTTGCTGTTTTCTGCATTTCCAGCATTTTTTTCACCTTTTAGAGGCTGGTTCGAGCACCTTGGAAGACGGTTCGGGTGCGGTTCGAGTGTACTTGAAGCTTATTAATGTAATAATTTAGTTTGTGTGTGCTTGGGATGCCAAAATCAACCATTTTAGTAGTTTTTCATTTAATTATGCATTATGAATGTATGAATTAATTGTTTTAATCTTTATTGTGCATAATGTATGCCATTTAGATTTAAAATCCCACCATAGGATTAAGCATGAATCATGCATAAATATGTTATAAGTAGTTATAATGTATAATGTGCATGATAAGTTCAAATTATGATTTGAATGTATGGTTATGGAGCATGGCTATAGTTTATAATTGTTATAAAAGAGATAGACATTAAAATCTATAACAAAGATAATATGCATGCTCACTTAGGGGTTAAATTGTCATACCCTCTCCCAGATTTCCTTCCTAACCTAGAAGTAGGGGCGACCTACACACACTCGTCATCGTATATCTTGAAACACAATTCAATACCAGATCAATTGTACAAAGCTTTATGCTAGTGAAACATCATAAGTTAAACATAAGTTTTAAAATCAGATTTCTCAGCTCATAATTTATCATAACAAGTATTTGTTCAGCATACAGTACCAAACCCACTCTCGTTATGCCACAAGGGTCATGTATGACAAAACATGTACATAGACTGAGTATTTACAACTATCCCAGAGAACTAATGCCGAGTAAATCCAGACGAGGATCTTCTGTAGGTTAGGCGTCCCGGACACGCTCGCTACCTGAAACAAACAACAATAAACAAGAAAGCGTGAGCCTAAAGCCTAGTGAGTGACTAAGTTATCTAATTACAATTTAATTCTTGAGTTAATGCTGATTATAAAACTACTATATATTTTATTAGTACAGATTCCTGGGTTACTCATGCCATTTAACAATATAACATAAATATCTTTCCAAGAAGTAGCGGAGCAAAGCTCGACGCTATTAACCTCATAATTCAATTCCTATTATTCATATATTCACACGCCTTCACATTTCGTCCCTCGGCATTTCAACTGTCAAGTGCTTTCTCATATTGTTCCTCAGCACTTAGTTCCATATTAATCCACTGCTCAAGTGCCTTCACACATGGTCCCTCAGCACCGAACCATCATGTACTAGTTTTCCATATGCCTTCTCATAAGGTTCTTCGACATTGGAATCCATCTTAATCAATTTCTCAAGTGCCTTCACTCATGGTCCCTCGGCACTGAGTTCCATATATCATATCCTCATAGGCCTTCGCACATGGTCCTTCGACCGTGGTTTGCATTTAGATAACACGCATACAGGAGTTCATTTATTATCCTCGTTTTCACTTGCACAATGTTAAAGATAATCCTTGGATAAATTAGAAAATCACTCACGATTTGTCTTAGGCCCCGAGCGGATTATATACTTTTTCGAGCTCTTCTTGGCATGTAAAAACACATTTCTCACATTAGGTTTCCTTTGAACTCCTTTTTCATAATAATCAAGTATGCATATTCATAACTAGTGATACTCTATGTCACTAGCAAGACTACCAGCGAAATTCACACTACTGGGTACTGCACTAGCGAAACCGGAGTGAACTAGACTAGCGATATCACCTTAAGGAGCGATACCTAGCGAGACTTCAGCGAGAGTTGTGAGACACAGAGCTCTTTACGTTATCAGCGACACTCGTTCTGCTGCTCACTCTCCAGCTCCTTAGCGATACCACTGTTTAGCGACACCAGATATCACGGTTTCCTTCCTTCCCTTCTAACTCTTTCTTTATCCTGCTAAAAAACCATACTATAGCCAAAATCAGAACTTCCCTTCTTCTACAATCTTGTAAAGTAGTGAGTTTCTTAGCTTACCCTCAAAATTTCAGACCATGACTCATCTTCGTTTGAGAATTATCCCCAAATAACTTCGGCTGCCTTGAATTGTTTAGCAGTTCAACTCCACTTACTTCCTCCTAGAGACTAACACATTTTTGCTCGGATTTAGCTTAAACATTCTTCATGGAAGTTGCTAAGAATTAAATCAACTTACTAATCTCAAAATTTCAGTTCTAGCTTCAACTTCCTCAGCTCACTCTCCTTCAAATACCGATTGGTGTCCAGATTTATTAGCAACAATCAAGCTTCTTGTTCTAGCTTCAAAGTCACCATGAAAATGATCTGGTTTCTTCCTGAATTCGATATAAGCACCTTCTTCCACCTCTCCTCATTGTTCGCCTGCGAAATGGAGTTAATCTGAGTTCGAAAATATGTCCAAAAGGGTTTAATTATTCGATGCACTCCTTTATATGCCAATATAAATCACCGACTTACCAACTCTAACATCATCTTTCTTCTTGAATTAGCCAACGCAACCTTCCGCGCATGGCTTCGGCAACGCATAATTTCAATTTACCATGCCATTGATTGCCTAATGCCGAATAGCCGACTACCGCATGGCCCCCCTCGGCCACTTTTCTATGCCCGACGCATACCGTCCTTCAACGCATAGGCCATCTCAACGCATAGCAATGCCAACTTCTAGCACGTAGTAGCCTTCAAGGCATACTTCTACTAATGCCTATTGCACCCTTCTTCTTACACATCTACTTCCACGCCGAGCTACCCTCTTCAACGCATGCCTACCAGCGGCCACTCTTGTCAAGCTTTAGACATACCCTCAACGCATGGTCACCCATCACATGGCCAACACTTAACCATTTTTGCTCTCACCCAACTCGGCCAATTTTTTTTACTCGCCTGTCCAATAGTTTCTTCTTACTTACCTTCTCTCAATAACAAGTACGGGGCTTACATAAATGGCCATTGCAAAGTTTTCATATACAAACTATGTCGTTAACTCATAAATTGGTAAACAAGAACACTCACTCGATAAAATCTTGTCTAAGGTTGAGGGTATTTAAGTTGACGGTTTGCGGAACACCTCCTACCTGGAGATTAAATCGGTTCTTGAGTTGTGTTAACCAATTTCATGAGCTCGCGTGAGCGCTGTAAGGTTTAAAACTGGTTTATCACCTAGACATCGTAGATTTAAATCCAATATAAGAGTTATATTTGGATCAAAACACCTAGACTTAGGATATGTTTATTTAACCTAAATATATGCCTTAGTGAACGTATACCCAAAACTGTCTAGAACATTTCAACTGGAGATTAGTAACATACTATTAGCTCTAGTGTCCCTAAGAGTTCACAACGCGAGATCCATGCTTGGCTTTGTGCCGCCCTGGGAGCGGCCTCCCTTCGGAAAGTGTTTGCATGGGTTATGAACAAGGTGAATAAGGGAAGTAGTTCATAGTAAGTGGGTGAAGGATATGTGTAAACGTATCCTACGGTCTCTTCCATTAGGTTGCACCGTGAGATTTTCATGTTCTGCCTGCATGTCACATTGGAAGTGACCACCCATTTGGAGGGCTATTTCATGAGGATCGGAACACCGCAATCTCCAGAAATGGATAGGGTCTCTTAGGTCGATTCCCAAGTTTGACTCTCCAAATCGGTAGCATTGTTAAGGCCATTAATCTCTGAGATCTAAAATGGAAGGTCACACTTACAAGAATTACTAAGAGTTAGTATATTCTTGACCAAACCAAACGATAACTAAAGACTATAGGAATAAGAGTTGTTCTGGTATTAGCATTTAGTAAAAATTGTTTTGATTCAATGGAGGAACAGTCGACTGCCCCTCGGTGGAGGCTGTTCTAAGACATTGATGTCACACCCTGATGCGCACTTTGAGTGTTGACCGAAAGTGTACGGGTCAAGTTATAATATAAGACGGTTAAGTCCGAATATCGTTCCACTGGAGATCCAATTGTGAAGGTTTAAGTTACTTAGCTATTCTAGAGTTGAATCAATTTTATTTGAGGATTGAATTTGAAAATTATGAGTTATGGAAAATATAAATCAAATAAGGAAAGTATTAAAGTGAGAAACACAAGAGTCAAAGAGAGTTCTAGGGTAATGAATCCTTGTTTATTTCATCATGCAATATTATAGATTTCATGGATTTTATTGTCATTCATATGTCTAAGTCTAGAAACTTAATTCCAAGTTATTTTCTCTAAAAAACAACCCTTTCTCATGCAACTCGATTGATTATTTATCTCTTAAAACCAATACAAAATTACATGGCATTAAAAATAGTCTTTAACAACTTTTATTGTCAACCTAACTACTCTCGTGATAGATTAACAACAATTCATTGTTATGGATCAAGTTAAACATACAATCTCTCAATCATACATCTAACCTAACATGTGAAGATGGCCAATCCACAAGAATTAAACACAATAACAATGAAAAGCATAATCATTCCAACAAAACCATGAAAGTCTACAAGATTAACATAATTTCATAAACAAACCATCAAAACCCTAAAACTAAAGAGTTTAGCCACTCATAGCTTGAAGCAACATGTTTGAGCAAAATAAACAAAGAAAGAGTGTAAAGAAAGGGAAACTCTATTGAAAAAAGGCTTTTGATTGAGGTAGCACCGTCACGATCTCCTTGGCTCTCACGTCAGAATTCGAAGGGCACCACGACTATCTCGAACTCTTTTCCTCTTCCTTGCAACTAACTCACTCTTTGAACTCTCACTCAATTCTCTTCTTTTTGTGCCTCTTTAGGTCTGCACTTCCTTGATTTGATTTTGATGCCTTGGGCTGCTGGAAACCCCCAAATTTATAGAGTTTGGCCACCCAAAAATTTACCAAAAATAACAATTTTTCATTTAAGGAAAACTGGCGCCACGGCGCTATAGCTATTGAAAAATCTGGGACAGCGCCGCGACGCTGTTGGAGAGCACCGCGGCGCTAGGGCTGCGATCTGAGTGTTAGCTCTCGGGTTTTAGCGCCGCGGCGCTGCCCCAATTTCTGCCATTTTGGGTTTTTCAGCTCTTTTTCGCGGTATTCTTGCTCGGTTTTGATCTTTTTGTCTTTTCTTCTAATTTTCCTCATTTTAACCTGAAATGTACTAGCAAACAAGTGAAATCTAATATAAACTCCCTTAATTTGAGAGAATAGAAAGCACTTTTCAAGTGCTTATCACACCCCCTCCCAAGTACCCTCCTAACCTAGGAAGTGTGACGACAGCGAACATCGACCCTCTTACGACATCCACTATGAACCATAAACTCTGCCTTTACCTTATAAACTATTATAAAGCATAAACTACTTCACACATACAGCAGAGTTAACTTGTCATACGCATATCCTTTTCATTCAGACATATAATAGCATAAATACACAACTTCCTTATCCCTCTCTGTATATATACAACACGTAATCCAGTTCAATTATTTACAATTTTCAGAATACTAAACACCTTGGTAGACCCAGACGAGATCTTGCGTAGGCTAAGCACCCCAAACTCGCTCGCTACCTGGAAAAAACAGAAAAACAAGGAAAACATGAGCTTGAACGCCCAGTGAGTGACTAATTAATGTTTTTCTCAACAAGGTATGAAAATATAAAACCTAGCTATATGAAAATATAAAACCCAGCCATATCTATCACTAGCATACATCAGATCATAGTTTAACCACATCTGATTATCTATGGAAACATTATTCACAAACCGTTTCCTTAAATCTCCTTTCCTAGTTGAGGCTGAGCGAAGCTCACCGCACCTAACGTCGATATTTATTAGCTGAATGGAGTACTCTCAACACCTTAATATCAGTCTATCACTATTTACTCACGAGCTACCCAAGTACCTTCTCCCAGTCCCTCGGTACTGGATCCCCAAGATACTCAAGTGCCTTCTCTACATCTCTCACCACTGAGTTTTTAAATCCACTTGCCTTTACATCGGCCCTCAGCGTTGGGTTTCTTACGACACTGGATTCTCATATGCCTTCACATCTTCCCTCAGCATTGGGTTTCTTACAACACTGGGTTTCCCACATGCCTTCACATCTTCCCTCAGCATTCGGTCCCTTAGAAAACATTATAAAGCAAATATGTTTTGCATAAATAATTCTTAATAAATCATTTCATGATAAACAGAACAATATTAAAATGAAGCTAATTACATACACAAATATCCCACATGCCTTATCTTCGTACCTCAGCATTGGGAGCCATTCAAATAAGAATACAATATAACATAAAATCATGAGTTTGTAATATCTCATACATCACAACACTTTTCATATGCTCACACACTTTCATTATTCTCACCTCATAATTCATATTCTCATTCATACTAGTAACGTCTGATCTATCACAATACTTTTCATAAACTCATACGCTACCTTTAATCTCATCGTCATAAATCACATTTCATACGCTCATATGCTTCCATCTACTCACATAATTATAAATTCCATACTTTTCTTAAACCTTACCACCATATAACACGTACATAATCATGTACTTGAGTCCACTCCCACATCGCAATATTAATCATAAGTTCCCATGCTTTCATCCGTCTTATCCTTATTATTCACATACTTTTACTCGGCCTAGATATATAAATAAATATTGAAACAGCTCACTATACCGCACATGGAACACACATAAAGTTCATAAATCCCATCATGTAAGCATTTATCAACAAATATTGTCAAGAAACTATTTTAAGACTAAACATTTTAGATAGAAAGTCACTCACGACTTGTCCTAGGCCTTAAGCGGATTGTACACCTTTCCTAGCTACTTTCGGCCTAAAATAACACATTTCTCATGTTAGACTTCCCTAAAGTTCCTTTTTACAAACCATTAGATTACACATTTGTATTTTATTCATGTTACACCACAAAGACCAATTTCTTCAAAAACCAATCATAATAAGCGAGATTCCACACCACTAGCGAGATTACTAGCGAGATTAAACTACAAGCACACGACACTAGCGATACCATGGTGAGCGAGACCAGCGAGACTCACCTGAGCAGTGATACCGAGCAATACCCAGCGAGATTTGTGAGACGCATAGCTCTCTGCGATATTAGCAACACTCGTTTCGCTACTCACTCTCCAACTTCTCAGCGACACTGCAGTTCTAGCGACACCCGTTATCTTAGTTTCTGCATTTCCTCTTATTCTCATTTCTCCTGTTAAAAGTCGCATTTCCAGCCAAATTTAGAACTTCTTTCCTTTACAAACTTGTAGAGAAATATGTTTTCTAGCTTACCTTAAATTTTCAAGGTTTAACTCCTCTTCGTTAGTCAGATATTTCAAGATTACCATGCGCTACTCCAGATCACACAACAATTCTGTATCAGTCACTTCCACCTAAAAGTTTACATATTTCTCTTCCAATTCAGCTCGAACATCCTTCATAAAAGTTGTTAAGAATTAAGTTAGCTTACGGACCTTAAAATTTCAGCCCTAAATTCGATCTCTTCAGCTCGTTCTTCTCCAAACACCAAACCACGCTCCGATTGCGTGACAGCAGCCAGACTCACTGTTCCAGCTTCAGTTTTACCATGAAAACAATCTGAATTCTCCGCAACTTTGCCCTAAACACCTTCTCCTACCTCTCTTCGTCTCTTAATTGTGAAATTCAACTGATTTGAGCTTTTAAATGTGTTTAAAATGATCAAACACTCAGCTTACTCACTTAAATAGGTCGCCAACTTAACCTCCACTTTCTTTCCTGTAAAAATGAATTGGCTAACCCATACTTCTGCTCACCAACGCATAGCAGGCTTCACAAACGAATGGCACACCCTCATCAACGCATAGTAGTCTTCACAAACGCATGACACACTCTCACCAACGCATAGCAGCTGTTCGAATGAATTTCTTAATTAAATTGACTTTCTTAACTTGTTGCACAAAAATAGATTTTAATATTTCTGTACAAGGATGCATCGAGAATTACTCTAAATGTGATCATGATTAAGCAAGTTTTCCTATAAAGACCCAAGTATAAATATTTATAGGTTTCCTGGTGAGTCCAGGGTCGAACGCAGGGATTTGTGATAACTAGGCGTTGAGATTATAAGCCTGACTATGCGGTGATCTATACATGTAATATGTGCATTTGTTGGTTGTATGTGTCAAACTATACATAAAGAATGAAAAGAATTTCCTACTACTAATAATGAGGTGGACGCGGCGATGGTTAGTCATATGTCATTTAGTGTCAGATAGCATGCGTTAAGAATGAATGGAACCATGCGATAGGAGTAGAGTTAACGCAAAAGCTAGTTGTTACCTAAACCTTCTAAGTACAATTACATACCTACAAACTGCGTTTGTGAATCCATCTCTCGATGTTTCGACGCCACATTAATCTTATCTCTAAGACGCATGGTAAGTTTGCGTAGGCAAAAAATGAACTACATCTCTGCAACCCATCTAGTCTTAATAAATGCTAAAGATTAACTATCCACTCTCTCAAGCTCGACAGTCATGCTTACTACTTGTGTTTGTCAAACAAAGTTATGCAAGCTAAAGATATGCATTAATCAAGATGTAACATACTTAGAATTGCTCACGAAAAACTAGCTTTTAACATCAAACTCATTTAGCATTCAAATATGGTGCAACATGTTTAATACGGAAAACTAGCTTCACGAAAAACTGCCATGATTTGATAGGTTGTTGTTCTTTTTCATAATGACATGATAGCTGTTTGAGCATGCTTCTGTTTCTTCATCGACGCATGGTCTCAACGCATGGTTTAAACGCATAGGCTCGACGTATGGGTTTCCACTTGTTCTCGCAGCAGCTTCGTCTCTTCGTACTTGGTTGTTTGCACTTCTTTTCTTCTTAACCCTGCGTTAGGAACAGAAAAGCTCATCGTTTTTCAGGCAGTTTCTTTTGTAAGTAGTGCCAACGCATGGTGATACATTTTTCATCATTCAACTACCAAAATTATGCGTTTAACTCCAAAGTTACTTTAATTAAATCAAATAATATTTCTATAAGTTAGCACACCCCAAAATTTGAGTTAATGTTTGTCCTCGAACATTTATTTGAAGATTTATTAAATTCTACAACCTGTCTAAGTAAAAGCGCACCCTCTCAACATGCCTTTCAATCCTTGACTATATCAACAATCAGATAACCATACCAAGTTCTTTTTCAATCGACGCTTTGGAAGTACTTCTGATTTTTAGATGCGGCAAGCTTATTCCTCAAAAATATCCTTGCTCATTTCTAGCCAATCTGATGTCCTCATTTTAGTAATGTGCTTTGGAGTTCATTTATTCATAAAGTTTCAAAATTGTTTTTTATTTTTAATTTTCTATTTTTTTATTTTTTATTTTTTTTATTTTTTTATTTTTGATATAGTGGACTTGCGTTGATCCAAGCTATCTACCTTCGTTTTAACACACCAACGATGGGGTGCATGGAGGCAGCCAACATCGAGCAAATACCCTTTCACAACTTGACACTTATCGCGTTCCTTTTTGGTTGCGTCGACAGTGGTACCGTTTATTTACTTTGCGCTGATCTTGGACTCTCACCTTTGATTATGGGGTGTTAAAGAGTCATTCTCAACTCAACTCTTAACAGGCTAATTTTATGCGTTGTCAGCGGAGTTGTTTGTCCAAAGATATATATATTTTTTTATTATAATTATTATTTTTATTTTTTATTATTTTATTTTATTATTTATTTTTTTTTTTTGAATTCTGAACACATGGCTCAAACCTTTCGTACCCCCAAATTTAAGGATAGCAATGTCCTCATTGCTAAAATCGAGTTAAGAGATTGCCTTACAAAAATTTTGTAAAAGAGGTTTGAGGCAAAGCTTGCAACGTATACTAACTCTTAGAAGTAATTTACCAAGTGTAATATCCTAAGGCTTGTGAGTCAATCCTCTTATTTCAATAAGTCTACAGGTGAAGATCATAAATTTCATCATGGAGGTTGGACGCATAAACAAAAACAAGGTGGAGAGAATAATAAAACAAGAAATAGTTGAAAGTACAAACTCAAGAGAACAACAAGATTCATGAAGATATGGCATTGATGCAAATGTACTATGCGTTATACTAATTACAAAAAATTCAAAGGAATACACGTAAGAAAAGAAGGGGAAAAAATAAACCAAAAGAACACCCCCAAATTTAGGTTCTCCCCGGGGCGATGTCATTGTTGTCCGCAGGGGGAGGATTTGGATCGTTGAACTGAAGGGGTTGCTGAAGGGAAGGAGGAATAACTGGCGCTGGGATGTGTTGGACGAACACTTCATAAATATAATTCATCAAAATGCTGAATTGTTCATCCTGCCGCTGAGCTTGGCGTTGAACAAAACTCCGAAGTTCCGATTGTTGCTGCGCCATCTGAGTCACTTGCTGACCCAATTAGGAAACTTGTCAAGCCAACTCTTCTTGCCGCTGGAGACTTTCCATCTCCTTGCGCCAAATTTCATCCAGGTCTCCCATGATGGGGTGAAGGATCCCATCATCCAAGTACCGCAACAAATCATCCAAATTTAAATCAACAAACGGCAGCGGAGCAAAGGTGTGCCGTAAGTGATATGGTTCCTCTTGATGATGCGTGCTGGTAGTTGCTTCTGCCTGCGGTTGAGATATTGGGTTGGCAGAAGGTTCGGTAGTTGGTGGAGGTGGAAGATTGGAAAATTGAGGTTCATGGGGAGGTGGTGAGAATTGAAAGGGCGCTGACTCCTCAGGATCCAGAGTCAGGGTCGGCTCAAAGTGTGGTGGTGGCGGTGGAGTCGCCTCTCAAAAGGTGGATGATTGAGGCGGAGAGAGGGTTAACTCCAGATCGGGTGAAGAAGGCGGCGACACTTCCTTCGTCTCTTCATTGAAAAGGCGTTGGAAGGCCGCATTGGGTGGTAGGGAGATGGAGTGGCTCGTTTTGGATTTTAGGGGAAGGAGAAGGGGAAGCTGGTGGTGAAAAGGGCTCCTCAGTGATTGAGTTGATGGGAGGAGTATAACTGGTCAAAGCTTGGGAATAGGAGTCGAGCTGAACATTTTCTTCAGCTTCACTAGGTTGAGAGCTCGACGCCGGAATCTCAAAATTCTTCTTGACCGATTTCCTCTTCTTGGGTTGAGGTTGAGGGGATGATGGTTCTTGTGACATTGGCGGCCTCTTCTTTGGGTTGGCCGTGTCAAGAAGATGCGGTGAGTCCTTTAATATCCATCTCAGACTTTGCGCTGAAAGGACTCCATTCACTGCTCTAACTGGCGCATCCTCCATGAATTGTGCGTTGGCGCACAGTCTTATCACAAGAAATGGGAAGAATAGCTGACCCCTTGGCTTGAAAAATAGCCCCCAAATTTGTGGCGCAATGATGTGTCCCACATCTAGCTGAATTCCCCGCATGATGCAATAAATGACCATGGCACGGTCCTTTGAAATTGAGGCGTCATGCGTTGTGAGGAGCAGCGACTGCTTGATGAAATAAAGCCACAGGTTGGCCTCGACAATCAAGTAGTTAGACGCCAATGACTGAATGCCCTTTGAGGAAGTGTTCCACTCTAACCCCAGTTTGGCGATGATTGTGAGGGCGTCATTCATTTCGGCGTCTGTAGGTGTCGACATTATTTTATTCCCTTCCGCCGCCGCGATGTTAGGAAGCTCAAACAACGCGTTGATCTCTTGAGGCTCGAAGGAAATCACCTCATCTTCAACTTTGACTAAGTGTGCCCTGCGGTGAATTGTTCCTTCGTAAAATGGTTCTACGGCAGTAGGTTGGATGACTCGGCCACTTTCACAAAATTGCCTCCAACCCAATGCGTCGACTTCTTGTATGATGAAAGCGAGCAGCTCAATTGGCTCTGGGAAAAATCCCACTTCAGTGTAGAGCCCACTGAATTGTTTCTTTCGGCTTTTCGCCGCCTCCTTTGCTGGTTCCTCAACCAATTTTCATTTGCCCTTCTCATTCCTTTTGATGGGACTAGCAGGCGTTCTCCTTGCTCTGCCTGCATCCAAATCCCTTATAACAACTCCAGGTGCCTTACTCACCTCCGTCTTCTTCTTTTTCTCTGGTAGCTTCTCTTTGGTGATTGCTACCTCTTTTTCTTTCTTCTTCTCCTCCCTTATTTTCTTTATATTTTTCTTGATGCGTTAAACTTTGAGTGGCCTCTCCGCATCACTCACTTCCAACTCTACTTCTAATTCTGTCGCAATTTTTGCTATGCGACGGAGAAATTCAGCTTTTCTGGCGACCTTTTCAACAGCTTGTTCGCCAGCTGCAATTTCCTATTTTCTTTTCTTCTTTGCGGCGAGAAACGATTCCGTCCTTGCTTTCATCTTTTGGATGTCGTCTTTCAGCTTTTTGGACTTCTCTGCCGCTTTCGCTGCTAACCGCTCGATAGATGATGCGGTAACCAATGATGCGATAGCCTCAGATGTCCCCGCGTCCTTTGCTTTCTCATTTTTCCTTCTTAGCAAAGGGACATCTTCCTCGGCTTCTTCCCTGGCCCTTATTGGCCTGATTTTCTTTTCTTTGGCGGATTTCTTCTTTTCCACCGCCGCTATTACTTTTCCAATAGGTCTTTCATTGGAGTTCGACTCCTCAAGACCACTCATCGCAGGGACTGACCCACGTGCTTCATTCGTCATCCTCTGGTCGACCAACCAGTCCAACCAGTCATCGCTTCATTTGTCATCCTCTGGTCGACCAACCCGTCCAACCAGTCATCGTCTTCTTCATCGATGGTGTCTAGAATATCTCCGAAGACGGTGGATTCGTCATTCCTTCCCACCTTTTGTGCTTCAGATAGGTCTCTGAAGCGCGGCGAAGATGGGGATGAGGTCGCGTCCAACTTAGGACTGTTGGGGTGAACAATGGCGAGGGGTTCAGACGTGGTGGAGGTAGTGGACAGATTCTGACTACCTGCCTCGAGGATGAGGCCATAGGTTTAGGGCTTTTGGAGGAAGTGGGTTGTTGGGAAGCCATGGCAATGGTATTGGTGAAAAGAGAAAAAAGTGGGTGAGAATCGGAAGAATTTTTGAGTAAGCCGGAAATCGCGCCGGTTTATAAAGGGGTGAAGAGGGGTTTATAAAGGGGTTAGGCTAAGCGCATGGGTGATCGGCTCGATGGTGACATCATAGCCGCATTAAATGGTCTAACATCCGTCGATCTCAGCCGACTTAAGCGCCATCAGCCTTCTCGAATTCTTGATCTGAGCGATTTGGCAGAATCACTTTAGATTCCCTTCTAGGCGTCGAGCTAATCATATCGCATTGTTTTAGATGTCGACGCCTTGAAATTGAGACTTCGTTTCACTCAACGTAAGATAATAGATAGCACCAAACAAAATTTTTCAACGAAACTAAAAATAAACAAATGAAATAAAATGAATCAAAATAAATTAAAAATAAACTAAAAATAGAAATAAAATTAAATCAAGTAAAATGACGAAAAGACAGGGAGAAATGAAATAATGCAGTAAGGTACAAAAAGTTGGGATGCGTCCCTGGGATATGAGTGTTTGTTGTCAACGCAGGGCACGTCCATCTTTTCCTCATTCGATCATTGCTAAGTCAACGGTTACTTTGTCACGTTCCAGGCTGTCTCCATAATATGGTTTCACGCGTTGACCATTAACTTTGAATGCGTTGGTGCCGTCTTCATTCATCAGCTCTACGGCACCATGAGGAAAGAGTTCCTTGATCACGAAAGGACCAGACCATCTTATTTTTAATTTTCCTGGAAATAAATGCAGTCTTGAGTTAAAAAGGAGGACCTTTTGACCTATATGCAAAGATTTCTTACTGATGCGTTGATCGTGCCAACGCTTTGTTCGCTCCTTGTATATCTTTGCGTTCTCATAGGCCTGCAGTCTTCATTCCTCCAGTTCATTCAATTGAAGCTGACGCGCTTCTCCAGCTACTTTCAGGTCCATGTTCAATCTCTTGGCAGCCCACAATGCTTTATGTTCTAGCTCCAACGGCAGATGGCATGCCTTTCCAAAGACCAGCGTGTACGGTGACATCCCGATACGGTGACATCCTGATAGGCATTTTGAATACCCCAAACGTCAAAGAGCTCAACTTCTAAGATAGAGGTAAGTGGCATTTTGTTCCGACTTGAGATATTTTCGATGTGTTGACATCTGTCGCATCTGATCGCATAGTCCCTGGCGTCTCTGAAAAGAGTTGGCCAGAAGTATTCGCTTTGTAGGACCTTGGCCGCAGTTCGTTATCCTCCAAAATGTCCTCCACAGGGAGAATCATGACATTGAGATAGGATGCGTTGGTACGAAGTCTCTGGGACGCAGAGTCTGAAGATGTGATCTGGCCCCCTTTTGTAGAGCTGGGGCTCGTCCCAATAATATAACCTCGCGTCATGCATCAACTTCTTCTTCCGTTGTGCGTTGAAATCTTCAGGAAATTGCTTGCACACCAAAAAGTTGACAATGTCTGCATACCACGGCGCGGACTCTGTGACTTTTAATACAGCTTCATCTGGAAAGCTTGCCTTGACGTCCAGCTGTTTGCGATCGTGTTCCATATTCTCGAGCTTTTCTACGGCTTCAATTTTGGCCTAATCGACTTCAAGGCCCTTCTTGGATATCTTGTGACCGAGGACAATTCCTTCATTCACCATGAAGTGACATTTTTCCCAATTGAGCACTAAGTTGGTGTCCTCGCATCTTTTCAGTACTTTCTCCAAATTTGCTAAACATGCTTCAAACGAATTTTCGAAGACCGAAAAATCATCCATGAATATCTCCACAGATTGTTCTAGAAATTCAGAGAAGATTGCCATCATACACCTCTGAAAGGTGCCTAGGGCGTTACATAGTCCAAACGGCATGTGTTGAAATGCAAATGTACCATAAGGACATGTAAATGTTGTCTTCTCCTGGTCTTCTGGAGCAATCATGATCTGGTTGTAGCCTGAATAGCCATCCAAGAAGCAGAAGAACTCATTTCCCGCAAGTCTATCTAATATTTGGTCAATGAAGGGTAAAGGGAAGTGATCCTTATTTGTTGCTACGTTGGGCTTCCTGTAGTCCATGCAAATTCTCCACCCCGTGACAGTGCCGGGGGGGGGGGGGGGTCAATTCGTTATTCTTGTTTGGGACTACAGTCGTACCTCCTTTCTTGGGAACGCATTGTACAGAACATACCCATTTACTATCAGAGATGGGAAAGATGACGCCTGCATCCAACCATTTAAGCACTTCTTTCTTGACAACTTCTTTCATTACTGGGTTTAGCCGCCTTTAGGCCTCGATAGATCCGTCTTTTCCTTCTTTTAGACGAATTTTATGCATGCAGTATGTGGGGCTGATCCCCTTGATATCAGCCAACGTCCATCTGACAGCTTGAATGTGCTTTTTCAGAATGAATAACAAGGCTGATTCTTGATTAGGGGACAAAGCAGCTGAAATAATGACTGGAAGAGAGTTACCTTCTCCTAAGTAGGCATACTTCAGGTGAGCTGGCAACACTTTTAACTCGATTTCTGGCGCTTCTTCCAGAGATGGTTTTGTTCGTTGGTTGATTTGATTCGGAGTCAAAGGTTCATAAGCAGAATGGACCAAAGCACAGCATTGTTCAGGCTGCTGCGCGTCCAGATTTGCAATAGTTTCATCATTTTCTTCAAGCCACATTTCATGGAACTCATTCTCTGCGTCGAGGTTCTGGCAGGTTTTCTGTTCTCCTGGATATTCCAACGCTTTAAAAACGTTGAATATCACTTCCTGATCATTAACTCTCATAATGATCTCCCCCTTGTGGACGTCAATGAGTGTACGACCAGTTGACAGAAACGGCGTCCAAGTATGATTGGGACGTCCTCGTCTGCTTCATAATCCAGGATAATGAAATCTGCTGGAAGAATAAACTTGTCTACCTTTACCAACACATCCTCGATCCTTCCTTCAGGATGCACCACGGATCGATCCGCCAATTGTAGGGTAACTGTTATTGGCTGCGATGCGATCCCCAATTTGTTGAATACTGACAGGGGCATGAGATTAATGCTAGCCCCTAGATCACACAACGCTTTTCCTATGTGAATTCCTCCAATAGAACAAGGAATGGTGAAGCTCCCTGGGTCTTTCATCTTTGTGGGGACGCGTTCACAGACCATGTCACTGCACTCCTGCGTTAGAGCAATGGTCTCATATTCACCCATTTCTCTCTTTTTAGACAATATGTCCTTGAGGAATTTGGTATAGGTAGGCATTTGTTCCAACGCTTCCACAGACGGGATGTTGATGTGCAACTGTTTGAGTGCATCCAGGAAGCATTTGAACTGTTTCTCATTATTTTTCTTCCTTTTTAACCGCTGAGGATAAGGAGGCGTTTGCAGCTCGGCTGACATGCTTCCTGATGAACTTTTTTGCATGTCAGCTTGTTTTTGTTGCATTGATTGGTCAGAATCAGTTGTGGGGTTGGAAAGATTAATTGTTGGTTGAGAGTTCTCTGGGCGGGGAAGTTCATTCATGGCTCTTCCACTTTGCAATGTCACAGCTTGACACTGTTCTTTCCCTGAACTGTCCATACCGCGTGGGGCTTCGGTGTTGCCCAGAAGGGAACCTTTCTGCCGCGTCTTAAATTCTCCAGTAATCTGGCCAATCTGAAGCTCTAAATTTCGGATGGACGACGCCTGGGTTTGTAACAAGGCGTCATTCTTCTACATATATTCCTTTAGAAGAGCTTCCATGGATGATGATGGACTAGGCGCTGACTGATGTGGATTTTGCCTTTGATGTCCATGGGAGAATCCAGATGATCCTCCTCTTTCGTGCATAGGAGCACCTTGCTGCTCAGGCTGACGATTACCACTCCATGAGAAGTTCGGATGATTCGTCTAGCCAGGGTTGTAGGTATGGGAATAAGGGTTGTTACGTATAAAGTATACTGATTGAGGGTTCTGTGGACATACCTCATACGCATGCAGCTCCCCGCATCTAACGCATCCCGCAGAGTTCACTTGATTCACTGCGTTCACTTGGCCGCCGCCTCCTGTATTCGACTGATTTAGGGCCATAGTCTGTAACAGGTTAGTCATGGCGGTGACTTGAGCTTGTAATGCAGCAACACTATTATGCTCAGGTGCTCCTGACGCATTGTTTTGCCTGCGACCAGATCGGCTATATCCATGGTCCTCCCAATCCTCGCGGTTTCTTGATATTCTGTCGAGAATTTCCTTGGCCTCAGTATAAGTTTTATCTAGCAGTCCTCCTGCTGTGGCAGCATTTGCAACGGTCTGAGAGGCCTCGGTCAAGCCATCATAAAATATCTCCATTTGAACACAGTCAGGAAAACCATTATGCGGGCGATTTCTCTCCAATCTCTTGAATCTTGCCCAAGCATCGCTCAGGGTTTCTCTGTCTTTTTGTTGAAAATTGGCGATGTCTTTTCTTCTTCGAGCATTCTCCGTCGGTGGGAAGAACTTTTTCATAAACTTCTCTATCATTTGGTTCCAGTTGATGATCTCGCCTGGTTCCAATGAATATGCCCACTGTCTCGCCTCATCTCTGAGGAAGAATGGGAACAATGTTAATCGGATGTCATCTGCACTTATGTTTGGGATGACGAAGGTATTGCAGATTTCAATGAAGCTCTTTAGGTGAGCATGAGGGTCCTTACCAGGTGATCCCCCCAAACTGAACTGCTATTTGTAGCATTTGAAGCATGACTGGTTTCATTTCAAATCTTGAATCTTGAGACTCAAGTCGCATAATTCCAGGTGAAAAATTATACAAGATGGGCGACGCATAATCCCTGATCGGACGATTTCGATCATGTGCCAATAAGATGGGATGAGTTTGTTGATCAATCTGCTGAGCTTGAAGTTGCCCTTGGGCTAACGCATGGTTCACTGCTTCTTCTTGTCTGTCGTTAGCCCCATTGTTAGCTTTCAAAGGCTGGTTGGCGTTGTTTGCTTGATTTTACATCTTTTCTCTCTGTAAAGTTGTCGCTGCCTTTGGAATGTCTTACTTCTTTTCCAAAAGGTTCTCTCGATCTCAGGGTAAGAAATGAACACAGACTGTTCTTTGCTCATAAACTAAACGCTCTGTACGGCCTAAGATTGAGATTTTTTGCATAAATCAAGAAATAAGAGCTTAAGTAGAAACATGCAAGCATATCTATATTGTTATAGTCATTCAAGGCCAAATCTTGCTATCTCCCATGTGTGTGTGTGCAAGCCTCATTCAATTTAAAATGCTATAACTCAAATTGGGACTTAAGAGAGTTTCCTTAGTTTTCCCCCACTCTAGCTCATGCACCAATCTTCAAGCATCCACACATTTCAAGTGAGTGATATGTCCACTAAGGTGCCTTTTAATCATATATTTTTTTTTCATGGGCCCTAAACTTGCATTCTTTTACCTAGTGGCACTAGCTTTCGCACATTCACTATAGGAACTAGTACCTAGTCAATTCTCAAGCGTCCTTACTGATCACAAACAAAGGCAGCTCTTTTTACCCCCATCCATGCATACTCATTACAAGTTTAACATTTAAAAAGATTGACATATAAAGCTCATATATTTTGTATGCAGTTTTTCTTTTCTCAAGGCATGTATACTCTTTTCTTTTTCTTTAGTTTAAGATTACAAACTATCATGCATATCTGTTCTCTAATCGGTGGGGCC
The DNA here is from genome assembly GCA_031780015.1 of Citrullus colocynthis. NCBI lineage: Eukaryota > Viridiplantae > Streptophyta > Magnoliopsida > Cucurbitales > Cucurbitaceae > Citrullus > Citrullus colocynthis. The sequence goes on from QLSR01000209.1 coordinate 2,078,946, forward strand.
TTTCGAAGTGGCAACCAAATACACCTAGCTTAATCCTTTTTTCAGTTAAAGATTCTAAATTAAAGTGGCTACGTGCTCAAGAATATGGGAGACTTTAAGAGGGACTTAAATGAATTTAACTCAAGATAGTGCTATTATTTTTCCACAATAAGTCATCTATCATGTGAATTTGAATCTTATCATGGGCAATCAACATCAAAGCACACAACCAACAAAAAAAAAAAAAACATTCCCATTATCTTTAAAAGCTCTAAAATTTAGAATCATGCATTTTTTGTGTTGAACCAAGATTCTGAAAAATACGAAAGCATATGAGTGACTCAAAGATTTATAAAATAAAATAGAATAAAATAAAATATAAAATATAAAATATAATAAATAAAAATAAATAAATAAATAATAAACCAAATAATATACACCTCAAATTAAGATCTATCAATTCTAATGAATATTAAATAACAAAAACCGTTCTTTGGATCCATGGAAACAGCGCCAAAAACTTGATTGCGCCACTTTAAGTGTTAAGCACAAGTGTACGGGTCAAGTTATAATATAAGACGGTGAAGTTTGAATATCATTCCACTGGAAATCCAATTGTGAAGGTTAAAGTTACTTAGCTATTCTAGAGTTGAATCAATTTTATTTGAGGATTGGAATTGATATTGTGAGTTAAGGAAAATATAAACCAAATAAGGAAAGTAATAAAGTGAGAAACACAAGAGTAAAAGAGAGTTCTAGGGTAATGAATCCTTGTTTATTTCATCATGCAATATTATAGATTTCATGGATTTTATTGTCATTCATATGCCTAAGTCTAGAAACTTAATTCCAAGTTATTTTCTCAAAAAAACAACCCTTTCTCATGCAACTCAATTGATTACTAATCTCTTGAAACCAATACAAATTACATGACATTAAGAATAGTCTTTGGCAACTTTTATTATCAACCTAGCTACTTTCGTGATAGATTAACAACAATTCATTGTTATAGATCAAGTTAAACATACAATCTCTCAATCATACATCTAACCTAACATGTGAAGATGGTCAATCCACAAGAATTAAACACAATAACAATCAAAAACATAATCATTCCAACAAAACCATGAAAGTCTACAATATCAACATGAATTCATAAACAATTCATCAAAACCCTAAAACTAAAGAGTTTAGCCACTCATAGCTTGAAGCAACATGTTTAAACAAAATAAACAAAGAAAGAGTGTAAAGAAAGGGAAACTCTACTGAAAAGAGGCTTTTGATTGAGGTAGCACCGTCACAATCTCCTTGGCTCTCACGTCGGAATTCGAAGTGCACCACGACTATCTCGAACTCTTTTCCTCTTCCTTGCAACTAACTCGCCCTTTGAACTGTTTTATGAACTCTCACTCAATTCTCTCATTCTTGTGACTCTTTTAGTCTGTAATTTCGTGTTCTGAATTATCATTAGGGCTGCTGGAAACCCCCAAATTTATAGAGTATTTTGCCCAAGACAACTTTCCAACAATACATTTTTTTCAAATATGGAAACTGGTGCCGCAACGCTGATCCATAGAGCCGTGGTGTCATGACTGTGTTCCGCGTCTTTGCTTTCGGGTTTTAACGCCTTGACAGTGTCGTCCCAGCACCGCAGCGCTGCCCCAATTATGGCAACTTTGAGTTTTTCTACTTGTTTTCATCGTATTCTTGCTCGGTTTTGATGTTTTGGTCTTTTCTTCTAATTTTCCTCATTTTAATTTGAAAACCACTAGCAAACAAGTGAAATCTAATATAAACTCCCTTAATTTGAGAGGATAGAAAGCACTTTTCAAGTGTTTATCATCGGACATCATCTTTTCTAATATAATCAAGTATCATTGAGGAGTCATCATTGTGAAATTTTACTGGACTCACCACTTCATTTTTAATATGCTTCTCCATGACTTGTTCATAATTCATTTTAGGTTGTGGAGGTACGCAAAGAGAACTAGGAACATTATCACAACTAGAAACATGCTTCATCGGATTTTCTAATTTAACATCAAGCATGCCATTAGTCTTACCATTCAAGAGAGGATCATCATGCACAGAATTCTTACTAGAAGAGGGGGGTGATATTACCTTTGTGTTTGGTTCATGATGCTCATACCTTTTTGCATCTGGATGTTTAAGGGCTTTATAGATGTCGAATGTTACCTTCTCATCGTTAAGGCGGTGAGCTTTCCATCTTGCACATCGATGAGGGCCCTTCTGGTGGCCAAGAAAGGTCTCCCAAGGATTATGGGGACTTTGACATCTTCCTCTATGTTTAGTATCACAAAGTCCGCCGGGAAGATAAACTTGCCCACCTTGACCAATACGTCCTCCACAATGTCGTAGGGATGTACAAATGATCGATCGGCCAAAAGCAAGGATATGGTAGTTGATTGCACCTCTTCACCATTGAGCTTCCTAAACATGGATAAAGGCATTAAGTTAATAGAAGATCTAAGATCACAAAGCGCTTCAGTAATCGAATTATTGCCTAAATAACAAGGGATAGAGAAACTCGCTAAATCTTTTAATTTTTGAGGAAATTTCCTTTGTAGTTTCGCGCTACATTCTTCTGTTAGTGCAACCATTTCATAATCTCCATACCTCTTCTTCTTAGACAACACCTCTTTCATGAACTTGACATACTTAGGCATTTGTTCTAATGCTTCCGCAAAAGGAAGGTTAATTTCCAACTTTTTGAATATGTTTAAAAATTTAGAAAATTGAGCATCAATCTTTTTCTTTCGAAATCTCTGAGGAAAAGGTAAAGTGTTAGGGATAAAAGAAGTAGAGTTAGAAGTACTGGTCTTTGATTTCTCCTTTTCCTTAGATGCATTCTCTTTTTGTATTGGAGCATCCTCTATGATAGCTTCCTCCTCTTGTTGTGAAGTTTATCATCGTCTATCATGATGTGCTTGTTCAACTCCTTGCCACTCCTTAGGGTTATGGCATTGCATTCCTCCTTGGGGTTCTTGTCACACCCCCTCCCCGATTACCCTACTCAACCCGAGAGGAGATGTGAGGACAGTAAACATCACCCCTCTTGTGACGTATACTGTCCATTTGTACCCGATAATCTTGACAATTCATAACATACATATCTCTTCATACAACCAGAGCTATAAGTACTTATATTTATATAATTAAACTTTCAACTTATCCACAATATACTTATACAACATCCTATCTCACATCCCGACATATGTACAACTAGGTGTACATGCCACCTGTATAAGGTTATATATACATACAACTCTTCAAATGTGACTAATTTCTGAAAACTCGAAGCTTAGGCAAGGCGAGCTGGAGTAGGCTAAGCACCGGGAACGTCCTCGCTACCTGGGAGGAAAAGAAAACATGGAAAGCGTGAGCTAAGAGCCCCATAAGTGACTTGTTTTGTAAAATTATCTTTTGTTTGAAAACAGGCATGTTACAATCATTATAACACCATTTGCGTAAACATGGATCCGTATCATCATTTCTGAAAAATCACACTTTCCACCCACTTAATCAAATCACATGAGTTTGCATTTAAAACATCGTTTTTTTCATTCATATTCAATAAAACAGTCTACAACGCATCAAGTCTTCTTCTGTTTTAAATTTTTCCTTAGTCAGGGCGGAGCAAGACTCAACGCACCCGACGTCGAAAACAACCTTAGTTGAGGCGGAGCAAAACTCAAAGCATTCAACGTCGAAAACAACCTTAGTTGGGGTGGAGCAAGACTCAACACACCCAACGTCACAACCTCTATATGCACATAGGAATATGGCGGGTTGCCCAAGTACCTTCTCCATGTCCCTTAGTACTGGGTCCCGGGGAAACTCACATGCATTGTCACGTCCTTCAGCATTGAGCCTCCTCTAAAACATTTTAGAAGCCAGTATTTTACATAAATAGTTCATATGAAAATCTTTCATGAAAAATAAGATATTTCACGATAAACAACATTTCACAACATGCCTTTCAACATCTTATAGAAAATGCCTTGTGAACAATATAATCAAACATCATGCTTTTCAAGAAAACAATTCATCTCAAAGCCATATCTCATAAGAACACCAAATTGAACATTTTCGATAAAATCGTTTTCAAAGAAAGAAAAGTGTCACTCACAACTTGTCCTTAGGCCCTAAGCGGCTTATATGCCTTTCCAAGCTCTTCTTGGCCTGTAAATACACATTCCTCACGTTACGCTTTCCTTAAACTTCCTTTACATGATTGTTAAGCATGCATAATTAAACTCTAATCATGATTCATCACCGAGACTCCCCTGTTTCCCAAAGTAAACATAATAAGTGAGATTTTGTGTCACTAGCGAGATTACCAACGAGATTTCATATTCCTAACGAGATTACTAGCGAAAATACCCAATAGGACACGACACTACCGCACCAGGATAAGCGAGACTAGCGAGATTTACCTGAGGAACGAGACTTAGCAAAACCCAGCGAGATTTGTGAGATGGAAAACCCCCTGCGTTCCAGCGACACTCATTTCACTACTTATACTTTATTTACTCAGCGACACCCGCTTTCTAGCGCCACCCGACAGCAGAGTTCCTTCCTTTCCTTTTATTCCCAGTTCTACCTGATAAAAGTCGTATTTCCAGCTAAATTCAGAACTTCTTTCCTTCTACAAACTTGTAAAGGAGTAGGTTCTCTAACTTACCTTGAAATTTCAGAGCATGATCCTTCTCCGTTTGAGAGATATTCTCAAATAACCCCTAGTTGATCTCAATTGCCCGGCAAATCAATAGTAATCACTTCCACCTACAATTTTACATGTTTTCCCTCAAATTTAACTCAAACATCCTTCATACAAATGGTAAGGAATTGAGTTAACTTACTAACCTAAAAAATTCTGCCCTATCTTCCACTTCCTCGGCTCGCACTTCTCCAATGACTATACCATGCTCGGATTTTACGATCACAATCAAACTTCTTGCTCCAGCTTTAGTTACACCACCAAAACGAATAGAATTTCACTTGAATTCAACATGAACACCTTCTTCTACCTTCCCTAGTTGTGTATCTGAAAAATGAAACTTACTCGAGCTTTGGAAAGTGTCTAAAATGATTAAATATTTGGTCCACTCATATATATATGCTGCCGACTTAACCTCCACTTCCGTTCCTTTTTAAAATAAGCTAGCCGGTGCAGATTTTTCACCAACACAGCAACGCATAGCACGCTCGACGCATCCTACCTTAAACGTCCACAGCAACAACCAACGCATAACACGCTTGACCTATCCTACCTCAAACGCCCACAGCAACCACCAACGCATAGCACACTCGACGCATCCTACCTCAAACGCCCACAGCAACCATCCCCAACCACAGTCTTCAACGCATGGAACTGTTTAACGCATAACTGCAGACCAACGCATACAGCCACTCTCCAACGTATACTAACCTTACCAACGCATGGTAGGTCAAGTATAATTTTTCCCCGCCAAGTTCCCACTTCCCTTCCAACACGTGACACCTTCAACGCATGGTGACACCTTCACTTGTGATTAGGGCTGCTAGAAACCCTCTTATTTATAGAGTTGGCCGCCCGAAAATCTTTCCAAAAATACCAAATCTTGAATTATGGAAAATTGGCCCCGTGGTGTTGGTAAATGGCGCTGCGGCTCTACCGCTGTGTTGAAACAGACTGATCTCTCGGGAAAAAGCGCCGCGGCAACGCTGGTTTTAGGCAGTTTTGGCGTTTCCTTCACTCTTTCACTAAATTCTGGCTCAGTTTTTTATCTTTTGGTCTTCATTTCTAATTTTCTTCGTTTCGACCTAAATACCACTAGCAAACATGTGAAATCTAATATAAACTTCCTTCATTTGAGAGAATAAAAAGCACTTTTCAAGCGCATCTCAGTCAACGTCGTGGCGTCAGCTTTCCATATTTGAAGAATATACATTTTTGGAAAGATTTTTGGGCGGCCAACTCTATAAATAAGAGGATTTCCAGCAACCCTAATCACCAATCTATAGACCAAAAAGAGACATAAGAAGGAGAGAATTGACTGAAAGTTTGTTAGAGAGTTCAAAGAGTGAGTTAGCTGCAAGGAAGAGAGAAAAGAGTTCGAGAGAGAGTCGTGGTGTCGTTCAAGTTCCCAAGGTGAAGATCAAGGACATCGTGATGGTGCTCCCTCAATCAATAGCCTCTTTTTAGTAGAGTTTCCCTTTATTTATACTCTTTCTTTGTTTATATTGTTTGAACATGTTGCTTCAAGCTATGAGTGACTAGACTCTTTAGTTTTAGGGTTTTGATGAATTGTTTATGAATTCATGTTGATATTATAGACTCCTCATGGTTTTGTTGTAATGATTATGCTCTTCTTTGTTATTGTGCTTAACTCTTGTTGAATGACCATGTTTGAACGTTAGGTTAGATGTATAATTGAAAGATTGTATGTTTAACTAGATCCATAATAAAGAACTGTTGTTAATCTCTTATGAAAATAGTTAGGTTGACAATAAAAGTTGCTAAAGACTGTTCTTTATGCTATGTAATTTGTATTGATTTCAAGAGATTAGTAATCAATTGAGTTGCATGAGAAATGGTTGTTTTTTAGAGAAAATTACTTAGATTTAAGTTTCTAGAGTTAAGCATAAAAATTGCAATAAAATCCATGAACCTTAGAATGTTGCATGATGAAGTAAACAAGGATTAATTACCCTAGAACTCTCTTTGACCCTAGTGTTTCTTAGTTATTTATTTATTTTTTTTAGTTTTCCAAAATCACAACTTCAATTCCAATCATCAAATAAAATTGATTCGATTATATAATAGCTAAGTAATTTAAACCTTCACAATTGGATCCTTAGTGGAATGTTATTTGGAGTTTACCGTCTTATATTATAACTTGATATTATAACTTGACCCGTACCCTTGCGGTTAAAACTTAAAGTGTGCATCATAATGCTGACAAATTCACGTCATTATCTGCTGATTTGAACAAACAGTGAGGGTACCAGGTACTAAATCTATAGTAAACTCCACCTCCCTATCAGGTGACAAACCAGACAACTCCTCCGGGAACACATCTAGATACTCCCTTACTATTTTCACATCTTCAGGTTTCAACTTTTTCGTCTTCACTTCAGTTACATATGCCAAGTACGCTTCACAACCCTTATTCAACAACTTCCTGGCCTTCATTGTCAGATCACATAGGTAGGAAGAACTGTCCTTCTTCATTTAAAAATTAACTCAGCCCCATCGGGCTTCACAAACCTTACTTCCTTCTTAAAACAATTAACATTAGCATGATACTTCAACAAAAGATCCATGCCAAGAATAATGTTAAACTCTATCAGGTTCAGCGGTAACAGATCAACTAGTAGCATCACATTATCAATCACCAACTCGCAATCAAAATAGACATGCTCCATGATTATAGATTTACCAACAGGAGTATGTACTAACAAGGCATCAGACAAAAGCTTTAAACTCATATTCACATGCAAAGCAAATTCATGGGAAACAAATGAATGCGTAGCTCCAGAATCAATTAGCACATAAGCATTTTTAGAACAAACAGGGAGCGTTTGCGTCACCACATCTGGAGCCTCTTCAGCCTCCTGCTGCGTCATGGCATACACCTTTCCCTGCTACCTAGGTTTGCCTACCTAGCCTTTCTGTCTGCCACCACTACTACCTTCACCAGCTCTTATTTCCTACCTCAGCTAATTTACTGTTTGTGACATTGTTTTTTGTTCTGTCTCCTTTCCTGATCTTAGTTGAGGGCAATCCCTCTTGAATGACCTGGCTTGCCACAACTGTAACAAACACCAGCCCCTCATACACACTGTCCTCAGTGGTGCTTACCACATGAACTACGCAGTGGTTTCCTTACTGCACTGGCTATGAATTCACTATGTTGGCTAAACTGTACACCATCTGTAGGAGCTAAAGTCTGAGGAAACCTTCCTTGACTTTTCCTTGAACCACCACCTTGAGGACCTGCTGCAAAATACGATCCACTTGGCCGAGTTTTAAACTTTCCCTTACTAGAAATTCCTGGTACAAAACGTCGTTCCTCTCCTCGGTGAGACTGCTCCCGAGATGTACCGAATGCCTGTCCAGCTCTGCTTTCTCCTCTGTCTGTCTTTCCCTTTGCCAGACTCTTTTCCACTCCCAAAGCAGCTTCAACTAACTCAGCAAAATCTATCCATTCTGTACTCGCTGTCACTGTAGTACGGATCTCACCTTGCAAGGAAGGCTTGCAAATCTCTAAGTTTGGAGTGGTGAAAAGCGCTTGAAAAGTGTTTTCTATTCTCTCAAATTAAGGGAGTTTATATTAGATTTAACTTGTTTGCTAGTGGTTTTCAGGTCAAAATAAAGAAAATTAGAAATAAAGACCAAAAGATCAAAACCAAGCCAAAGTACAACGAAAAACTAAAGGAAACGCCAAACTACCTAAAACAGGGTAGCGTCGCAGCGCTTTTTCCTGAGAGATCAGTCTGCTTCAACACAGCAGTAGCGCAGCGGTGCCAACTTTCCATTGACCAGCACCGCAACACCAGCTTTCCATAATTGAAGGTTTGATATTTTTGGAAAGATTTTTGGGCAGCCAACTCTATAAATAAGCGGGTTTCTAGCAATCCTAATCATGAATCTTCGGACAAAAAGAGACACAAGAAGGAGACAATTAAAGAAAGTTCATTAGAGAGTTCAAAGAGTGAGTTAGCTGCAAGGAAGAGGAAAGGAGTTCAAGAAATAGTCGTGGCGCCGTTCGAGTTTCGACGTGAAAGCCAAGGAGATTGTGACGGTGCGTCCTTAATCAAGAGCCTCTTTTCAGTAGAGTTTCCCTTTCTTCACACTCTTTCTTTGTTTATATTGTTTGAACATGTTACTTCAAGCTATGAGTGGCTAAACTCTTTAATTTTAGGGTTTTGATGAATTGTTTATGAATTCATGTTGATATTGTGGACTCCTCATGGTTTTGTTGTAATGATATGCTTTTCTTTGTTATTGTGCTTAACTCTTGTTGAATGGCCATGTTTGAATGTTAGGTTAGATGTATAATTGAAAGATTTTATATTTAACTAGATCCATAATAAAGAATTGTTGTTAATCTATCATGAAAATAGTTAGGTTAACAATTTCTCATGCAACTCAATTGATTACTAATCTCTTGAAATCAATACAAATTACATGGCATTAAGAATATCAACAATTCTTTATTTTATGATGAAGTAAACAAGGATTCATTACCCTAGAACTCTTTTTGACTCTTGTGTTTTTTACTTTATTTGCTTTCCTTATTTAGTTTATATTTTCAAAGATTCACAACTTGAATTCCAATCCTCAAATAAAATTGATTCGATTCTATAATAGCTAAATAAATTAAATCTTCACAATTGGATCCTCAGTGGAATAATATTCGGACTTTACCGTCTTATATTATAACTTGACCCGTACACTTGCGGTTAACACTTAAAGTGCGCATCACTGACCGATATAGAAAGACGGGGCCGTCATACTGTTGGATGGCTTCACAGCGATGACGCTGTGCTAAAGTGGAATCAACTCTCGGGAAAAAGCGTCGCGGCGCTGCCCTATTTTCGACAGATTTTGACTTTTCTTCTCTTTTTCACTAGATTCTAGCTCGGTTTTAATCTTTTTGGCTTTTACTTCTAATTTTCTTCATTTTGACTTGAAAATCACTAGCAAACGAGTGAAATCTAATATAAATTCCTTAATTTGAGAGAATAGAAAGCACATTTCAAGCGCTTTTCACGTTACAATAGGGAGTAATGCATCTATGTGTGTTAGTTCTAATAGGGCATAGATTAAATCATGCTTGTATGTGAATTTTAAGTTGTTTAGGACAATTCTTTTGCTAGTTGCATGATTAATCATTTAAGAATCAAAGTAATTAGTAATTTTAATTGTCCAATTGTCAATGAACTTGGCTAGATTACCTTAGCTTAATGTGATGTTTAATTGTTTAGACCTCTAATGGAACCAGTTAATTAGAAATTTATGAAAGAAAGTAAAACATGCAAGTGGAAGAAATTGAATCTTAAACACTCTATTTTGCTTTATTTTGAAAGAAAAACATGCGAAATTTCAAAGGTAAAATAGAAAGTTAGAAATATCACCTTTGTAGCACCAAACTCTTGCAATTTAACCTTCAATTTGATCACGAACATGATGTAGACCACCACAAAATTCTTCCTTGCTATTCTCTAGTTTTGGAACTTGATTGTGGGATCAAACTTGTAATGAATTGAAGGGAAATTTGTGAATTGAGAGAGGTTGAGAGTTTAGAACTTTAAGTGTTAAAAATCAGTAAATATGCATGCATCAAGAAGCGGTAATCTCATTCCAAAACTTCTCTTTTGAAGAGATTATCATGCAAATGAGATTTAACTCCAAAGATGACACCTAATTTTCATAAAGAATAAGAGGAATTAGTGTCATTTTGTGAAGAATACACCAAGTCTTCAAAAGGGTTAATCATAAAAACACTAAAATTGTAAAAATTTGGAAAATTCTACTAACCTTGGTCAACATTTGACCTTTTGACTTCAAAAGTCAAAAATTCCAATTTTCTTTTTAATTAATCAATATTAATTTATATATATAATAATTAATTCAAATAATTAATTATATATTTAATTAATTATTTATAAAATTTAATATCATATATTAATTCTATAACTCCTAATTTAACTATTCTCGATATGAATTCCTATTCATATACACAATAGTTGCACTCTCCTCACTATAGATATATTTATGTCCATTTGATATAACCATGATTAGTAAGTCAATCCTTTACAGGCTTTCCATAATCACAACTAGGTCAAATTACCATTTTACCCATGTGAGTACTTCTTGTTCCTTAAGTCCCACTAATCCTCTAATGAACAATAGGTTTATGGTCCAATGATAACTTGTAGAAATGCAAGTTATTATATCCTTTATTTGGAGTAATTAAAGCAATAGTGATGATAAACGCATAATTTTTGGTAGTTGGATTATATAATATGAATAATTTTGCATTTACCATGTTACAAAAGCATCTATCCTAAAAATTATGAGTTTATATCTCTTTGAATGTAGGATAGAGCTGAAAAGAATAAAAAAATATTCTAAGTACAAAAGAAAGATGTTGCTAGACTCATCGAGGCCACAATGTCAAAAGATCAATGTGTCGAATACCATGCGTCAAGAAGAAAAAGTAAATTTAGACGCTTGGGCAGAAACTTTCATGTCAATATGCAAGTGGATCACTGACTTTACCAGATCATGAAAAATCGAATGAACTAAAGACGCGAAGAAGTTTGCACAGCAGACATGGAATTAAATGCAAATGTGTCTTTGCACAAATTCTCTCTCAACCTCAATAGCCACCCTCGATTTCAAGCTCCTCTCAGAGAGTGAGAATCTATCTCCCGTACAAATTATGTCTTAGATAGCTACCATCTCAAGCCTCCAAGAAGCAAGACATTACCATTGGTGGCTTGATGACTTTCATTTTCATTTCTTCATTATATTCACCTTTCTTTCTTGTATTTTGTTAATGACAATCAAGAGATTTGTTTATTTTCTTAATATAACTTTAATTGAAGTTAATCCTCCATCTATATTCACCTTTAACACCTTACACCATGAATGTTTGAATGTTTAAAGGGTTAAGTGCATGCAGTTAGCATTTCCAAGTTTTAATTATGTATATCTTTCATCTTGATTAAATGAGACCTTCAAACTTACTTAAATCTGTCTAACAAATAGGTTTAAGTGAGTATAGTCATCTGCTTGAGAGAGTATGTGATTAACTTTAGTCATTTAACAAGAAAAGATTTGGCTTTAGAAATAAAATTTAACTTTTGCATGAACAACACACCATGCGTCTTAGAAATAAGATAAATGTGGCATCGAAGCATTGAGAGATGCATTCTCAATCTCGAGTTTGGTAGCATAAAATTTTACACAAGTAACACTTATGAATATGCTAGTTAAGTTATCTTATCCCGAATTTTCTCATGGATCTCCCCTTAACCATGTTTTCTGAATGTATTTTGTACTTGACAAATTCATCCATTTTCCTCATCATCACTCCATCTGTTCATCAATCAATTCTTTATGTATAAAGTTAGTTTTAGTCATTATAAAGAGAATTCAACCATGCACATATCAGTACATTATTGTACAGTTCAACGCATTAAACTAAAGTATGTTCTCAATGCCAAATTATTACAAATTTCTGTGTTCGACCCTGGACTCTTCAAGAAAATCTATTTAAACTTACACTTGGGTTTTTATACGAAAACTTGTGTGTTAATGTATATATCTTTTGCAATTTACAATGCGGCATTAGGCAAATATGAGCACAACACATCATACACACCTTAAACGCAATAAGTTATCTACCCGGTCTTACCCCTAAAATGGGAAGCTTATTGAGCAGTGAAGTCAGGCTAGTCTCACCTATGCAGATCTAAGGATAATCTCGAATAAACAGGAGTTCATAGTTAGCTCAAGATTAAGATCGAGTTACCTGGGTCATTAGGTTGAAATAATAAGTTTTAACAGTAAATGGTGTTATAAAGTAAAATTTATTATTTCATGGTTCCGTCATATGCATACTCATTACACAGGATGCCCCTACTTGAATGTCTCTACATAAATGATTCAGGATCACATCATTTGTATCAAATTCAAAATAGGATGCATCCAATCGTGTTTCCAGGATAAGGTACCTAGCCTTAATCATATACTATAGACCATTTTGACTATTTACTTGAACTTGATCCACTTTTATGTCTCTGCATAAAATCCAAGTAATCATACTATAGTCAGGGATTCTTAGTTTATTGGAATTAGGGTTATTAATTCAACAATAACTTTATTGAATAAACATCAACAACAACTTTATTGATTATAGAATTCTGATCACTGTTTACAAACTATGAGTTTTAGGACATCCAACCCAACAAACTCCCACTTGGACTAAAACTCTAGGGGATTAAAGACATATTGTTGAGTTCAGAGAAATACATAAATACTGATAACTTGTAGAAATACAAGTTATTACAGCCTTTCTCTTAGAAAAATAGAGATTAAATAGAGAATCATACGGTAGTTTGTGTTGAATTCTATTGATAAATCATCCTATGGGTTCTACTCTTGTTAATTGATGAAGATAATTGTTTTGAAGATTTCTAAGCCTAAAACACATGTTTTAACGCAGGAACGCAAGCAATCTGTGGATGCGCTGACAAACGCTCAACATAGGATGATACGTTAGTAACATATGGATGTGTCGACATAAGTGAATGCATGAACCCAAATTCTCCATGGACGCATAATGACCAGAAACGCAAGGCAGCGGAAAATCAGATCAAAATCTTGAGAGTTTTCGGAAAGATTGACATACATGATCTACGACTAAAGTGGTGGATCTAAATTGAACCAAGAATTACGCAATTAGACGAGATAGACGAACAACATCAATTGCGCCTCCAATCACACAGATTTGCCACTGATTACGAATGCAGCTTCTATAAAAGGGCAGGACCTGTAAGGAAAAACTTGTTGTTGATTATCTGAAGAATTCCTAAGTGACAGTAGAGTTCTCTCCAAAAGACAACCGAAGACAACTAGTTCAAGAGAGAAGAGTATTCCCTCCGCCTGACCACTTCACAGCAAAACTTCATGCTTCCATTCCGGCGACTCAAGACATTGAAATGCCTTCCTACTTTCTATCATTTTCTAGCTTTGATTTTATATTTGTTATCAAGACATTGTATTGTCTAAAATTGTATTTCGTTCATTAATCTACAATTCTCCTATGTCTATCCATTTCTCTACACTTTTCGCTTATTACTTTGAATCCATGAGTAGCTAATCTTTCAAGGGTCGTTGTGTTAGCATCTAAATAAGAACCATAGTGTAACTATTGCATCTTGTCAATTGTAATCTTAATCTGATGCTTATGTTCATCTAGCTAATCGATATAAGTAGTAATGACTGCTCGAGAGAGTAAGTGATTGTGGAACTCAATTGACAAGGCTAAGAAGTGTTACCTAGACATAGGAATAACCTTGGTACTTAACACTCTCCTATGCAATATAGACATATAACGCATAGCGACTGACAACCGGGAGAAGAGTCGCAAGTATGAATAGACTATCACTATGCGTTCCTGATTTTAGATGTTAACCAACCCGAACCCTGCTTTTACCCATTCATTTAATCCATGTAGCTGACTTTGCTGTGTCGCCTACCTTGCCATCCACCACCTTTTAGTCTAGTGTACATATTATCGCTTTCTTTAGTTAAATGCATAGTGGCTTTCTTTAGTTAGATGCATCCCTTGTTAAATATTTTTGGTTACCACTTCAAGTCAAATAATCCAACGAATTTTAGAATCAGCATAGTCCCTGTGTTCGACCTCGGACTCACCAAGTAAACCTATGTCTTTGCTTATACTTGGGTTAAGAATAGGAAAACTTAACAGATTAGAAACGTATAGTATTAAGCATGTTGAATGCATTGTTGAACACATAGTAAGCTTAATAAAGATAAACGCACAACAAGTTTTTGGCACTTTAGCATGTAAAACACAACAAGTTTAGGGAAAGTCCATCTAAGCGCAAAAAACTCGGAAGCCGAGCAACCGGGTCCTGGAACGGTTCGTGATGAAGCTAGCACACTGTATGGAAGCAGTGAAGTATACCGCAAAGACGAGCAAAATGTCTTCTGCGACATCCTCAAGAGGATTGCTCAAGAGAAAAGAGACGCAAAGGCGAGGGAGGATGACGGGGAGGTCAACTAGCCTTTGCCTTCATCAAGACACCCCAGCACAAGAGGGACTGTTGAAGTGGGAGTATGCATTTGGGACATTGACGCCTAGTAATGTACGGGGGAGAAACGGTTTCAAAGATATTATGGCGGAAAGTAAAGGAAATAAGTAACGAAGTTAAAATCTTAAAGGAAATTTGGTGAACGCACAAGGCTAGAATGATTAAAAGAATGGTTTGTATATTGGAAAATGTTAGACATATAAGATAAGCTTATAAGGGCTAGGTGGCTTCATAAAAACTTGACACCTTATAAGTAGGAGGTGTTAAAAGTATGTTAAGTATTTCATGCAAGGTGACGCTTAGATAAATGCATGATTGGTTAAACATGCAGCTTGACATTTGGTAAGCAAATGGCAAAAAAGGGAGAAGTAGTATGACCAGCCCTCTACTCCAAAACTATAAAGAGGACATTGAAGGAAAAGGAGTGACTGATGATGTTGAAGTAAGAATTCTTGAGAGAAAGAAGGAATTCTGGTGTCCCTAATAGAAGTCTACGGCCAAGGAAGAAGATATTCTAGATAACTTAGCTATACCTTGTGTTAAAGAAGTTGTCTTGCGTTTAAAAGAGCCAGCCTTGCGTTTAAGTTTCAAGGTGAACGATGCGTCCAAGTTGGACCTTGTGCAGTTGACACATCCAAAAGAGAAGTAAGAAAGAGTCGGGAAGCACCTTGCGTTAGCTATCAACCTTGCATCAAAGGGCAGGGTTGCGACCAACCGAGCTGCCAGAGGTATATAAGGCCTTGCGTTCCAGGATTTGAATGCTGCGTCCAAGAAGCTCGGGAAAGGGGAAATAGCGGGATAGAGGAGAAACCATCCTTAAAGAGTTTTGTGAATGACACTTTCCTTTCTTTGAAAATGAAACTTATTGAAAATGTTTAGTTTAGTTTACTTATGAGATATGGTTTCGAAATGAACTGATTTCTTGAAAGCAGGATGTTTAGTGATATTGTTCACAAAGCATGTTTCATCCGTTTTCTATAAGATGTTGAAAGGCATGTTGTGAAATGTTGTTTATCGTGAAATATCTGATTCTTTATGTAAGACTTTCATGTGAACTATTTACGTAAAATACTGATTACTAAAATGTTTTAGAGGAGGCTCAATGCTGAGGGACTTGAGAAGGCATGTGAGTTTCCGTGGGACCCAGTACTGAGGGACATGATAAGGTACATGGGCAGCTCGCCATATTCCTATGTGCACATAGAGGTTGATATTGTTGGTGCATCGAGTTTTGATCCGCATCGAGCCAAGAATGATTTCGACGTTGGGTGTGTTGAGTTTTGCTCCACCCCATCTAAGGATGTTTTCGGCGCTGGGAGCGTTGAGTCTTGCTCCCCCTCAACTAAGGGAAATTTTTAGAACAAACTGATTTTATGTACAACTACTCTGGAATGTATTTATGTGATTTGATTAAAAGTTGAAAGAATGATTTGATAGAAGTGATGATATTTTGCGAGATAATGATGATAACATGCCTGCTTTTGAACTAAAGATAGTTTCACAAAATCTATCACTCGTTGGGCGTTTAGCTCGTCTTTT
Organism: Citrullus colocynthis; assembly: GCA_031780015.1. Lineage (NCBI taxonomy): Eukaryota > Viridiplantae > Streptophyta > Magnoliopsida > Cucurbitales > Cucurbitaceae > Citrullus > Citrullus colocynthis. Next base: position 2,095,323 of record QLSR01000209.1, read on the forward strand.
CATATGTTTTCCATTTTTCAGGTAGCATGACAGTTCCCGTTGCCGATTGAAATCGAGGTTTGTCAATTGTATAATGGTATCGCCGTCCTATGAAGGTGATTAAATGGGCATAAAGGAAGTATTGACAGTGGAAGTCGATAATTGAGTCGATGATTGCTGTCCTCATGCTTCGTCTCGGGCTACAGGAGGGTAGTTTGGGATGGGGTGTGACACTGCACGTTCCTCGAATGAATGGATCGCACATATTCTGAGTGGCCTATGAGACCCATTTGAAGCATGCGTATCAGACGCAAGATGAGAGTCACCCTCGCCAATAAAAGACATCTAGAGTCAGCTAGAGGAAACTCGGGAGGGTGAGGAAGAAGAAAGAAGAAATAAGGAGGAGACTGCCGCTTGCAGCAAGGAGACCGCAAGCGAGGCTATTGAAACGCAAGGGTCAGTCCTTGTGTTCATCAGTCCTGAGAAGAAGACTATGGACTCCAATGACGGACCAATCAAGTAGTATGTGGTGGCCAAAGAGGCCAAAAGAAAGAGGCCTGAGGAAGAAGATGTAGTACCCCTAATAAAAAAAAAAAAGGAAGGTATCACATGGGTCGGAAGAAGCTGCCAAGGATAAAGAGCCAAGAAACGCAGAGTTAGGAGATGGTCCTGAGTCACCAATCACTGCTACGTCTTTGGATAGATTGGCAGAGAAGATGGCAAAGAAGAGTGCTAAGTTGAGGAAAGAGCTCAAAACCCTCAGAAAAAAAGTGGAGAAAATTGCTAAGGACGCATTGTTCAGCAAAAAGGTGCGCAGGGTAGTGCGACCTGAGGAAGAATTAAAAACGCATAGACTTCCTGATCCTCAAGTAGACGAAGCTGAAATGGCATTTGAAAAGGAAATGAGGGAAGAGGAAAGAATAGAAAGGGCGGCTGAGGAGCTTGAGAGAGAGCTGCAAATAGAAGAAGATGAGAAGTTGGCTGCACGAATAAATGCCCAAGAAGAGGAGGGCAAGAAGAAAAAGAAGAAGAGAAGTAGGCACCACTCGCCTACGAGGAAGGAACGCATCGGGAAGGATGTGAGAGAGGAGCAAGGTGTTAGCACCTTGAGAAAGAAGAAAAAGAAAGAAAAAGAGAAGGAGTCAGTCACCAAACTCCAAGGCACTCACAAAGAGAAACGAAAAGGGAAGGAGAAGGTGACTGAGGCACCAGCTGAAGTGGCCAAGAGCAAACAGAAAACAGTGGATAAAATCCCTGCTAAGGCCAAAGGGAAAGAGAAGGTGGCGGATGCGTCACCAAAGAAGAAGGATGGAAAAGGGAGACGTAAGATGTTCCCTAACATACTGATAGAGGTTGTGTTTTTCCTAGAGGAAGCCCCACTACCACCATACATCACGGACATCATTGATCACCATGGCTGGCGAAACTTCTGTGTTGGCCCATCTTGGATTCAACCTGTGTTAGTCCGGAGTTTCTACAACGGACGCATTGATGAAGAGGAAGATGTGGTGGTAGTTGAAGGAAGTGAAGTCCCATTCAACGCAAGGGAAATCAACACCATATTTCAGTTGAGGGACGACCCAGACGCAGACGGCAACGGGCTCATTGAATCTACAACGCCTGAGTACATGCAAGACGCTCTGCGGGTCATGGCCAAGCCAAGGTCAAAATGGAACGTATCACCCACAGGCATCTGAACCTTGTCTGCCAGCAGCCTCCTGCCTGAGGCCAACCTGTGGGTATACTTTGTGAAGAAGCGGCTCATCCCGACAATGCATGACAAGACAGTATTAAGGGATCGAGTGATGGCAGCATATTGCATTATGCGAGGAATCCATCTGGACGTTGGACGCATAATAGCAACTCAAATCAGAAGTGTCTTCAGTAAGCCAAGGGGGCAGCTATTTTTTCCTTGGCTCATTATGAGCTTATGTGCTAATGCTGCCATCAGAAGTGATAAGGAAGTGTTAGACGCAGATCAGATGATGGAGGTGAATAGTGTTATCGCCAACAAAACTCTGCGTCGGCTGATGAGAGGATCACAACATCAACTAGAGCCCACCAAGGCCACCAAAGAATCCCATTAGCCAACACAACCAGATGAATCACTTGCAAAGTCGTCAAAGAGGAAAGAAAAAGGGAAGTCATCCAAACTGAAACGCAAGACTATTGTAAGTCCTGATGCCACCATTAGACCTTCCCCTTCCTCAAGTCATTCACCTCCACTCCTATTAACCGCAAAAGAGCTAACGCCTCCTCCACCTTCTCCAGAAACGCAACCTCAACCATTCACCTTCCCATCAATCCAAACTTCTTCTTCTTCCTTTTTCCAAAGAGTTGATGACTCACACTATGCGGATTTTGGCGCGACTACTATGTGTCCATCATCCCCTGCATTTGATGAAACTCCATCAACTTCTCGCCCCCAGCCAAATCGTCCTCACCCACAACTGCAGCCTCAACCTCAACAAGCCCAACTCGACCTTAACTAGGAGACAGTGCAAACATACCTACAACAATCAATCTTGCGTCTAATGATGCATTTGATGAATATGCTAGCACATCGGCAGGCGGAGCAATTTCACTTCACATTGAATTATATTCATCAACTGTTTTCGATTCAACTGGAAGTCCCGCACATTCTTGAACGCCTACAACATACGCTTGTGTTCCTAATGTCGCAACGCCCTGCACTTGAGCAGAAACGCAAACCTGATGAAGATAAGTCGGATAGTTAAAATTTAAGGGTGTAGTTAAAGTTGTATCTTCTTTATAGCTTTCCTTGCAATTATCTTCATCTCCAACTGTATGCGTTTGTAAGATAAGAAATTAATAGAATAATAATTTCTTCGCCGCTTTGAATGTCTATTTACCTTTTTGCGTTTCCCCTTGTTTTAATTTCATTCCAAGTACATTTAATTATTCCCAACTTTTATCTGTGCGTTGAAAAGTTAGTCACTATGATGACAATCATGCTTACACTTTTTGTACACTCTTAAGCTAGATTACTTTCAATGCGTCTACATACTATTCCTTAGAAACCCAAACCTACTTTTCATGCATGCAAGCTGCCAATTCGAACCTCTTTTACAAAATTTTTAAATATAATCTTTGTTTACAATCTAAGCAATGAGGACCTTGCTACTCTCAAGTTTAGGGTGGAAGAGGTTTGAACTGTCAAAGATAAAAATATGAGGAACTCAAATCTTAAAAAAAAAAAAAAAAAATTCATGAAACACAAAACTCCGCTGGCAAGATTAATACATTCATCTTGTTAAGAGTTTAGCTGAGAACGACACCTACTCGTAGTTGGCTGCCTTCATGCACCCCATAGTTGGTATGTCAAAACGAAGGTGGAAAATCGTATCAGCAACGCATAGACAAAATAAAATAACAAACTCCAATGTCTAGTGAGGAAACTGAACTTAGGTAAGAGTTTAGTCGGGAAGGGCACTTGCTTGTAGTTGGATGCCTCCATGCACCCAATAGTTAGTATGTCAAAATGAAGGTGGGTAACCCTACTTAACGCATTGTAATCTAATGAATAAACAATAAAACAAATGAAAGAAAAAGGAACGTTATATCTTCATCTTTTCAGACTCAATGTTAAAAGAAGAAACAAAAATTTTGTGAACAATGAGTAAGGAAGATTGAACAGAAAGCTTGCCGCATACAAATTAGACCTGTTCTGAAGAAAAGAACAAAAAGGTAGAAAAGTAATGTAACTAACGGATAGTTGATTGAGTATAGCATTCTGAGAGACTAGTCAATGCGTTGAGGAAATTCTTGGCATGATTGAAGTTTCTTAAATAGAAGTTATGCTTGAGGACAAACATTTCTCTAAGTTTGGGGGTGTGATAACTTGTAGAAATACAAGTTATTACAACCTTAGAAAAATAGAGATTAAATAGAGAATCATGCGGTAGTTTGTGTTGAATTCTATTGATAAATCTTCATATGCGTTCTACTCTTGTTAATTAATGAAGATAATTGTTTTGAAGATTTGTAAGCCTAAAACGCATGTTTTAACGCAGGAATGCAAGCAACCTGTGGATGCGCTGACAACCGCTCAACACAGGATGATGCGTTAGAAAAATATAGATGCGTCGACATAAGTGAACTCATGAACCCAAGTTCTCCATGGACGCATAACGACCAGAAACGCAAGGCAGCGGAAAATCAGATCATAATCTTGAGAGATTGTCGGAAAGATTGACATGCATGATCTGCGGCTAAAGTGGTGGATCTAAATTGAACCGAGAATTACGCAATTAGGCGAGATAGACGCATGACATCAATTGCGCCTCCAATCATGCAGATTTGCCACTAATTAAGAGCGCAGCTTCTATAAAAGGGGAGACCTGCAAGCAAAAACTTGTTGTTGATTCTTGGAAGAATTCCTAAGTGACAACAGAGTTCTCTCCATAAGACAACCGGAGACGAATAACTCGAGAGAGAAGAGTCTTCCCTCCGCCGACTTCACAGGAAAACTTCACGTTTCCATTCCGGCGACTCAAGACATTGAAACGCCTTTCTGCTTTCTATCTTTTTCTAGCTTTGATTTTATATTTGTTATCAAGACATTATGCTGTCTAAAATTGTATTTCGTTCATTGATCTACAATTCTCCCATGTCTATCCATTTCTCTAGACTTTCCGCTTATTACTTTGAATCCATGAGTAGCTAATCTTTCAAGGGTCGTGGGTTGCGTTAGCATCTAAATAAGAACCATAGTGTAAATATTGGATCTTGTCAATTGTAATCTTAATCTAATGCTTATGTCCATCTAGCTAATCGATATAAGTAGTAATAATCAGACTGGTCGAGAGAGTAAGTGATTGTAGAACCCAATTGACAAGACTAAGAAGTGTTACCTAGACATAGGAATAACCTTGGTACTTAACACTATCCTATGTAGTATAGACATATAACGCATAGCGGCTGACAACCGGGAGAAGAGTCGCAAGTATGAATAGACTATCACTATGCGTTTCTGATTTTAGATGTTAACCAACCTGAACCCTGTTCTTATCCATTCATTTTGTAAGACCCTAACTCAGAATTCTTAAGATGGCTAGTAAGGAAAGAAATAAGACTAATTGAATGCATAATATTAGGAAAGAAATGGATATTTCACTAAGAGTGAGAATGAAGGATGGAAGGCCTAATTTGGGAATTAGTTAAGCGTTTAGATGTATTTGAGCATAGTCTGGTTAATGCGTGGATGGTAAAGCCCTAAAGTGTGGTACCTTAATCTAGAGAGAATTTGATATTGAATTTTGAAAAGGGGAACAAGAATCAGGAAAAAGAGGAAACGCATGGCTCACACTTAGTCTTGGAAACTAACAGGTTATGGGATTAACTTTGAAGGGTGTTAAGCTAGGAAGAAAAGAGAGGCGAAAGAACCTTGGGGCGTGAACAGCATGTGTTGAAAATTTATTAGGCGTTAGTAAGGATTTTGGTGTTAATAAAGAAGTCTTTCCAAAGACCAAATGTTTAAGGCAACTACAAACGAAGGGTTGCTGTGTGTTGAGGGGTAGCTACCAGCTATGCGTTGAGGAGCTCAATTTCATGGTAAATGGAAATATAATTTTGATTTCGGGTAAATGCATAGGTTATAATTCAAGAGTTTAAAAGGATAGAAAGTTGGACGCATGGTACGATGCAGTAAGGTACAAATGCATAGTAGTATGCGTTTGGGACACTAACGCCTAGTAATTTACGGTGAAGAAACAATCTCAAAGGTATTATGGCGGTAGGTAAAGGAAATAAGTAATGAAGCTAAAACCTTAAGGAAATTCAGTGAACGCACAAGGGCAGTATGATTAAATGAATAGTTTGTACACTGGGATATGTTAGACGTATAAGATAAGCTTATATATTATAAGGGCTAGATGGCTTATAAAAACTTGACACCTTATAAGCGGGAGGTGTTAGAAGCATGTTAAGTATTTCATGCAAGGTGACGCTTGGATAAAAGCATGATTGGCTAAGCATGCAGCTTGACATGTGGCATGGTAGTGTCAAAAGGAAAGAAAAGTAGTATGACCAGTCCTTTACTCCAAAGCTATAAAGAGGATTTTGAGAGAAAAGGAGTGAGAGATGATGCTGAAGTTAAAATTCTTGAGAGAAAGAAGGAATCCTGGTGTCCATAATAGGGGTCTGCGACTAAGAAAGAAGATATTCTAGACAACTTAGCTATATTTTGTGTTAAAGTTGTCTTGCGTCAAAAAGGGTCAGTCTTGCATTTAAGTACCAAGGTGAACGATGCGTCCAAGTGTGACCTTGTGCGGTCGACGCATCCAAAAAGAGAAGGAAGAGTTGGGATACACCTCGCGTTAGCTATCAACCTTGCATACAAGGGCAGGGTTGCGACCAACCGAGCTGCCAAAGGAATATAAGACCTTGCGTTCTAGGATTTGAACGCTGCGTTCAAGAAGCTCAAGAAAAGGAAAATAGCGGGATAGAAGGGAAACTATCCATAAAGTATTCTGTGAGTGACACTTTTCTTTCCTTTAAAATGAAACTTACTGAAAATGTTTAGCTTGGTTTAATTATGAGATATGACTTTGAGATGAACTGTCTTCTTGAAAAGCATGATGTTTGATGATATTGCTCAGAAGGCATGTTTCATCTGTTTTCTATAAGATGTTGAAAGGCATGTTGTGAAATGTTGTTTTTCGTGAAATATCGGATTCATCATGAAAGACTTCATGTGAACTATTTACGTAACATACTGATTTTTAAAATGTTTTAGAGGAGGCTCAATGCTAAGGGACATGAGAAGGCATGTGAGTTTCCCCGGGCCCTGTACTGAGGGACATTGGAAGGTACATGGGCAATCCGCCATATTCCTATTTGCACATAGAGGTTGATATTGCTGGTGCGTCGAGTTTTGCTCCGCATCGAGCCAAGAATGATTTCGACGTTGGGTGTGTTAAGTTTTGCTACACCCTAACTAAGGATGTTTTTGACGTTGAGAGCGTTGAGTCTTACTCCGCCTCAACTAAGAGAAATTGTTGAGAACAAACTGATTTTATGTACAGCTACTCTGGAATGTATTCATGAGATTTGATTAAAAGTTGAAAAGTATGATTTTATAGATGTGATGATTTGAATTAAGTATTTTGCAAGATAATGATGATAACATGCCTGCTTTTGAACTAAAGATTGTTTCACAAAATTTGTCACTCACTGGGCGTTTAGCTCATCTTTTTATATGTTTTCCATTTTCCAAGTAGCATGACAGTTCCCGTTGCCGATCGAAGTCGAGGTTTGTCAAACGTATAATGGTATCGCCGTCCTATGAAGGATGATTAAATGGGCAAAAAGGAAGCGTTGATAGTGAAAGTCGATAATAGAGTCGATGACTGCTGTCCTCATGCTCCGTCTCGGGCTATAGAGGGTGTACGGGATGGGGTGTGACACATTTAATCCACTTAGCTGACTTTGCTGTGTCGCATACCTTTCCATCACCCACATTAGCTTAGGTTTATTGCTTTCTAGTTAGTTAGACACATCACTTCTCATCACCTTCTGTAAACGCATGACTCAAATAATCCAATTAATTAGAAAATCTACATAGTCCCTGTGTTCGACCTCGGACTCACTGAGTAAACCTATTTCTTTGCTTATACTTGGGTGAAGAATAGGAAAACTTGACAGATTAGAAACGCATACTATTAAGCATGTTAAACGCATTGTTGAACGCATACTGAGCTTAATAATAAAGATAAACGCACAAGTTTTTGGCACTTTTGCATGTCAAACGCAACAAGTTTTTGGCGCCGTTGCCGGGGACTATTTTATCTTCCAACAAGTCTTTGGCGCCGTTGCCTTGGACTTTAGATCTGTCAACAACAAATACAATAAATTAGGGCACCTCATACCCTAGATATATTCTCCTACTTGTCCAAGATTATATATCTCGTAGTTCTAGACTCACTAGGTAACCCTCGAACACTTTAGACATGAAGGCCTTTGTGAATAGATCACTAATGTTATCAACCGAGGCTATTTGACTAATAATAACGTCTCCTCGTTTGACAAACTCCCTGATGAGATGATATTTTTTCGCTCAATGTGTTTTCCTCGTTTATGGCTTCTAGGTTCTTTAGAATTTGCAACTGCTCCACTATTATCACAATACAGAGTGACAGACAAATGCATATTTGGAACCACTTCTAATTCAGTTAAGAATTTCCTTAGCCATACGACTTCTTTCGCAGTTTCACATGCAACCACGTATTCAACCTCCATGGTGGAGTCAGCAATACAACTTTGCTTGATACTTCTCCACACTACTACTCCTCCATTTAGAGTGAACATTGACCCCAATGTAGATTTCCTTGAATCTTTATTGGACTAAAAGTCAGAGTTAATGTATCCTATAAGGATCAGATCCTTACTACCATACACAAGCATGTAATTCCTTGTTCATCTCAGATATTAAAGAATGTTTTTAATGACAGTCTAATGTGTATATTCAGGATTTGACTAAAACCTGCTGACTATTCCCACAACATTGCATATGTTAGGATGTGTACACAACATGGCATAAATCAAACTACCTACTGCTGATGCATAGGGAATGTGTCTCATATCCTCAACTTCTTGAGGAGTCTTAGGACACTATTCCTTTGACAAATAAATTCCATGTCTAAAAGGTAGTAGACCTCTTTTGAAATTTTGCATCTTATATCTGGACAACATTTTGTCAATATGTGATGCTTGAGACATGGCTAATATTTTATTCTTGCGATTTCGTATTATTTGAATTCCAATAATAAATTGTGCTTCTTCCAAATCCTTCATTTGGAATTGAGTTGCTAACCATTTCTTAACGTCAGTCAGGTATCTTACTGATGGATAAATGAGCATGCAGCGGAAGTTAATTTGATCAATTTTCACTCTAAGATGCTCAATTTAAAGGAATAAACATGCAATTAAAAAGAAAAACCAAAGTTTCAAGAACACTTACCCTTGAAGCTCCAAATTCTCCTTCAATTCTTGATGAATTTCAGCACAACTTGGTTGTAGACCACCACAAGAATCTTCTCTATTATTCTCTAGGCTTAGATTCGATGGTGGGATCCAAAATTTGTGGTGAATTTGAAAAGGAATGAAGGTTGGGAAGAAGATGAACAATTGATGGAATTTTGCAAATTTAACCCTTAATTTCACAAAATTCTTAAACATTTTTATGTAAAAAACATCTCTATTTATTACAGAACATGCAATCCAATTGCATCAAAATTTGACAACATAAAATGGTTAATTTGTTGGTTAATTGTGAAGAAGACAACCAAGCTCCTAGCTTAGTTAGTGGAAAATCCAATCTTCAAAAATCAATTTTCAATGAATTTCCAAAAATTGAATTAAAATTGATTTTTAATTTCAAAAAATAATTAATTAAATTATTAAATAAATAAAAATAATTTAATATTTAATTAATTAAATATAATATTATTTTAATATTTAATTAATTAAATATAATATTATTTTAATATTAAATAATAAAATAATATTATTTTTCCCACTTGTCCCGATCTTTCTAAAAAATACCGATATGAATTCATACGATTAATATTAAAATCATATTTAAATATTATAATTAACTCTATTTGTCCGTTTAATTCGTAACTAAACGTTGATATATCGTATATATCTGACTTTCATTCCTTAAGCCAAGATTTGAACTGTTCAAACTTATTCACCACACTATCTAAGATTTTAGTCCATTTATGAGCTAGTAGAGGGACCTAATGAACCTACAGATCATGAGCTCCAACGATCCGAGATTAACCGGCCAAACTCTTTAACCTAGTTAACCAACATTCGTTAACTAACGGGACACTCCACTAAAGCCTGTAGTTGTACTCTCCTCACTGTAGATATATTTGTGTCCATTTGATATAAACGTCATCGATTAGTCAATCATTCACAGGTCGTTCATAACTTTAGCTAGGTCAATTACCAATTTACCTCTAAGTTACATCTTTTCTCCTTAAGTACCACTATCCCTCTAATGAACAATTGATTTAGGATCTAATCACTAAATCCATTCCTTCTCGGGCCCGTAAGAGGATGGGGCCCCTTGTTCAAAACCTGAGACCAATACTTAAGAGAACAACCTCTCTACTATCCCTAAGTTGGGTAGGAGTGAATTCCATCTTGCAAATTCTATGTCCCCAGCTATTTACCCAGTCTTATCCTTTAAATGGGAGGAAAGTTGAGCAACGTTATTGAGCTTACTCTCACCTATGCAGATCAAGGGATGATTCTGAGTAAGTAGGAATTCATAGATAGCTCAAAATTCAGATCAAGTTATCTAGGTCATCGATAAGTGAAATTAATTAGTGTTAATCGTAAACGATGTTAATACATAACAGTGATTATTTTAGGGTCAGTCTTACACAATCTTATTATGTAAAATAGCCCCCACTCACATGTCTCTACATGAACAAATCAAGATCACTTCATTTATGACACCTTACAATATTTGTAAAAATCATAAAATGGATCAAGTTCGAGTAGGTAGCCTAAATAAGTCTAAGTACTCATGATGATAGCCAAGGGTTCGTAGTTTAATTGGATTTAGAGTTAATAAAAAATTAATTCACTTGAATAACTTCATATGTACTAAAATTCATTTATTTACAAAAGCTACAAGTTTTTAGGACATACAACCCAACACTTACATCATTCCCAATGAGTAAGATATCATCAACATACAACACTAAGAATGCTACAATTGTGTTGATAATCTTTTTTTATACACAAGGTTCATCAACATTTTGTTCAAAACCATAAGATTTGATCGCATTATCAAACCTTATATTCTAGGATCTAGATGTTTGTTTTAACTTATAAATTGATCATTTGAGCTTGCAAACCTTTTGCTCTTAACCCTGTTCTATAAATCCCTCTGGTTGAGACATATAGATACTTTCATCAAGATTACCATTTAGAAATGCAGTCTTGACATCCATTTGCCAAATTTCATAATTATAAAAAGTGGCAATGGATAAAAGTATCCTTATTGATTTTAACATGCCAATAGGGGAGAATGTTTCTTTGTAGTCCACACCCTCCCTTTGGGTATAACCTTTTGCCACTAGTCTAGCCTTAAAATTCTGCACCTTTCCGGCTCAGTCTCTTTTCTTCTTGTAGATCCGTTTATAACCAATAGACTTTATGCCATCTAGTTGATCTACAAGCTCCCAGACTGAATTGAAGTACATCGATTCCATTTCGAGATCCATGGCTTTGATCCACTTATCCTTGTCAACATCATACATTGTCTGTTTATAGGACAATGGATCTTCGACACCATCATTAGGTATGACGATCTGAGTTTTTTATAAACCCAAGTAACGTTCAGGCTATTTAACAACCCTCCCACTACGTCAAGTGTCACACTCCCTCCCGAACTATCCTTTTAACTCGAAATGAGGCATGACGACAACAGATATCAATCCTTGTCGGCATCCACTTTCAACTTAACTCTTCTCAAATTTCTTACCAAGCATTTGATAACAGAATTATAACTTACATCCAGGTCATAAATAATTTCAAATTAAACTTTATAATACTAACAACAAGGTTTTTACACATTTTCACCACTTCTTAGACCCCAATATGTACAATGCTAGGTCTAAGAACAAATATTTACAATGTTCAAAACTAAGAAGTAGATCCAGACGAGTTCGACGAGTAGGCTAAGCACCCCGGTTCTGCTCGCTACCTGGAAAGTAGAAAATATTTGAAAACATGAGCTAGATTGCCTAGTGAGTGACAAGTTTATTCAGATCAGCATTGGTCCGAAATGGTATGAAGCTTTTCAGAAGAGACTCCAAGATAAAACTTACTTGACTGGCCTCATCAATGGTGGCCCCGTTTACTTCAGTAGTATTGAAGTGGACCATCATGTCCAGGACATGTTCTCTAACAGAGGTCCCCTCCTTCATATGCTTGTTATAAACGTATTTAAGGTTCATGAAGGTTGCCTGAACATGTCCTCTAATGGATCCAAGATTTCCTTTCCAGTAATCAAGGATTTATGTTTCTTTACCAATACATCAGACATGCTGGCAAGAATATAGACATGGGCCTTGTCATTGGCCTTGATCCATCGATCAAATGCTTCTCAAACATTTCGGTTGGCATTTGTGGCAGGGGTTTGAGGACATTCCTCAGTTAAGACAAAACGTAGGTCATCAACGACTAGTATCGTATTGAGATTGGTTTTCCACGCTGAATAATTATCTCCGTTTAGTTTTTCCGAAGCTAAAAGTTGAATAATTGAGCTATTCATGCTGAAAAAATATACTTTTAATTAGATACAAGTTCTAAATCCAATTTTTTTAAATTTACAAAAATTCTAAAAGAATACCCAACTTTTATTTATATTTGCAACGATACTTCAATTCTAAGACCCACACTTAGCTTAGGAAGTTAGCAAGCCATAAAGATTGGTTTTGGAAGATGACAAGTTAAAGAAGGTAAGTAAAGAGTGGCCGAGACCCTTAAGGCACGAGTTACCATGCGTTGAAGGTATCCTATGCGTTTGTGAAGGCTACTATGCGTTGGTGAGGGTGTGCCATGCGTTTGTGAAGGCTGCTATGCGTTGGTGAGAGTGTGCCATGCGTTTGTGAAGGCTGCTGATAACTTGTAGAAATACAAGTTATTATAGTCATTATTTGACTTAGTTAGAGTAACTTTGGAGTTAAATGTATGATTTTGGTAGTTGAATGATGAAAAATGTATCACCATGCGTTGGCACTACTTACAAAAGAAAATGCCTGAAAAACGATGAGCTTTTTTGTTCCTAACACAAGGTTAAGAAGAAAAGAAGTGCAAACAACCAAGTACGAAGAGACGAAGCTGCTGCGAGAACAAGTGGAAACCCATACGTCGAGCCTATGCGTTGAAACCATGCGTTGAGACCGTGCGTCGATGAAGAAACAGACGCATGCTCAAACAGCTGTCATGTCATTATGAAAAAGAACAACAATCTATCAGATCATGGCAGAACAAATAGGCTGACAAATCTGAAAAGTCTATGCAGCATGGCTGAAATTTAATGCAAAGGTGTCAGGTCATCATGATATCAACCTTTTGACGCCTATAAATAGCCCAAAAGCTTCTCCGAGAAAGGAGAGAGGGAAAAGAAAGACCAGTTCAAGAGGCGAAAGCTCTACACTATTTCTCCCTCACCATAACCAGCCTCCATTTCGAGCTCTTCTGAGAGAAGGATTCTGAGCACCTTCAGAGTCGTCTCCCAGTGAGTGAGAACCTTCACCCTATGGAATCTATGTATCAGATAGCAACCATCTCAAGCCTCCATGAAGCAAAACGTTGCCAGTGGTGGCTTGACGCCCTTCATAATTTTATTCCCATTTCTCTCCTTCTTGCTTATATTTTGTTAATGACATTCGAGAGAATGACTTATTTTCTTAATATGAGTTTGATTGGCTATCATCTTCCATCTATTTCCGTATTAAACATCTTGCACCATATTTGAATGCTAAATGAGTTTGATGTTAAAAGCTAGTTTTTCGTGAGCAATTATGAGTATGTTACATCTTGATTAATGCATATCTTTAGCTTGCATAACTTTGTCTGACAAACACAAGTAGTAAGCATGACTGTCGAGCTTGAGAGAGTGGATAGTTAATCTTTAGCATTTATTAAGACTAGATGGGTTGCAGAGATGTAGTTCATCTTTTGCCTACGCAAACTTACCATGCATCTTAGAGATAAGATTAATGTGGCGTCGAAACATCGAGAGATGGATTCACAAACGCAGTTTGTAGGTATGTAATTGTACTTAGAAGGTTTAGGTAACAACTAGCTTTTGCGTTAACTCTACTCCTATCGCATGGTTCCATTCATTCTCAACGCATGTTATCTGACACTAAATGACATATGACTAACCATCGCCGCGTCCACCTCATTATTAGTAGTAGGAAATTCTTTTCATTTTTTATGTATAGTTTGACACATACAACCAACAAATGCACATATTACATGTATAGATCAACGCATAGTCAGGCTTATAATCTCAACGCCTAGTTATTACAAATCCTTGCGTTCGACCCTGGACTCACCAGGAAACCTATAAATACTTATACTTTGGTCTTTATAGGAAAACTTGCTTAATCATGATCACATTTAGAGTAATTCTCGACGCATCCTTGTACAGAAATATTAAAATCTATTTTTGTGCAACAAGTTAAGAAACTCAATTTAATTAAGAAATTCATTCGAACAAGTTTTTGGCGCCGTTGCCGGGGATTTGAATTAATAATTTAGAGGTATACCTGGCTAGTTCTGTGAATTTCTTCTTATATTCTACTACGGACATACTTCCCTGAACTAACCTTAAGAATTCGTTTCTTTTCTCATCACAGTAAGACTTAGGATAATACTTATCCTACAAAACCTTTTTAAAATTTGCCCATGTCAGGGAACCAGCATCTGCACCCCTATTTTCTATCAGTCCCCACCAATCCTCAGCCCCTTTTTAGAGCATATAGGTAACCAAATCAAGCTTCTTGTCCTCAGGACAGTACATGACTTTGAAACATTTCTCTACCTGATTTAGCCATACCTCGGCCTCTACATCAGTAGTACCCTCAAACACCTGGGCACCTAAGACTTTAAACGTTTCAATTCCATACTTTTTCTCAGATCCCCCTGAGCTGACTCCACGTTAGCTACTAGTCTCTCAACTATTCTATTGTAAATTTGTTCTTCCATGTTCACATTCACCTGAGGGTTACTAGACTCTCCCTCAGTGGTCTCCCTCACGTCATCGGTAGCGTGCGATTGTCCTGACGTCTGCTTGCCTACCTCGTCTGGTCCTTTTGGGCATGTTTCCTATAACACATTATAACATCAATATATTACAGACCCAACATGCTTCTAAAACCTATGCATGACCTCATTTCCCAAAACCTTATACTCTGATACCAACTTGTCACACCCGCTCTCGAGTACCCTCATAACCAAGGAGAAAGTGTGAGGACAGCAGACACCGACTCTTTTACGGCATCCACTATCAACCTTATACCTTGACCAACACCCAATAAGCACATATACACAATAATTGAACATCCAACTTTAACCAGGGTTAAGCTATCATACAAACGTTGATTTACATTCAAACTAATAATTATATAGGTACACTAACCACCGCCCGTAACCTTCTATATGTACAACATAGGTTTAAGATCAACTATTTACAATGCTCAAAATTCACAAATGCAAATAGTGGTAGGCCCAGACGAGTTGCTGTGTAGGCTAAGCACCTCGGACTCGCTCGCTACCTAGAAAACAGAAAAACAAGGAAAACATGAGCTAGGTTACCCAGTGAGTGACATATTTAGTAAAAACCTTTCTTTAACTCGAAAACTAATCAAACCGTAATCAAATTATGATAATACGTAAATAACTTCAATTCAAACCCATATCCAAGCAAAACATGCTCACGTAGCATTGTCATACCATATATGTTCATTTTCGAAAAAGAAACACGAAAATTCAGTATATTTCAAGTTTATAATATTTCAAATCTTCACAAACTCATAAACAATCATCAATGCTTTCTATAAAATCATAGGTTAATAAATATCATGCCTTTCGTAAAATTCGTTTAACAACTAGCATGCTTCAAATGATTTCCAATATAAAACACATAATACGCACTTACATGTAAAAACATACTTTCTTTCAAGCAAATAATCCTCATAGCACGTTAAAACCCGTGAAAAGCATAAACATATAAACATGTTTCCAAACATAATCATATATCATGAAAACTTTGTTTAAAGTAAATTCATTTTAAATAAAATTGTCACTCACTACTTGTCTCGGGCACTTAGTGGGTTATACGCCTTTCCTAGCTCCTCTCGGCCTGAAATAATACGTTTCCCTTTGTCAGATTTCCTTAAAATTCCTTTTTACATAGGAAACAAGCCTTAGACATTCATATTATTCATCATCGAGACCCTACTACATAAAAAAAAGCATAATCGAGACTACATTCCATGAAGAAATGCTCAACCGAGGCTATATTTCATTAAAAAGTTCACTAATGAACGAGATTCAAGCCATTAACGAGACTGAACCAGCGAAATCAAGCAAAAACCAACTATACCAGCGAGGCTATGGATGAGCGAGACCACCTAGATTTGTGAGACAAAATCAACCAGTGAGACCAGCAAAACTTGTCTCACTCTTGCTCTTTCATGTTTCCAGTGTCGTCCAATTTCACAGCGAGACTCGCCTCCTTTGTTATTGCCTTCGCTACTGCCTACATTTCTAACTATTAAAAGTTGCATTTCTAGCCTGAATTATAATTTCTTTCCTTCTACAAACTTGTAGAGAAATGTTTTTTCTAACTTACCTCAATATTTTAGAGCTTAACACCTCTTCGTTCGACAGATATTCCCAATGTACTTTGCCTTATTCTAGATCACTCGGGAAATCTGTATCAGTCACTTCCACCTAAAATTAAACATGTTTTTCTTCATATTCAGCTCAACCATCTTTCACAAGAGTTGTTAAGAACTGAGTTAACTTACTAATGTCAAATTTTCAGCTTTAAAGTCTATCGCTTCAGTTTGCTATTCACCAAATACTAGACTTTGCTCAGACTGCGCGACAGCAAACAATCCTTCTATCTCAGCTTCAATTACACCACGAAACCGACCAGAATTCTCTACCAATTCGCCTCAGATGTCTTCTTCTACCTCCCTCGATGCTCAGCTGAAAGATGGAGTCAGTTTGAAGTTTGAGAAATGGGATTAGATTAACAACTTCGGCCATATGCACCAAAAAGTTCCTGCCAACTTAACTCTCCACTATCTCCTTCCTTTTTTTTTTTAATTTATTTATTATTTTCCCTTTTTCTTTTCTTTTCTTTTTCTTTCTTTTTCTTTCTTTCTTTCTTTCTTTCTTTTTAATTTAAAATCCGCTTTTGTGCCCTAATTAATATTCAAAGTCAATCCTAGCTTGGTTTCCTCTTAATGACTTTAAAAAAATTTAACTTACCAAAAATACTTTCGGCTTCCTTCGCTTCTTCCTTCAATCTACAAGAGGGAAAAAAGATTTAGTCCATATCAGTACTACGTACTTACGTTTAGTTCTTACAAATGAAAGTAGGGTTTACAATTTACCACCTCCTTATAAGAATTTCGTCCTCAAAATTTAGTAACTACTAACTCCTCAGAAATAGATGTGGATACTTCTTTATCATTAGCTCCTTGGTTTTCCAAGTAGCTTCTTCTACGTCATGATTTCTCATAAAACCTTGACTAATGGAATCACCTTAGTTCTTAGAACTTGTTCCTTGTCCAACACTCAAATCGATTCTTCTCCGTAACTCAGATCTTCTTTTAGTTCAATCGGTTGCACCTCAAGTACATGAGTAGGATCAGGAATATATTTCCTTAAAACTGAGACATGAAACACATTGTGAATCTTAGACATTTTCATTGGTAAGGCCAACCTGTATTCTGCTGGTTCAACTCTTTCCAAGATTCCGAAAGGTCCAATATACCTTAGACTCAACTTCCCCTTCCTACCGAATCTCATAACTCCTTTCCACGGTGACAACTTTAAGAACACTCTATCGCCAGCTTCAAACTCGAGATCTCTCCTTCTGTTATCAACATAACTTTTCACTAATCTCGGGCTGACTTAAGGTTTTCCTTGATCATCTCCACTTTCTCTGTCATAATCTGAACAATCTCTGGTCCAACCGCCCTTTCTCCAACTTCTCCCCAACACAGTCTACCATATAATGCTTCGTACGGAGCCATACCTATACTTTCTTGGTAGCTGTTACTGTAAGCAAATTCCACTAAAGATAAATGTAAATCGCAGCTACCTTTGAACTGCAGAACATAGGCTCGAAGCATATCTTCTAAAGTCTAGATCATCCTCTCTGATTGTCCATCAGTCTGAGGATGAAAGGTGGTACTAAACTACAACTTGGTTCCTAAAGCCTGTTGCAAACTCATCCAGAATTTAGAAGTAAACCTAGGATCCCTGTCCGATACAATAGTCACTAGAACTCCGTACTGACTTACAATCTTATCCATATACATTTGTGCCAATCTATCCAGTGTATAAGTTGCTATAACCGGCAAGAAACGCGCTGTCTTGGTCAAATCTATCAACAATCACCCAAATTTCGTCAACACCTGCTGGAGTTCTTGGCAATCCAAATAGGAAATTGATCGTAACGTGTTCCCATTTCCACTCAGGGATAGGGAGTGGATTCAACAACCTTGCTGGTTTTTGTCGTTCAGGCTTTACCTGCTGGTAGACTAGATATCTTGCTACATACTCAACTATCTCCTTTTTCATACATGGCCACCAGTAGAAACTTCGTAAGGTTCTATACATTTTGGTACTACCAAGATGCATAGCATAAGCTGAGCTATGTGCCTCCTCAAGAATCGCCTGTTTAACATCCACATTCCTTGGCACATAAATCCTACCATGTTTCAACAATGTACCATCAGATCTAAGCTCGTAGTCCACTCTTTGTTGAGCTTTTACTTCTTCTATTAGTTTCCTCATCACAAGATCTTCTAATTGCATCCTTATGTACAATCTGATCTAAGCTCGTAGTCCACTCTTTGCTGAGCTTTTACTTCTATTAGTTTCCTCATCACAGGATCTTATAACAGCATCCTTATGTACCATCAGATCTAAGCTCGTAATCCACTATTTGCTGAGCTTTTACTTCTTCTATTAGTTTCCTCATCACAGGATCTTTTAATTGCATCCTTATGACCTCATCCACTAGCTTGGGTCTCAGCTGGAAATGTGCCAACAAAGTCCCCTTATCAGTCACTTTTAAACTAGCAGCATTGCTTCTGAATTCCTTGAGCAAAGTAACTCTTACAGCGCTTAAAGAACTCGTACCACCCCTAGATTTCCTACTTAAAGCATCAGCCACAACATTCGCTTTTTCTGGGTGATATTCAATCCTGCAGTCATAATCTTTGATCAACTCTAATCTTTCTCCATACAAGTAATGCCACCATATCTTCAATGCTAAAACAACTGCAGCTAACTCCAGATCATGAGTAGGGTAGTTACTCTCATGAGGTCTCAGCTGCCTAGAAGCATAAGCTATTATTTTACCCTTTTGCATCAACACAAAGCCTAACCCCTGGCGAGAAGCGTCATAGTAAACTTTAAACTCTTTACTCAACTCCGGAAGTGCCAGAATAGGTGTAGTCACCAATCTTCTCTTTAGTTCCTGGAAACTTTGCTCATATTTCTCATTCCATTCAAACTTAGTATTCTTCTTAGTCAAACTAGTGAGTGGTAAAGCTATCTTAGAGAACCCCTAAACGAATCTCCTGTAGTATCCTGCTAAACCCAAGAAACTATGTACCTCTATCACAGTTGTTCCCACCTGACTATAGCCTCAGTCTTTTTGGGAACTACACTGACTCCCGCAACTGATACCACATGACCTAAAAACACAATCTGATGCAACCAAAACTCACATTTACTGAACTTTGCATACAATTTCTTTTCTCTCAAAGTCTGCAAAACAATCCTGAGATCTTCAACATGTTTTTTTTTTTTTTTGTCTCCATAATACACTAATATGTCATCAATAAACACAATGACAAACTGGTCCAAGTAAGGATGGAAAATCCTATTCATCAGATCCATAAATACTACTGATGCATTCGTCAAACCAATGGCATCATCGGAAATTTGTAGTGTCCATACCTCGTTCTAAAAGCGGTCTTAGGTATGTCCGATTCTCTAACTTTCAACTGAAGATACCCTGACCTCAGATCTATCTTTGAGAACATCGAAGCTCCTCTGGGTTGATCAAACAGATCATCTATACGAGGCAAAGGGTATTTGTTACGTACTGTTACCTTATTTAGCTGATGGTAATCAATACATAACCTCATCGTGCCATCTTTCTTCTTAACAAATAAAACTGACGCACCCCATGGAGATACACTCGGTTTAAAATATCCCTTGTCTACTAACTCTTGTAGTTGCACCTTCAGCTCCCTCAATTCTGCCGGTGTCATATGATATGGTGCCTGAGAAATAGGCGTTGTACCAGGTACTAAATCTATAATAAACTCCACCTCTCTATCAGATGACAAACGAAACAACTCCTCAGGGAACACATCTAGATACTCCTATACTACGGCACATCTTCAGGTTTCAACGTTTCGAAATTGATTTCAGTTACATGTGCCAAGTACGCTTCACAACCGTTATTCAACAACTTCCTAGCGTTCACTGCCAAGATCACATAGGTAGGAAGAACTGTCCTTCTTCATTTAAAAATTACCTCAACCCCATCGGGTTTCACAAACCTTACTTTCTTCTTAAAACAATCAACATTAGCATGATACTTCGATAAAAAGTTCATGCCAAGAATAATGTCAAACTCTATCAGGCTTAGGGGTAACAGATCAACTAATAGCATCACATTATCAATCACCAACTCGCAATCAAAATAGACATGCTCTATGATTACAGATTTACCAACAGGAGTATGTACTACCAAGGCATCAGACAAAAGCTTTAAACTCCTATTCACATCCAAAGCAAATTCATGGGAAACAAATGAATGCGTAGCTCCAGAATCAATTAGCATGTAAGCATTCTTAGAACAAACAATGAGCGTACCCGTCACCTATTGTTGAATTTAAATGCTAAAGTCCAAAAACTTGTTGCGTTTATTTATTATTATTAAGCTTACTATGCGTTGAACATATTATGCGTTCAACATGCTTAATACTATGCATTACTGATCTGTCAAGTTTTCCTATTCTTCACCAAAGTATAAGCGAACAATGAGTTTTTCTCGGTGAGTCTGAGGTCGACCACAGGGACTATGTAGATTCTATAATTAATTGGATTATTTGAGTCATGCGTTTAAAGAAGGTGATGAGAAGTGATGCATTTAGCTAACTAGAAAGCAATAAACCTAAGTAAAGTGGTTGATGGAGAGGTATGCGACACAACAAAAGCAGCTAGTTGAATTGTATGAATGGTAAAACGCAGGACTGGGGTTGGTTATCATCTAAAGTCGGAAACGCATAGATAGGTCTATTTCATACCAGCAACTCTTCTCCCAATTGTCAGCCGCTATGCGTTATATGTCTATAACGCATAGAAGAGTGTTAAGACCAAGGTTATTCCTATCCCTAGGTAACACTTCTTAGCCTTGTCAACTGAGTTCCACAATCACTTACCCTCTCGAGCAGTCTGATTATTTCTACTTATATCGATTAGCTAGATGGACATAAGCATTTGATTAAAAATACAATTGACAAGATGAAATAGTCTTCTACGGTTCATTATTTAAATGATAACGCAACCTGTGACCCTTGAGAGAGTTAGTTACACATGGATCATAAACAACAAATGGAAAGTGATGAGAAATGAATAGCCATGGAAGATGTATAGATTGATGAACGGAATGACTGTTTTAGAAAATACAATTCCTTGCTAATAGACCAAAACAAAAGTAAGAAAAGAGATAGAAAGCATGGAAAGGCTTCACAATGTCTTGAACTCGCCATGATGGTAGCATGAATTCTGTTGTGAAGTGGTCAGGTAGAGAGAAGACAATTATTTTTCGAGCTATTTGTCTCCGGTTGTCGTCTGGAGAGAACTCTACTGTCACTTAGGAATTCTTCCGAGAGGTCCAGTAACATTTTCGTCTATAGGTTTGCCCTTTTATAGATGTTGTGTTGCAATTGCTGGCAAATCTGCATGATTGGAGGCTTAATTTCTGCCTTGCGTCCATCTCGCCTAATCGCATGATTTCTGGTTTAATTTCGATCCACCACTCTCGCCACATATCAAGCATATCAATCTCCCGACAATCTCTCAAAATTATTATCTGATTCTCCGCTGCCTTGTTGATATACGTCCACGGATAACTTTGGGTTCATGCGTTCAAGTATGTCAACGCATCCATGGGTTGTTAACGCATCAACCTGTGTTGAAGGGTTGTCAACGCGTCCACAGGTTGTCAACGCATACTCCTGCTTTAAGAAGTTGCCAACGCATCTACAGGTTGCTCGCGTTCCTGCGTCAAAACATGCGTTTTAGATTCAAAAGGCTATAAAACAATTATCTTCATCAATTTACAAGAGTAGAACGCATAGGAAGATTTATCAATAGAATTTAACATCAACTACCGCATGATTCTCTATTTAAACTCCATTTTTCTAGGGAAAAGACATATAATAACTTGTATTTCTACAAGTTATCATCACCACATCTGGAGCCTCCTCGGCCTCCTGCTGCGTCATGGCATACACCTTTCCCTGCTACCTAAGTCTGCCTACCTGGGCTATCTGTCTGCCACCACTACTGTCTTTACCAGCTTCTAATTCCTGCCTCAACACCATCATCTGGAACGACGACCTGGGTTTCAGTTAAACCCAAGTAACGGTTAGGTTGTGATACAACCCTTCCACTGCGTCGAGGCCCAACGATTGAAAAGGACGAGACTGACCAGAAGTACTAGCTTCTTCATTAACTCTTGATGAAGGGCCAGTCTCATCAACAACTCTTGTTGACTCTTCAGTAGCTTCATTTAATACCACTTTGCTTCGTGATTTATGATCTCTCATGTGGTCTTCTTCCAATAATGTAGAGTTTGTCGGTACAAACACTTTATTTTCTTATGGGTCGAAGAAGAGACCACCTCTTGTTTCCTTAGGGTAACCAACAAATTGGCATAATCTTGAACGAGGTTCCAATTTTTTGGGATTTGTCACTAGCACATGTGTAGGACAACCCCAGATTCTAAAGTAGAGCAAACTAGGTTTACATCCCCTCCATAACTCAAAAGGCATTTCAGAAACACTCTTTGAGGGAACATTGTTCAAGATAAGAATTGTAGTCTCTACTGCATACCCCTAAAACGAGCTAAGCAATTGAGCATAGCTCATCATAGAACGAACCATGTCTAACAAGGTTCTATTTTTCCTTTTTGATACACCATTCTGCTAAGGTATACCAGGTGCTGAGAGTTGAGATTGGATTCCATATTTTATCAAATAGTCCTGAAATCTTACATCCATGTATTCTCCACCTCGATTAGATCGAAGTGTTTTAATTGTTTTACCTAACAGGTTTTCAACTTCTGCCTTATACTTCTTGAACTTTTCAAGTGCTTCAAACTTATTAAGTATAAGTAACCATACCTCGAATAATCATCTATAAAAGAGATGAAGTATTCGTACCCTTCTCGAGCTTTTACATTCATTGGACCATAGAGATCCGAATGTATGAGTTCTAAAGGTTCTTTGGCTCTATAACCTTTCCCACTAAAAGGCCTTTTAGTCATTTTACTTTCTAACTCATTTAGAAGTTCATTCTTTACCAATCTCCCCGTCCTATCGAGACTTATGTGACCTAATCTCAAATGTCAAAGATAAGTACTATTGTTACTAGGAGAAATTCTTTGCCTTTTAGTTTGAGTATTAGCAATTTTAAACATCTCATGATTTAAAAGTGCTTTTGCTTCAGTTGGTCTTAACACATATTAGTTGTTTTCTAATTTAGAAGAACAAATACGTACACCATTTTTCAAATTGAATGCTTCATTAACAGAAAAAATAACTTAGTACAATTGTTCAATTAAACAGAAAATAGATACTAAGTTCCCAACTAAAAATCTATTTCCAAAAAACAACTTTGCAACTCCTACTGCACGAGCTAAAATCGCGTCTCCCATTCCAATCTTGAGCATCATTTCACCCTCCTCAAGCTGCTAGAAAGAACTAATTCCCGGTAAAGAAGAGCAAACGTGATTAGTGGCACCTGAATCAAGTATTCAGGCATTATGGTCATTTTCCACTAAACAAGTTTTTAAAACAAGTAAATCATATTTACCTGCTTTTTCTTTCTTCTTCTCAACAAGATACTTAGGGTAATTGCGTTTCCAATGACCATCTACATTGCAGTGGAAGCACTTGTCCTTGTCAGCCACCTTGGCCTTACTCTTGTTTCTCTCGGTAGTGAGAGCCTTCCCCTTTCCTCATTTTTTTTTTTTTTATCCAGAAGATGAAGGAACAGACTTAGTTCCAGATGATGAACCTTTGTGGAACTTCTTGAAATGGGTAACATTTGCCTCTCCATCAATCGGTCCCTTATTTTTCTTAAGAGATTAATAAGTCTGTAACTCATTCAAGAGGGTTGTCATGGTGCACACAATTTTATTCATAACCGCATTGTTGCGAAATTGGAGAAAGCTCTTCGGAAGAGATTCTAGAATAAAATACACCTGATTTTGCTCTTCAATGATCGTGTCGTTCATTTGAGCAACGTTGAATTGGACCATCAGGTCGAGAACATATTCTCTCACCGATTGGCCTTCCTTTATACGTGCATTATAAACATACTTGGAATTAAGTTTCTAGACTTAGGCATATGAATTACAATAAAATCCATGAATTTTATATTGCATGATGAAATAAACAAGGATTCATTACCCTAGAACTCTCTTTGACTCTTGTGTTTCTCACTTTATTACTTTCCTTATTTAGTCTATATTTACCATAATTCACTAATTCAATTCTAATCCTCAAATAAAATTGATTCAACTCTAAAATAGCTACGTAACTTTAACCTTCACAATTGGATCCTCAGTCGAACGATATTTGAACTTTACCATCTTATATTATAACTTGACCCGTACACTTGCAGTTAACACTTAAAGTGGCGCAATCAAGTTTTTGGTGCCGTTCCTGGGGATCCAAGAACGGTTTTTGTTATTTAATATTCATTAGAATTGATAGATCTTAATTTGAAGTGTATATTATTTGATTGATTATTTATTTATTTATTTATTTATACTTTATTTTATTATATTTTATATATTTTTCTTTTTTTATTATATTTTATTTTATTTTATGTTTTTGTCAGTTTATGCCTCGAGGCAATACTAATATTCTCCCTCTTGATCCCGAGATTGAAAGGACGTGTAGAAGGAATCTAAGGGTTCAACACAATCACATCGAGGAGATGGCGGAGGAGATACCAAAGGCAATTTGGGACTATTTCCAACCGACATTACCGGCAATCAACCCAAAATAATGAATGTGCCCATTCATGTCAAAAACTTTGAGTTGAAACCGGGGCTGATCCAAACGGCTAGAGAGTTTGCCTTTAGAGGAAGAACTAATGAAGATCCTCACAAGCACTTACGGTCTTTCTTGGAGATATGCGGGACGGAAAATATGAATGGTGTTTCTAACGATGCAATTAAACTGAGACTTTTTCCTTTCTCTTTACAGAACGGTGCAAAGGATTGGTTGGAAACCATACCTCCGGATAGCATCACCACATGGGAGATCTTAGCTCAAGCTTTCCTGAACAGATATTTCCCACTAGCTAAATATCAAAGACTAAGGATGGAGATTGGAACATTCCACCAACTTGAGGATGAACAACTTTATGAGGCTTGTGAGAGGTACAAGGATCTCTTGAGAAGATGCCCTCAATATCGTCACCCGGATTGGTTACAAATTCAACTCTTTAACAATGGATTATCAAGCCCAACCAAATCCATTCTAGATGGAACCGCCGGAGGGTCCATTTTTTCAAAGAATGATCAAGAGCCCTATACCATACTAGAAGACTTGGCCACTACATCTTACAATTGGTCATGTGAACGGTCTTCTCCAATCATCCCAAAAGCCACTGGACGATATGAGATGGACGAGGTAAGTTCTCTAAAAGCTCAATTGGCTTCTCTCACTAATGTTTTATCTAAAAGGAAGCCAAGCTCAAGCAAGTCCACCATCAGTAGCTTCCCTTGTGGCCATGGCAAGTCAACAAGAGCCTAGTGAGTTAGAAGTGGCCAATTATGTAGATAGAGGACAATACCAAGGTCAACAACAACTCCCTACTCACTATCATTTCAACTCGAGGAGTCATGAGAATTTCTCATATGCTAACAACAAGAATGTATTGCAAGCACCTCAAGGATTCAATGGAGCGGAGAATGCAAATACATCATCACTAGATGACATAATGCTTGACTTTGTCAAAGAGTCAAGATCAAGGACAACCACATTGGGAGTACTTTTAACTCTACTTCTTTTATTCTTAATACTTTACCTTTTTCCTCAAAGATTTCAAAAGAAAAAGATTGATGCTCAATTTTTTAAGTTCTTAGACATATTCAAAAAGTTGGAAACTAATCTTCCTTTTGCAGAGGCATTAGAACAAATGCCTAAGTATGCCAAGTTCATGAAGGATGTGTTGTCTAAGAAGAAAAGGTATGGAGACTATGAAATGGTTGCACTAACCAAAGAATGTAGTGCGACACTACAAAGAAAATTGCCTCCAAAACTAAAGGATCTAGGGAGTTTCTTTATCCCTTGTCATTTAGCCAATAATTCGGTTACTAAATGTCACACCCCATCCCGAACTACCCTCCCGTAGCCTGCGACGGAGTGTGAGGACAGCAGTCATTAATTTCCTGGTCGACTCCCACTGTCGAACTTACCTTAGTTTCCCATTTGACCACAATTCCTAGGACAGTGATACCATTAATTCTTGACAAACCTCGAATTTGACCAGCAACGGGAACTGTCATCCTACCTGAAAAATGGAAAACATATGAAAGGATGAGCTAATAGCCCAGTGAGTAACGGTTTTGAAAATATTTTACTTTAACTATAAAACTGATCATAATATAAATATCGTCAACAATGCATATAAAATATCGATTCAAATCATATACTTGCAAAACATGGTCAAATGCCATTGTTAAATCATACATGCTTATCTCAAAGAAAAATACTCAGAAATTTCGTTTGTTTCAAATCATTGTCCTTAGTTAAGGCGAAGCAGTGCTCTACGCTACTCAATGTCGAAAACATTTCATATCATTTTCCTTAATTGAGGCGAAGCCAAGCTTTACGCTACCCAACGTCGATTATCCTTAGCTGTGTGGAGTAATCTCAACACATCAACGTCGTATATTCCTCTATGTGCAAATAGGTATTATAATCCGGGCTGCCCATATGCCTTCTTCAAGTTCTAGAGCATTGGGATCCCATCTCCATATCCAGGTTACCCATTTGCCTTCTTCGAGTCCTTCAGCGTTGGGTACCTTTTCTATATTCCGACCACCCATTGGCCTTCTCCAAGTCCTTGAGCTTTGGGTGCCATTTCAAGATTTTTTAAAATACACCACATGTTTTGGAAACATCGTATCATAAGAATATAAGTTAAACATTTTCAACTCTTCCATAAAATCATATAATATCAAACAGCATGCTTTTCATTAAACTCATTTCCAAATAACCAGCATGCTCAAATGCTTTTTAATTATAAACGCATGATATACATGTTGAACACTCATGAATGCATAATCATATTCCAAAACCATTAATATTAATCACAGAGAACGCATTCATATTTTGAAAATATTAGTGTTACTCATATAATACTTGCTCAAGGGAAGTTCCTTTTCCTTCCTTCTAATTCTCTTTCCCGAGCTTCTTGTGTAAGCACCTAATTGGTAAGCACGTTCAAAAGCTTTAAGCGAATTAGTATTAATAATCTCATATTATAAATAGAAAAAAAAATTAAAAAAAAAAGAGGAAGAGGAAAACCAAAAAGAGAAAGAAGACAAAAAGAAAAAAAAAGAATTAGAATTAAAAAGAAGAAAAGAGAAGAAAAAGAAAAAGAAGAATAAAGGATAAGGATGGAGCGTCGGTTCTAACCTTTCATTGGACAGAAAATGTTGCCGACTCATTTCTATTCATTTCCAAACGAATTTCTATGCTATTTTTTAGCTGCACGTCATGGAGAGGTTGAAGAAGAGTTCTAGGGCAATTTCATGCAAGGTTTTGGACGGTTTCATGGTAAAACTGAAGCTAAAACAGAAGCTTCATCTGCTGTTGCACAGCTCGAACCAGGTTTGGTGTTTTGTAAATATCGAGCTGAAGAGATTGAATTTTGGGCTGAACTTTTAAGGTTAGTAACTTAACTCAATTAGGAACAACTTTTATGAAGGATGCTAGAGTTGAAATGGATTAGAAACATGTAAACTTTTAGCTGGAAGTTACTAATACAAATTTCTATGCAATTTGGAGTAGCGCGGAGAAAACTTGGAATATCTGACAAACCAGGACGAGTTAAGCCACGAAAAGTTGAGGTAAGCTAGAAAACATGTTTCTCTACAAGTTTGTAGAAGGAAAGAAGTTCTAAATCTAGCTGGAAATATGACTTTGAATTGACAGAAATGAGAACAAACAGGAAAGGAGGAAACTCTGCTGTCGGGTGTTGTTTGGAAGTAGGTATCGCTGAGGAATTGAAGCGTGAGTAGCGACACTAGTCTCGCTGGTCGTGTAAAGGAGGATTTTGTCTCACAAATCTCGCTGACTCTCGCTTGGTGTCGCTCCTCACGTAGTCTCGCTAGTCTCGCTTATTTTGGTGTCGCTAGTGCCATGAACCTGTTGCGTGATTTCGTCAGTAATCTCGCTAGTAAGGTGAAATGTCGTTGGTAATCTCGCTAGTGACATAGAATCTCATTTATTATGCGTATTTTAGGAAAGAAAGGGAGTCTCGGTGGTGAATCATGATTAGAGTTTAAGTATGCACATTTAATGATCATGTAAAGGAAGTTTAAGGAAAGCGTAATGTGAGGAATGTGTATTTACAGGCCAAGAAGAGCTCGGAAAGACATATAATTTGCTCAGGGCCAAGGACAAGTTGTGAGTGACACCCTTCTTTCTTTGAAAACGAATTTATTGAAAATGTTTAGTTTGATTTTTCTTATGAGTTATGGCTTTGAGATAAACTGTTTTCTTAAAAAGCATGATGTTTGATGATATTGTTCACAAGGCATGTTTTATCCTTTTTCTATAAGATGTTGAATGGCATGTCTTGAAATGTTGTTTATCGTGATATATCTGATTTTCATGAAAGATTTTCATGTGAACTATTTACGTATAATACTGGTTTCTAAAATGTTTTAGAGGAGGCTCAATGCTGAAGGACATGAGAAGGCATGTGAATTTCCCCGGGACCCAGTACTGAAGGACTCGTAGAAGGTACTTGGGCAACCCGCGATATTCCTATGTGCACATAGAGGTTGTGACGTTGGGTGTGTTGAGTCTTGCTCCACCCAAACTAAGGTTGTTATCGACGTTGAGTGCGTTGAGTTTTACTCCGCCTCAACTAAGGATGTTTTCGACTTCGAGTGCGTTGAGTCTTGCTCCGCCTTGACTAAGGGAAAGTTTTGAGAACGAACTGTTTTTCGTGTACAATCATTTTGGCATGAACATATGTGATTTGTTTACGTTGTTCAAATTATGATTTTACAGAAATGATTATTTGAATCACATTTACATATATGGCGTTATTATGATTTTAACATGCCTGTTTTTCAAACAAAAGATGGTTTTACAAAATTAGTCACTCACGGGGCTTTTAGCTCACGCTTTCTATGTTTTCTTTTCCTCCCAGGTAGCAAGGACGTTCCTAGTGCATTGCCTACTCCAACTCGCCTTGCTTAAACTTCGAGTTTCCAAAAACAGTTTATTTTCTCGTTGTTGTACGTGTAAATAACTTAACACTAGTGGCATGTAGATTTAGTTGTTTATAAGTGGGTTATGAGAGAGTATGTTATAAAAGTGTATTGGGTACAGGAAGGATTATTATATTATGATCATGCGTTAATATGGCTGAATTCTATGAATGTATACATATGGAATGTTTGTGCAGAAAGTTATGTAAGATGGGGCAATATGCGTCACAAGAAGTGTGATGTATATTGTCTTCACATCTCCTTTCAGGTTAAGTAGGTAATCAGAGAGGGGGTGTGACATCTTGAACCCAGGGTTTGCGAGTCCAAAATGCAAGGCAACTAATTTTTCCCTTCTGTCAGCTCGGTTGGATGCAACCCTGCACCTTGAATGCAAAACTGATCCCTTAAACGCAAGGTGCAGCCTTCCAACAAGCCCTTTTGGCTTCACCCCTTGGACGCAAGGTTCTATCTTAAACGCAGAGTCGATCTTTGGATGCAAGGTTCTCCTTGAACGCAGAGTTTATCTTGAACACAAAGCAACTTGTTGAACGCAAGGTAGCTAGGTTGTTAAGAACACCTCATCTCTTGGCCGCAGACTTCCACTACGGACTCAAGGATTACCCTTTTCTGCCTTCTCTCTCTTTTCTCTCAAAAACTCAGACTTAATGATCATTCCCCTGCTTATTTTCCCTCAAGGTCCTATTTATAGTTTTGGGATAGAGGGCTTGTTATCCAACTTCTCTTCTCTTTTTGTCACTTGTTTGCCACCTGTCACGCTGCATGGCACATCTGACATGCAACCTAACACCTACTCCTTATAAAATGTTAAGTTTAAATGAAACCACGTAACCTTTGTAAACTTATCTTATGCGGTTGACTTGTTCCGAACTATGCATATAACTTAGTGCCCCTATGCGTCCATCTACTTCTCCTTTTTAAAGTTTAGCTTCTTTATTCTCTTTATTCCTCCCATTCTTCCTACTTTTGACCAGGTTTCTCCCTCGCATGTTACTATGCGTCTGTGCCTTAACAGCATACTACTATGCGTCTGTGCCTTAACCGCATACTACCATGCGTTTGTGCCTTTTGTTATTCATCCATCACTTCTTTTCTTATATCCATATCTTAAATACAAGCTCTTCTCTTGAGTGATAAACGTCCGACTATACTTGTTACTCTATTACTTAGCCACAATCATCTCAAGACCTTCCTTTATGCATTTATACTTCATGCGTTTATCTCTACCTTGATATGCGTCCATGACCTTCCTTCCATCCTTAAGGATCCCTTAATTGTCCCTCTATGTGTTCTTAAGTTGTAATCCAAGGTTATGCTTCCAACCTTTTCCTTGTGCTTAGCCATTTTCTCAATGATAAATCTAGCATACGTCCATCTCGAGCTTCCTTCCTTTAGGCTTACTTCTCAACCTTCTAAATTATCCAAGGCTTCAACAAAATCTTCCTTGATGAAAATCATCCATTTATCTTAAATTACAATTGCATCTTTCCTCGATTTCCCTTATGCATTTTATCCTTCTTTTAGAGACTCAGATTTCCTTCCAACGCACCACTACTCAACTTTAGTCTTCTTACTCATCGTCGTACTTAAGCCAAGCTTACATCTCCTTCTTTAATTACCTTCTATGCGTTCACTTCTTTCCCCTTGAGCTCTCGGGTTTCCTCCTATGCATTCACCTCTTTCCCCCGAGCTCTCTGGTTTCCTTACAATACTTCAACACTTACCGATTTTCTTTTCCACAATTGTTACCATTATCATACGTTTTCTTAGTATTGACCATGCGTTCATCATGGTCTCTTACCAAATATGCGTCTAACTCAACTAACTCCCAGCTACGCTTTTAACTCTTTCCATCACTTGGTGAGATTTCCTTTATTTTCCTTAGATCATACTTCCAAGCTTAAAAGCATAGTTGCGTTCTCCTAGTCTGGTTATTCTACTTAGAAGTCTTAACTTTAAGAATTACTTCAATTCCAAGATCCGAAAATCACTCAACGCAACCTTCCAATCCAAACCTTCTAATCCAAACTTATCTACAGCTTACTCTTAACCCTATACTTAAGCACAAACCTCTCTTTCCTTTAAGTTCAACGCATACTCATTCTTATTTTAGCAACATTTCTCGGCCAACTCCACAAACTTGTGATCCAATACCACCTCTCTTGTCTTACTTCTTTTCTTTATAAGCTCTTAAACGCATAGGTTTAAAAGTAGAGTGTTATACTAAAGCACTTTGTGATCTTGGAGCTTCTATTAACTTAATGCCTTATCCATGTTTAGGAAGCTCAATGGTGGAGAGGTGCAACCGACTACCATATCTTTGCTTTTGGCCGATCGATCATTTGTTCATCCCTATAGCATTGTGGGGGACGTCTTGGTCAAGGTAGACAAGTTTATCTTTCTGGCGGACTTTGTGATATTAGACATGGAGGAAGATGCCAAAGTCCCCATAATCCTTGGGAGACCATTCTTGGCCACCAGAAGAGACCTCATCGATGTGCAAGATGGAAAGCTCACATTCTGCCTTAACGATGAGGAGGTAACATTTGACATTTATAAAACCCTTAAGCATCCGGATGTAGAAAGGTATGAGCATCATGAGCCAAGCACAAAGGTAACATCGCCTCTTTCTTCTAATAAAGACACTATGCATGATGAGCCTCCTTTGGATGGTAACACTAATGGCATGCTTGATGTTAAAGTAGAAAATCCTATGAAGCATGTTTCAAGTTGTAATAATTCTCCTAGTTCTTCTTGCATACCTCCCAAACCTATAATGAATTATGAACAAATCATGGAGAAGCAGTCACCAAAACTTCTTTAATATGCTTCTCCTTTAATATGCTTCTCCATGATTTCTACTAGCTCCCGTAACTGCTCCTTCAACTCCTTCAGTTCCGATGGTGCCATACGGTATGGTGCCTGCAAAATGGGCGTTGTTGCAGGAATTAGATCAATAATAAACTCCACCTCTCTATCAGGTGTTAAACCTGACAGTTCCTCTGGGAACACATCAAGGAATTCACTTACCACAGAAATATCCTCTGGTCTTAACTTACTGGCCTGTGTATCAACCACATAAGCAAGGTATGTTGAACAACCCTTGCCTAACAACTTCCTAGCTTTAACCGCAGATATCACACAGGTAGGAAGAGTTTTCCTGTCCCCCCTAAAAATAACTTCAGTCCCTTCGAATCCTCTAAACACAACTTCCTTCTGGAAACAATCCATAGTAGCTCGATATTTGGATAAGAAATCCATTCCCAATATCACACCGAACTCCTGAATATCTAAGGGTATCAAGTTGGCTGTCATGGTCACACCATCAATTTCAATCACACAATCTTTATACACCTTACTAGCCACAAACACATCACCAACAGGAGTATAAACAAACAATTCCTCAGGTAAAGGTGCTAATTTACAATTTATATTCATAGCAAACATACTAGCAATAAAAGAATGAGTAGCTCCAAGATCTATCAAAACATGGGTAGAAGTATAACATATAGAAAGTGTACTAGTAACCACATTAAGAGCATCATCAGTTTCTTGCTGAGTCATGGCAAAGACTTTTCCTTGTTGTCTTAGTCGTCCTGTAGCTCCCTTCTGCCTTGATCAACTAGTTCCCTCATCAACAATTCCTGCAGGTCTTTGTGGTTGACTAGCTGTAAAAGAACCAGTTCTCTGTTCAACTTTAAATTCTTGCATCAACTGGGGACATTCTCGTCTATAGTGACCTGGTTGTCCACAATGATAACATACATTGCCTTTACACTGTTCCCAATGATACTTCCCGCAGGTGGGACATAACAGTTTCCTCATGGAACTAGCTATGGACTACCAGGTTGTCCACTTCGAGAACCTTCCACTAACTGAGCTGGACCACTAGAACTCCTTAGTCCTTGCCTCCGTGTACCTCCTTCAGTACCATCCTTGGAAGTACCCTGACCACTCGATCTGGTTTTGAAATTTCCTCCACTAAATACACCTGGTACAAATCTCCTACCTGACTGTCCCTGAGTGGTACTAGAGGAGTGGATTGCACGTCTACCTCCAGCTGATTCACATTTCGTCCTCTTTTCCATCAAACTTCTTTCAACTCGCATAGCTGCCTCTACTAATTTGGAGAAGTCTGCCCATTCAGCACTAGCAGTCACAGGGGTACGTATTTCCTCCCGTAAACCTTCTTCGAATCTCTTACACCTGTCAATCTCATTAGCAACAATAGCCCTGGCATATTTGGACAACTCAGTATATTTCTTCTCGTATTCTGCCACTAACATCGATCCTCTGTACTAGCCTTAGAAACTCATTCCATTTGGCATCTCGAAATGATCTTGGACAATATTTCTTTTGGAATGCCTTCTTAAACTCATTCCTGCCTATTTCTTCTATGTCCCCTTTCCTGCTTTCTACAATTCTCCACCAATTTTCTGCCCCTTTTTGGAACAAAAACACTGCTAATTCTACCTTTCTATCATTAGGGCATCTCATCACATGATAGCATTTCTTAAGTAAATTCAACCATGCCTCTGCCTCAGTAGGATCAACGGTGCCTTCAAAAGTAGTAGCACCTAAAGCCTTCAATCTTTCTATACTGTATTTCTTTTCTGGATCTGATTCCCCTGATCCAATGCTTGCAACCGATCTTTTAGCAATTCTCGTAAATATCTGTTCCTCGACATTGACCCCAACTTGAGGGTGACTAGATTCACCCTCAGATATATCTCCACTGCTCCTAGTAGCTTCAATTGTTCCGGTTGCTGCTTGCCTAGCTCGCCTGCTTCGAGGTGGCATGTTTCCTATATGACAACACGATATTACTATTGGCTAAAAATTACATGTTCCTACACTACAATGCATGATCCTACTCCCAAGACTCTTTCGCTCTCATACCAACTTGTCACACCCCCTCTCTAATTACCTATTGAACCTGAAAGGAGATGTGAGGACAGTACACATCACCCATCTTGTGATGATTACCATCCATTTATACCTGATAATCTTGACAGTTCATAACATGCATATTACTCCTTCCTACATCCAAAATTATATTAAAAAAACAAAACTTATATACAGATAATTCAAACTTTCAACTCATCCACAATGTACTTATACAAAACCATATCTCACATCCCACCATATGTACAACTAGGTCTACATGCCACCTATATAAGGTTATATACACATACAACTCTTCAAACAAACTAATTTATGAAAACTCGAAGCTTAAGCAAAGCGAGTTGAAGTAGGCAAAGCACCGGGAACGTCCTTGCTACCTAGAAGGAAAAGAAAACCTTGAAAACATGAGCTAACAGCCAAGTGGGTGACTAATTTTAACAACTATTTTTAGTTCGAAAATCATCAGGATTTAAACTAATTCCAACAGCATGAGTAAAACATGGAATCATTTTATATTCATTGGATACATCATGCTTAAATGCCCTTATCATATCATACATGATTTTTCAGCAAATCATAAAGAAATCAGTTTGGTTACAATATTTCTCCTTAGTTGAGGCAGAGCAAACTCAACACCCCAACATCGAAAACAAATAAGGCTCGATGCGGAGCAGAACTCAACGCACCATCATATAACCTCTATGTGCACATAGGAACATGGCGGGTTGCCCAAGTACCTTCTCTATGTCCTTCAGTACTGGGTCCCGGGGAAACTCACGTGCCTTCTCATGTCTTTCAGCACTGAGCTTCCTCTAAAACATTTTTCCTTTAAGGAAAGCAATACTTTATACAAACAGTTCATATGCAAATCTTCCATAAGTAAACAGGGCAATTCTTAAATCAATAACATTTCTTAAATATACTTTTCAATACCTTTTAAGAAACATAAACTATGCTTTGTAAATTGATTGATCACAAAATCATAATCAATTTGGAAACCGAACTAATATGTACAATAAAATCATTGAAACAAGAAAAGTGTCACTCACAACTCTTTCTAGGCCTTGAGTGGATTATATGCCTCTCCTATCTCCTCTTGGCCTGAAATAAACATTTTTTGTAAGCCCCGTACTTGTTATTGAGAGAAGGTAAGTAAAAAGAAATTATGGGGAAGGCAAGTAAAGAAAATTGGCTGAGTTGTGTGAGAACAAAAATGCTTAAGTGTTGGCCATGTGATGGGTAACCATGCGTTAAGGGTATGTCTAAGCTTGACAAGAGTTGCCACTGACAAGAGTTGCCACTGATAAGCATGCGTTGAAGAGAGCAGTGACGTGGAAATAGATATGAAGGAAGAAGGGTGCAATATGCGTTAGTAGAAGTATGTGTTGAAGGCTACTATGCGCTAGAAGTTGGCATTGCTATACGTTGAGATGGCCTATGCGTTGAAGGACGGTATGCATCGGGCATAGAAAAGTGGCCGAGAGGGCCATGCGGTAGTCGGCTATTCGGCATTGGGCAATCAGTGGCATAGTAAGTTGAGACTATGCGTTGCAGAAGCCATGCGCGGAAGGTTGCGTTGGCTAATTCAAGAAGGAAGATGATGTTAGAGCTGGTAAGTCTATTTCATACCATCTAAAGTAAGAAACGCATAGAAGGGTCTATTTCATACCAACAACTCTGAACTGCACCTCTTGATTAATAGCCACTACACTTATATCTCTATAACGCATAGGAGAGTGTTAAGTGCCAAGGTTATTTCTATGTCTAGAAACACTTCTCAGCCTTGTCAACTGTGTTCCACAATTACTTACTCTCTCAAGCAGCCGACTATTACTACTTATATCAATTAGCTAGATAGATATAAGCATTATATTCAAATACAGTTAACAAGATGGAACAAACGCAACTGTGATCCTTAATCAGATGATAACGCAACCCCTAACCGCAAGAGAGTTAGTTACTCATAGATGATAAATAGCAAGTGGAAAGTAATAGGAAATGGATAGCCATGAAAGTCGTATAGATTAATGAATAGAACAGTTGTCTAAAAAATTACAATATCTTGTAAATATGCTAAAACATTCGTAAGCAAGAAAGAGGATAGAAAGCATGAAATAAGTGTCTGCTCAATCTCTTGAACTCTCTGAGATGGTAGCGTGAATTCTGCTGTGAAATGGTCAATCGGAAGGAAGATTCTTCTCTTTCAAGCTATTTGTCTCCGGTTGTCTTCTGGGAAAGACTCTGCTGTCACTTAAGAGTTCTTTTGATAGTTTCAACAACCTTTTCCAGCCTTCAGATCTGCCCTTTTATAGATGTTGCATTGCAATTGCTGGCAAATTTGCACAATTAGAGGATGAATTGTTGTATTGCGTCACTCTCACATAATCGTGTGATTTACGGATCAATTTGTATCCACCACTTTAGCCACAGATCAAGCACATCAATCCCCCGACAATCTCTCAAGATTTTCGTCTGATTTTCTGCTGCCTTGCGTTTCTGATTGACATCGCGTTCATAGGTTGCTTGTGTTTCTGCATCAAGCATGCGTTTTAGGGTCAAAAAGCTTCAAAACATCTATCTTCGTCAATTCACAAGAGTAAAACACAATAGGGAAATTTATCAATGGAATTTAACCCAAACTATCGCATGATTCTCCATTTAAACTCTATTTTTCTAAAAGAAAGACAATAATAACTTGTATTTCTACAAGTTATCACTAGACTCTTTAGTTTTAGAGTATTGATGAATTGTTTATGAAGTTATGTTGATATTGTAGACTTTTTATGGTTTTGTTGTAATGAATATGTTTTTCATTGTTATTATGTTTAACTCTCGTTGATTGACCATGATTGAATGTTAGATTAGATGTATGATTGACATAATTGTATGCCTAATTGGATCTATAACAATGAATTGTTGTTAATCTATCATGTGAATAGTTAAGTTAATAATGAGAGTTGCTGAAGACTACTCTTAATGCCATGTAACTTATATTGGTTTCAAGATGTTAGTAATCAATTAGGTTGCATGAGAAAAGGTTGTTTTTGGTAGAAAATAAACCGAATTTATGTTTCTAGACGCATATGAATTGCAATAAAATCCATGAATTCTAGAATGTTCCATAATGAATTAAACAAGGATTTAGTACTCTAGAACTCTCTTTGCCTATTGTATTTCAAATTTACTTCCTTTTCTTACTAGCTTTCCTTAAAACACAACTTGAAGTCGAATCCTCATTTAAAATTGATCTAATTCTAGAATAGCTAAATAGTTTAAACCTTCATAATTGGATCCTCAGTAGAACGATATTCGAAACTTAATCGTCTTATATTATAACTTGACCCGTACACTTGCGATAACACGGAAAGTGCCCATCAAGTTTTTGGTGCCATTGCCGAGGATTCGAAGAACCGTTCTTATTGCTTAATTTTCATAAGAATTGATGGATCTTACTTTGAGGTGTATATTATTTGTGTTGATACTTTTGTTGGGTTATGCCTC
Organism: Citrullus colocynthis; assembly: GCA_031780015.1. Classification (NCBI taxonomy): domain Eukaryota; kingdom Viridiplantae; phylum Streptophyta; class Magnoliopsida; order Cucurbitales; family Cucurbitaceae; genus Citrullus; species Citrullus colocynthis. Next base: position 2,133,301 of record QLSR01000209.1, read on the forward strand.
GTGACAATACTAACCTTCTCCCTCTTGATCCCGAGATTGTTAGGATGTTTAGAAGAAATCTAAGGGTCCAACACAATCCCACCAAGGAGATGGCAGAGGAGATAACCAAGGCAATTCGAGATTGCTTTCAACTGACACTATCGGCAAATCAACCCGGCATTATAAGTGTGCCCATCAATGGCAACAATTTTGAGTTAAAACCGGGGTTGATTCAAATAGCTAAGAGAGCTTGCATTTAAAGGAAGAACAAATGGAGATCCTCATAACCACCTATGGTCTTTTCTTAGGTGTAACGGTATAACGATGTTATTAAACTAAGACTTTTTGCTTTCTCTTTACAAGACTGAGGTGAGGATTGGTTGGAAACCATACCTCTGGATAGTATCACTACATGAGAGATCTTGGCTCAAGCTTTCTTACAATTGGCCATGTGAACGAACTTCTTGAGGATAAGCAACTGTATAAGGCTTGGGAAAGGTATAAGGATCTCTTGAGATGATGCCCTCAACATGGCTATTCGGATTGGTTGCAAATTCAACTATTCTACAATGGGTTGTCAAGTTGAACAAAATCCATTCTATATGCTACCGTCGGATGCTCAATTTTCTCTAAGAATGCACAAGAGGCCTATACCATACTAGAAAACTTGGCCACTACATCTTACAATTGGCCATGTGAACGAACTTCTACAATTATCCTAAAGGCCGTTGGATTGTATGAGGTGGATGAGGTAAATTCTCTTAAAGCACAAATGGCTTCCTTTACTAATGCTCTTTCGAAATTGACTACAGGGATTCAAGCTCAAGTAAGTCCATCGTCTATAGCATCCCTTGCCACCATGGCGTCAGAGATATCTACACAAAAGGAGTCGGAACAAGGAGACAATGAGACGGCTAATTATGTTGATAGAGGACATTATAGGGGCCACCACCAACAACAACTTCCAACTCATAATCATCCTAACTTGAGGAACCATGAAAACTTTTCTTATACTAACAATAGGAATTTTTTTCAAGGTCCTCCCACTTCTTCTAATGTAGGTCCATCCCACACCAAGAAGAAGTCCAACATAAAATACTTGATGGTAGAGTTCATAAAAGAGTCTAAAGGAAGCACCACCGCATTAAAGAACATGGTGCAAAGTCATGGCAAGGCTATTCATAATATTGAGGTATAAATTAGTAAAATAGCCACTTCTCTTCAAACAATGCCAAAGGCAAGTTTCCTAGTTGCCCCAAAAGAAATCCAAAGGAGGAGTGCAAGGCCTTGACTTTGAGGAGTGGGAAAAAGCTGTCAACTCCTTTGATTGATGACAAGGATATGGAGCAAAAGGTAAATGAGGCCTTCTATGAGCCTATCATAGAAGATATCCAACGAGGTCATAGAAAAAGAGGGAAAGCTAAAGGAGTCGGCATCTTCAAGTAAGTCATCTAACCCTCTACCTTTTGTACCTAACACTTTACCTTATCCTTAACGTTTTAGAAAGAATGACATAGACTCCCAATTTACCAATTTCTTAAAATTATTTAAGAAACTTCACATTAATATCTCATTTGCTGAGGCTTTAGAGCAAATGCCCAACTATGCTAAATTATGAAAGATGTCTTAACTAAAAAGAAGAAATTTGGGCAATATGAGATAATTAGCATGACAGAAGAATGCAGTGCTGTGTTGCAAAAGAAGCTACCATAAAAACTTAAAGACCTAGGGAGTTTTACTATACCTTGAACTTTTGGGTCTTTAAATGTTACTAGAGCTCTTTGTGATCTTGATATTTCAATTAAGTTAATGCCTTTATCTGTCTACAGGAAGCTTGACATTGGAGAACTGCAACCTACCACTATCAATTTACAACTAGCTGATAGACCATTGGCTTATCCTAGAGGTATTGTTAAGGATGTGTTAGTTAAAGTTGACAAATTCATCTTCCTTGTAGATTTTGTAGTCTTGGACATGAAGGAGAACCTTGAGATTCCTATCATCCTTGGGCGCCAAGTAACTGGGAAGGCCACCATTGGGGAAGTTGACTCTAAGGGTGAATGATGAGAATGTTGTTTTTAATATCTATAAGTCCTTAAGTCATCATGATGAGGGTAGTACTTGCCATGCAATAGATATAATTGATTAAATTATTTCTGAGCATGTTGAGGTTGTACTGGCTATTGATCATTTAGAACAAAGCATAATAGACTTGGATTTTGAGAATCTGGATACTATATTTGATGAAATTGCTTTGTATACTTAGTGGTTAGATAACATGCCAGTATGCACTAAAATGTATAAACCAATGCCTCTAGCTCCTTTGCATGTTATAAATAATGTCAATATTGAGAAGCCAGCTTTAGAATTACAAGTGTTACCTCCTCATTTGAAATATGCATTCTTAGATGATTTGTTTTCTTTTCCTGAGGATCTTAACGGTATTAGCCCATCAGTCTGTATGCACAAACTTTTGATGAAAGATACCTTTAATCCTTCAATGGAACATCAAAGAATACTTAATCTTGCCATGAAGGATGTAGTCAAGAAAGAAGTGCTCAAGCTTTTGAATGCAAGTATCATGTCATCTCTGACAGTTCATGAGTAATTCCTGTTCAAGTAGTACCCAAGAAAGGTGGTATGATAGCTGTGAAAAATGAAAAAGATGAGATGATTGCCACTAGAACAATGACAAGATGGCGTGTGCGTATTGACTATAGGAAGTTGAATAAGGTACTAGAAAATATCATTTTCCTCTTCCTTTTGTAGATCAAATGCTTAATAGACTTGCAGGTTATTCTCACTATTGCTTCTTAAATGGATATTATGGATACAATCAAATTGTCATTGCTCCTGAGGATCAAGAAAAAGATCACTTTTTCTTGCCCCTATGGGACATTTTCTTTTAGGAGAATGTCTTTTGGTTTGTACAATGCTCCTGTTACTTTCTAACGTTGTATGATGTCTATTTTTCAATGGCTCATTGAAGACATGATGGAGGTTTTCATAGATGATTTACTTGTGTTTTGCAGAGGTACCAAGATGCTAACCTTGTGTTAAATTGGGAGAAGTGCCACTTCATGGTCTAGGAGGGTATTGTTCTAGGGCACTAAGTCTAGAAAAGAGGATTGGAGGTGGATAGGGCTAAAATCGACACCAGTGAACAATTGCCACCTCCCACTAACGTGAAGGGAGTTAGGAGCTTCCTAAGGCATGCATGGTTTTACAAGAGATTTATTAAGGATTTTTCTAAAATTGCAAAGCCCTTGAGTAACTTGTTAGAAAAGGAAGCTCAATTTGTATTTGATGATACATGTCTATTAGCTTTTAATACTTTGAAAGTAAGATTAATTTCTACACCAATTATTGTTGTACCTGAATGGAGTCAGTGTTTCAAGATCATGTATGATGCTAGTGACTATGCTTTAGGAGCTGTTTTAGGCCAACATAGAGATAACATGTTTAAGGCAATTTACTATGCTAGTAGGACTCTTAATAGTACTCAACAGAAATATACTACTATACTGCTAGTTGTTGTGTCTGCCTTTGATAAATTTAGATCATACTTGCTTGGCTCTAAATTGAAAGTGCACACTGACCATGCTACTTTAAAGTATTTGTTTGACAAGAAAGATTCCCAACCTAGATTGATGAGATGGATTCTATTGTTACAGGAATTTGATCTTGAAATCAAAGACAGAAAAGGTTGTGAAAATGTGGTTGCAAACCATCTTTCTAGGATTAAGAATGGGGATGCTAACTCATGCCCCCTCCCCCCCCCCCCCCCCCCCCCCCCC
>QLSR01000209.1:2137340-2150545 GCA_031780015.1 Citrullus colocynthis
CCCCCCCCCCCCCCCCCCCCCCCCCCCATTGTTAAGCTGTTCCCTGATGAACAATTGTAACAGGTGAACACTCAACAAAGGAAGAGATTTCTGCATAATGTCAAGTCTTACCATTGGGAGGACCCACTTCTATATAAGGTTTGTGCTGATAGTATGATAAGGAAGTGTGTGCCTCTAGAAGAGGTAGTAAGTATTCTAAACTCATGTCATGCCTCCCCTTATGGAGGTCACTTTGTACCCACCAGAACTACATCTAAGGTACTTCAGTTCAGTTTTTATTGACCTTCTCTTTTTAAGGATTGTTATACTTTTGTCAAATCATGTGATAGGTGTCAACATACTGGCAATGTTTCTAGACATCATAAGCTTCTCATGAAACCTATCTTGGAGGTGGAGCTCTTTGATATTTGAGTTATTGACTTTATAGGACTCTTTCCTATATTTTCTGATGGTTACCTATATATTCTAGTTGCAGTTGATTATGTATCTAAGTGGGTAGAAGCCATAACTACTAGGACCAATGATGCTCCCATTGTTTTAATATTATTGCATAAGAACATATTTCCACTTTTGGCACAATCAATCTAAGCGGTGGTTTTCTTCGTGAGGGATCCGTGGTAGCCTCCTGCTTAGGTTAGGGGTCACCTTAGCGCTCTGCTTTCTAAGGATACTGGGTTCTCGGCCCCATCGTTTGGCTTCCACTCCAGTTGACCTCTCTTGTTCTCCTCCCCCTTACACAACCGGGGCACACCTAGAGCTATTATTAGTGAGGGAGAAATAGCGCAGAGCTTTCGCCTCTTGAACTGTCTCTCTTTTTTCTTTTTTTCTTTTTCTTGGAGAAGCTTTTGGGTTATTTATAGGCGTCAAAAAGTTGATATCATGATGACCTGACACCTTTGCATTAAATTTCAGCCACGCTGCATAGACTTTTCAGATTTGTCAGCCTATTTGTTCTGCCATGATCTGATAGGTTGTTGTTCTTTTTCATAATGACATGACAGCTGTTTGAGCATGCGTCTGTTTCTTCATCGACGCATGGTCTCAACGCATGGTTTCAACGCATAGGCTCGACGTATGGGTTTCCACTTATTCTCGCAGTAGCTTCGTCTCTTCGTACTTGGTTGTTTGCACTTCTTTTCTTCTTAACCCTGTATTAGGAACAGAAAAGCTCATCATTTTTCAGGCATTTTCTTTTGTAAGTAGTGTCAACGCATGGTGATACATTTTTCATCATTCAACTACCAAAATCATGCGTTTAACTCCAAAGTTACTCTAATTAAATCAAATAATGACTATAATAACTTGTATTTCTACAAGTTATCAACATCCATATATATAACACAAGGCTTTACTTTCGATTTTTCCAATTATAGCAACTTTCAAAGCTTAACGGCCTCTCCCGCACATGCTATACCATACTCGAGGACTTCCTAATCTATACAATGAACCTTCATAGCAAACCTTCAGTGCATAACTGCTGCTCATCGCATAGCTTATCAATACATAGCTAATCTTCAACGCATAGCAGCAACCTATCACATACAACTACTTTTCAATTCAAAGTATTCTCATCAACGCTTAGTAACACCTTTCAACGCCTGGCAGTCTTATCAAAATATAACAATTCTTTCACCTTACTAACACAGAATCTACTTTCTTCTCCTTACAGTAGCTTCCAATGCTAAGCTTGCATAGTCGTGGCCAACACTTATAGTTCTTGTTCCTCCACTCCTGTCCACCATTTCCCTTCACAATACATAACGCATTACTTTCCTTAAATTGCCATTTCCCCATCGCATGGTAACCTTTCCAACGCAAAATGCTTTTCCCTCATATATTGGTTCTAACCAACCTCACATGCTCAATGCATAATATATCACCTATTTAGCTTGTCACCATCCGAATTTATCTGCATAGCTTGGCAATTTCTCAGACTAAACGTGAGCCTTTCGATCTTCTCTTCCCTCGAATTGTCGTTTTCCTTTTCCAACGCTTCAATACTAAACCAATTTACTTCCAAGCTAGGATATCATGCGTTCATATCTCACCATCCATAATGATATTCCTCTCAAGAACATGGCTAACTCGTAACTAATTTCCCATTATTTTTTTCAATTTTAATTTCTTAATTCTTAATGTAATATCCGCTCAAATGCTATGCGTCCAACTAGTCTTCTATATTGCATATTTTTGCTTCTACTCATAACTATAATACTTAAATTTCCTTAAATTCTTAGGTCACCTTGTCTTCTAGTATTCCAATTCGCCTATTATGGTTTCTTTCAACTTTACCTATGGCTTATTCTTAATCCATAATTTACACTGACATAAACATCTTTTCTCCATTCCTTCCTCTCAATGCATAGCACTCCTTTATATAACTGAACTTTCTACAAACTTATATTTCCTTGCTTAACTTTCTCCTAATCCCTATTCTTTTTCCGGGATCTTTCTCATACTATCTTATCATTAATTAATCACCGAATTGTTCACTAGACTTTTAATTAAATTCATACCTACTGAATTTTCTTTTAAACTTTCCTAAGCCTCTTAATAGCTTACGAAGTTCCGGCATATACCTGCCTTAGTTAGCCCGATTGCTCATATCAATTTCCCTTGCAATCTTACTATATTGCAACTTTCATATTTAACTTACCGCATTCAATTTTCCTCTCAAAAACTGCAGGTAGCATTCCAAGTTTCGATTACACGTTGCCGTCGAGGTTTGTCTCCTAAACGTCCTAGTTCCATAACCTTTTCTTATCTTACTTCTTTTTTCAAAATGATAACTCTTGATTTTTCTTTCAATTTATCGCTAAACTTCACTTGACTTTCCCCAGGTTTTTCGTAAACCATGCTCTGATACCAACTTGTCATACCTCTTCCTGAACTACCCTCCTGTAACCCGAGACGGAGCGTGAGGACAGCAGTTATCGACCCTATTATCGGCTTCCACTGTTGAACTTCCCTTATGCCCATTTAACCATTTTTTCTAGGACGGCGATACCATTAACTCTTGACAAACCTCAACTTCGATCGGCAACGGGAACTGTCATGCTACCTGATAATGAAAGGGTGAGCTAAAAGCCCAATGAGTGACAGATTTTGTAAAACTATCTTTGGTTCGAAAGAGGCATGTTCAAATTATTGTACACCATAGTCATAAAACATGGATTCAAATCATCATTGCCGCAAAATCATACTTTCCAACTTCTTAATCAAATAACATAAGTACATTCCAGAATAGTTGTACATGAAATCAATTCGTTCTTTAAAAATTTCCCTTAGTTGAGGTGGAGCAAGACTCAACGCTCTCAACGTCGAAAACATCCTTAGTTGGGGTGGAGCAAGACTTAACACACCCAACGTCGATGCACCAGCAATATCAACCTCTATGTGCACATAGGAATATGGCGGGTTGCCCAAGTACCTTCTCCATGTCCCTCAGTACTGAGTCCCGGGGAAACTCACATGCCTTCTCATGTCCTTCAGCATTGAGTCTCCTCTAAAACATTTTAGAAACCAACATTTCACATATTAGTTCATATGAAACCTTTCATGAAAAATAAGATTTTTCTCGGTAAACTACATTTCACAACATGCTTTTCAACAATTTATAGAAAACAGATAAGACATGCCTTGTGAACTATATATTCATGCATCATGCTTTTCAAATAATCATTTTTCATCAAATCGTAGCTCATAATGAAATCAGAATAACATTTCCAAATAAACATTTTCAAAGAAAGAAAGGTGTCACTCACAATACACTTTAAGGATAGTTTCTCTTCTATCCCGCTATTTCCTCTTTCCCGAGCTTCTTGGATGTAGCGTTCTAACCCTGGAACGCAAGGCCTTATACTCCTCTGGCAACTCGGTTGTATTTCCATTTGCCATGGAATTGAGCTCCTCAACGCATAGCCTTAACGGTTACCTTTAACACTAAATGTCCTTGTCTTTGAGCATAGACTTCTTTATCAACACCAAAGTCCTTACTAACTCATAATAAACCTTCAACACATGTTGCTCACGCCCTAAGGTTCTTTGGCTTCTCTTTTCTTTCTAGCTTAACACCCTCCAAAACTAATCCCATAACTTGTTAATTTCCAAGACTAAGTGTAAGCCATGCGTTTCCTCTATTTCCTAATTCTTGTTTTCTTTTCAAAATTCAATATCAAATTCCCTTCAAATTAAAGTACTACACTTTAGCGCTTTAGCATCTATGCATTAACCGGACTATGCTCCAAAAATTCATCTAAATTTTTAACTAATTTCCAAACTATGCCTTCAATCCTTCATTCTCACTCTCAGTGGAATATCCATTCTTTTCCTAATATTATGCATTTAACTAGTCTTACTTCTTTTCTTACTTTTCTTACTAGCCATCTTAAGAATTCTAAGTTAGGGTCTTACATTATATGCATTATATGGAACACTAATTAAAAGAACAAACAAACATAAATTAAAACAGAGAGAAAAATATTCCAAAAAAAAAAAATGCTGCTACACCTTTATAAATTGCTAATGTTTGAAAGAATACAGTGCTCTTTAAGTTGAAATCAATATTGAATGAAAAGTTTAGATACATAAAAATCAAAGAACTATATCTAATTGTTCAAAGACCTATTTGAACAATAAAAGGAATCCTTTGTTTACAAATAGATTCAAATGTACAAGTTATTTTATTATGACCGAAACGTTTACAACATCCACACTTTGAGTGCTTTGAAACTTCACCAATAGAAGGAATCCTTTGTTTACAAGTCTTCCTGTTGGACGTCTAAAAGTTGGAGGCAATACATTGTCATTCACCTCTGCAATACTCATATGGTTACCATCAGGGCAAACTAAACCACCATAAGTTGAAGACAACATACTAACAATGTATAAGGATCCAAATTAAGACCATGGATCACAATAAGACCACGAGAACATGGAATTTTTTCAAAATTCCAAACACGACAATTGTAACTATAACAACCCAACTTTACTATAAAATTGTTCCTTCCATCAACTACTTGATATTCAAATCATCCATAGGATTAACCTGAAAAAATTGAGTCCAAAAAAGTAATATAAGCATGTAATATAAATCATTGATACACTTCAATTAAGTATATTGATGGTATATTATCTCACTTTTACACTTAAATTCAATATATCAATAATTTACTATTTTAAAAAAATATATATATATATAAAAGACAACACTCACAATAAAACTTCGTGATTCATCAACTAGCATTCTAAAAACTCTTTCAGCCAAGAACTCAAAATGCTCTTCAAACATGACGTTGATTTACGCCTATCAAAAAACCACTGTTGAAGCAACTCTCTAATGGACTCAAGCAATCATACAACGGGTAAATCTCTATCGATCTTCAACACTGAATTCAAGCTCTTAGAGATGTTTGTTATCATCATTTGATATCTTCCTTGTCTAGAGTATGCACATGCCTATCGCTCAAAACCAACTTTCCCAAGACATTCTCTATAATAGATGGGTATATCAACTTCATCCGTCTCATATTCAATTTAAAATCGTCTATGGTATAACCATTTGCACATTTATGAAAAAAACTTCTCTATTAAAGACTCTTTCAATGACAATTAAACACTCTTCAAAAGATGTTCCACAAAAATACAATATTCAACTAATGGAACACATTTAAAACACCTTTCAAAATAACTAATCCCTCACGCTATCCAAAACAAAATTTTAAATGTTCAAAAAATCATCTTGAAGAAGCATCATTCTGAATCTACTATACTAAAAGCAAGAGGGAAACTCTGATTGTTATCATCCATCGTTGAAGCAGGTAATAGTGTTCCACCATACTTACTCTTTAAAAATGTCTCATCAATAGATATATTTGGTCTACAATATCTTCACACTTCAATGAATGATCCAATAGCCATGAAACAATATTTAAAACGTTCATTTGAATCAGTTTCATATGCAGTAGATGAACCTAAAAAAAAAAAAAAAAAAAACAATTTAATACACACTTAATAATAAAGCTGATATATTCTATATTTGGTACATCTTCTCATAGATACACTTAATAATAAATATATCAGTTGGTTGATTTAACATATATCCAATATATCAATTATAGAACTAAAATATTGGATATATGTTATATTAATAACATAAAACAAATACATTAAATGATATTTAATATACTAAATAAAGTGAAAAAAAACAAGCCTAGATCTATTTCTTTTAACTTAAGAAGAACTTCAAAATCAAAGCATAATACTCATCCACAATCCTTTCAATAACTTTATAACATATTCTTTTCCACACCAAACCTTATAATAATTGACAAAAACCGCATAATTCATATGCAAATAATGTACAAAATCTTTTGGTGTTGAGTGATCATAACTATATCTTAAATTCCCAACCATACATTGACTAATAAATTGTGAAGATGCTTGCCTATGAGAAGAATGAACAATCATGGAGCAAATATGATTACTAATATACTTTCAAATCATCCATAATTCACTACGTTTATAATGTCGCGCTCTAATAAACCACTCGTAGTCGTCTTGAGTACATTCCAACTCAATAGATCTTGAATTAGATTTCAAAGTCCTAAACTTAAACTCAAACTTATTCTGTACAATTATAAAATGAATGACTTCAACAAAATTTCTTTACTACCAAACAAATCATTTTCCTTAAAAACCGATGCATCTTTAATATTGCTAATATGAACATGTCTAAAATCTTCTAATTCACCTTCCAAATCAGCCTCAACTATAGAAGAAGAAGAGTCAAATGAAACATTCACAACATAAGCTATTAAATGATATTTAGTACCACATCTTTATCTTCAAGAATCTTAAGAACATGCTGAACACCATTACTACCTATGTCCAACAAAACTGATAGTTTAGTTGATAAACCAACCTAGATTTCGTTACGTATCAAGTTAACAAAAGAATCAAATATCATCCCTCCATCAACCAAAATACAAATAGTTTTGTAATCCACATAATTCTGTGGGTCATCCCATTGACCACTATAAAAAACCAATACTGGAAGCTTAACCAAAACTACAAAAACTGCAAAAATATAAAAATTAAAATCAGGTATAAATCAAATTCATATGTAAGTATATTAGTTCCATAATACATTTAATATAAGTATATCATGCCACTAGCATATTATACAAAGACAAAAAAAAAAAAAAAAAAAAAAAAATAAAAAAAAAAAAAAAAAAAAAAAAATAAAAAAAAAAAAAAAAAAAAAAAAATAAAAAAAAAAAAAAAAAAAAAAAAATAAAAAAAAAAAAAAAAAAAAAAAAATAAAAAAAAAAAAAAAAAAAAAAAAATAAAAAAAAAAAAAAAAAAAAAAAAATAAAAAAAAAAAAAAAAAAAAAAAAATAAAAAAAAAAAAAAAAAAAAAAAAATAAAAAAAAAAAAAAAAAAAAAAAAATAAAAAAAAAAAAAAAAAAAAAAAAATAAAAAAAAAAAAAAAAAAAAAAAAATAAAAAAAAAAAAAAAAAAAAAAAAATAAAAAAAAAAAAAAAAAAAAAAAAATAAAAAAAAAAAAAAAAAAAAAAAAATAAAAAAAAAAAAAAAAAAAAAAAAATAAAAAAAAAAAAAAAAAAAAAAAAATAAAAAAAAAAAAAAAAAAAAAAAAATAAAAAAAAAAAAAAAAAAAAAAAAACCAACATAAAAATTAGAACAAAATCAATGACAAAAACATCTTAAATTCCAACTATAAGTATATCATGACAGTAAAAAATATAAAAATCAAAATCGGGTATAAATCAAATTCATATCTAAGTATATCAGTTTCATAATACATCTAATATAAGTATATTAATTCATAATACATCTAATATAAACATATCATGCTACTAATATATTATACAAAGGCAAAACAGACCCAACATAAAAAATAAAACAAAATTATTGACAAAAACATCTTAAATTTCAATCAACTCTAAACTACACATAGAAAAAACAGCGAACAATCACATAGTAAGTCAATTTCTTCTTCCACAATCTATAACTATGGAAAACCTTCCTAATTTAAGATTGCAATTAATGTATAATTAATGTCCTAAAATAAAGATTTATAAAAAAAAAAGGAAAAAAAAGAAATCGTAGAATGCTAATATGAAATCCTTAAAGAAAAAAAAAATCAAAGACTAAATCATTGAATACCAGAGAAAGAGACCTTATCGATTTCAACTAACCAACCGAAAACTAAACAAATCGAAAGCTTCAAATTAGCTGCAAAGAAAATGAAGAAACAAAGAAGAAAAAACGTGTGAGAAAAAGGACATTTTATTCATAGGGGTAGTTTGAAAATAATAAAAAGTTTAAAATAGGAAATATCTATATGATGGGAACGTGATTTTTAGGGATTGCATATTTGCCATTTTTGCAAATTTTGAAAAGTGGAAGCTATAATTGCTTAACACTAAACTCATTTTTCTACTCAATACAATTTTTCTTTTATTTTGGAACCTTAACAATCTATTCTTAACAAAGATATATTTTGAAAAAATTCAGTAAAAAAAAATATTTTGAAAATATTAGAGATAAGACGTATTAGTTTTGTGGACTTAATTTTTCCTACTTTATTTAATTTGTCTCTCTCATTTAGAAGCATAGTATTAAATTTTCATCAATCTGTCGATATTTCCATTGATATTTACACATTTTCATGGATTCAAAATCGACCTAAGGAGTGAATTGATAATTCTATTGTATCGTAGAAAAATCCATGAAACATAAGTAAATAACCCACAAAATGTCACTAATGTAAATATAATATAAATAGTAGATCTATTAATTTTTTAAAAAATGATAAAAAATTTATTTACAGGCTATCTTTCTTCAAGTGAGAGATCGGACACAAAGAAATTTATATAAATCTTAATTTGGTCAAAATCGAGCTTGGAGGACACAAAGAAGGACACATGTTGAATCAATCAGGTAAAACTTAAAAGAGAGAGTTAAATATCTATACATCAACTTCATTTGCTTACGTATTTATTTATTTATTCGAGAAAGCTTATTTATTTAATTTCTTTTTTTATTCTAATATTTGTTCCAACCTCATTTTTGGTTTATAATTTTCTTCCAGGTAGTTTAATTATTTTTCCCATCAACTTTAGAGATTTAAATATTCAATATAATCGAGCAAATATGAAGTACTTCATATGCATTTTGATTGGAAGAATCTTTAGTTTTTAGTTTAAAAAGGCAGCTTGGCTTCAGCTTTAATATCTCCGACATTTGAATACAGTGCTTTCTCCACTCACTAAAGTGCACAAAAAGATTCATAATTAAATTAATATTCTTTTTGAAACATAATTAAATTAATATTATCACCATCACAAACCTAATTTACATTGAAATAGTTGATTTGTATCTTTCGATTATAAAGTCACACATATAATAATTACAAAAACATTATTTCAAACAAATGCATATAATAAATACGTATTAGGTAAAATAACGTGATGACGTGAAAAGTTGACTAAGAAAATCATAAGTTTAAATTCATCATTCGTCATAATATTAAACTAAAAAATAATAATAAATAGCATATAAAGAGTTATTCCATTGACAATCATCACACTTATCATATATAAAATGATTCAACAATATAACAAAATCCCATATTTATAAACTTAAAAATTTGTGGAATTATAATTTTAATAATGGAAATTTCACGATCCAATAAGTATCTTAAATTCAACATTACTTTAATAGGTTGATAAGTTTATAATTTTACATCTAATAATTGGTCTTGGACCTTAATTTATATGTCTAATAAGCCATTGGCTATTTGCCAGTTCTAAAAGTGTAGACTTATTTGAAACTTATAATTCTATTAGACACAAAATATATTCAATTACATTGCCAATTAATTCATTTGTTTTAAAAAAAATTAAAAATTCTGATATTTATTACATAAATAATTGAAAATTTAAAAATTAAGTAAGATACGTAAATTAGAGATCTTTAAACATAAAATTGAAATTTTAAAAGTTTAAATTTTAAGAACTATATATTAAATATAAACACTTAAGTTCGAAATCTCTATTTTTATAATTTAACCTAAAAACTATTATTGAGTAAAATAGGCATTAAAAAATGTGATTTGGTCGCTGAAACTTTTTTTTATCTATTTTTCATTTTAATTTATAAACCTTTAAGAGTTTGGTTTTTGTCCCACTTTTTATTGTAAGCACTTCTTAATAACATTTTCAATTCTCAAACCATACCAGATAAACAACAAAATAGAGGATATAACAGCATATTTTCAATAAAATTGGACATAATATTATTCTTTTAAAGTCTGGCAATTTATAGAATTAAAATTAACTTAAAGGAAAAACAGTTAGATTAACTTTTCTAAAAGGTGTGAAAATTTAAAAATAACTTTAAAAAAAAATGGCATAAAAAATTTATGGGAAAACAAAGGTAACTATAAAAATATGAATAATGGATATATTTTATTCTTGTTATAAAAAATAATTATTTTAAATAACAAAGTATTAGAAATATTTTTAAATATAACAAAATGTAAAGTTTTTATCATTTATTATTTAATAATAATCAATCACCATCTATCATTGATTCAGAGTAATATTTTGTCATATTTGAAAACAATTTATAACAAACTAAACTAAAAAGCAAAAGACTAAAGTCTTTCCGTCACAACTTTTATTTGACCAATAATAATATACCACATGGTCTAATTTCATCAACTCCCAATCCCCCACCCGAACAAAGCAAAGGTTTTTTTTTTTTAATCCCCCACCCGAACAAAGCAAAGGTTTTTTTTTTTTTTTTCAGAACACGACGATAAAGAGAACAAATATGAATGTTGTTGTTTGACAAATGTGAGGTGATAAAAATCACCAGCACTCATAGAATTTAATGTCAACACGGAGCCGGAAGTAGACTTCTCCTTCAAAAGCGTCAGTCATTATGGTAGCAATACCACGGTGCATGAAGAAGTCTCCGGTGCCGCCCACGACGGAGATGTCCCTACTCTTCACCATGATTGGGTCAGCTCCGACGAAGTTGATGGTGCCTTTATACGCCGTGTAGTTTAGAGAAAACGAGAAGGCGAGCCACGACGTGAAGGTGTTTTTGGTGTCGTAAATGTAAAACCCTTGAGCTCGACCCACTGGATTCGAGTGAAGATTGTTGTCCAAAGTAATGGGATCGTCGAAAACAGCTATGTTTCCAAAGTGAAATTGGGGTGCCAAAATGGTCAAGTTTGCACCTTCTGGAGATGCAACAATGGCTGAAGTGGCATTGCCTGCATTCTTCCCATTGTAAATAATGTCATGAAAGTAGAGAACTAGCTCTTTACAAGGCTTATATTTTTGTTTCTTTCCCCGAGGGAAGGCTGAAGAGGAAGAAGTAGAGAACAAGAACAAGGCTAGAACAATAAAAATGCAATTTTTTCCTGACAAAGCCATTATTGAAGAAGCTTTTGGTTTATTCAATTTTTCTTTCTCTAGCGAAGTGGAGGAGTAGGTTTTCAAGTGAATTGTCTTGGTTCATTCATGGCTTTATATAATCAGCAAATATGAATTTGCTTCTTGGACTTTACTTCTTTGCATTTCACTCCCACCTACTTACAGTCAATTTGTCATCTTTAGTAGTCTATTTCCTTGATTTCATAACTTTCAAATGGGTGTTTTAAAATATAAACTTATAAATTTCCTTTTTTCTTTCTTTTTTCCCGTTAAATTTATAATTGTCAAAAGTTTGCCAAGAGCTCAAGCAAGTCTTCAACTTCTTAAGGTAGAGCCTGTGAGACTTATTCAATTAATGTATTAGTTAGTTGTATATAGGGTTACTTCTTGTCACATTTATTTGCATGCTTAAAATTAATACATTACCAAATATTTACCATTATCGATGGATAGATCGGCAAAATAAGAATAATACATGTCCATTGATAATGGAAAATATTTTATTAAGAATATAAGCGGAAACATCTCTCAATTGGTAAAACAATCATAATTCCTCCACCTAAAGTACAATTTGATTTACACCAAAAAGCATCAATGTAAATAAAAATTATCTCTAGGTTGAAGTTCGTGGCTAATGATTTTTGTAACAACTTCTATCAATAAGCTTATTGTTGGTTAGGTGTTTGGTTTGCCAACATGAGTTGAGTTGGTAAAATATACCAATCTCAATGTTTGGCCGAGCAACTTTAAATGTTGGTGGAGTTGAGTTAATATATTTTACCAATTCACCTCAACTCTCCCTTCTTCTAATATTTCAATGGCTTTACCCATCGGCCATTGTCAGCAACAATCGCTGCTACACTTCGGGAACTAGCTCTGGTCCGGTACCCAACTCCAACAACAAAATTTCGGGCTCCAGCAACTACCTCCAACAACAAACTCCGATGACTAACTCCAACAGCCACCTTCATGCGACCAACTCTATCCTCTAACAACCACCTCCGACTACAAATCTAGCATCACCTTTGACGATCAACTCGTTGGCCACCTTCGTGGGAGCAACTCCGATGACCAATTTCAAGCTCTGACAACCACCTCCAACTATAAACTTCAACGAAAATCATCTTTGATGATCAACCTTGCGCGACCAACTACAGGCTCTGACTACCACCTCGACGACAAACTTTGGTGACCAACTGCAATACCACATTCATACGACAAACTTTAGGCTCCAATAACCACCTTTCACTACAAACTCCGACGGAAATCATCTTCGATAATCAACTTCGTCAACCACCTTAGACTATTATAAGACGGATGACTATTAAAGCATGTTGTAAGGTTGTTGATTACATAAATGATAATATTTTGTTTGCATTAAGTGCAATATTTATATGTAGAAAATTATGAAATATATTTTTATTTAATTGAATTCACATATTAAATGAGTGTTAAGAATATTTGAAAAGGTATGTATGTAGTTGAAAAATAGGTAACAAATAACAAAAAAAAAAAAAAAACCATCAAATGAATATTTTCTTTTCCTAGAACATTTATTGGCAAGAATTAGTGAAAAATGAAGATTTGTTCTCTAATGATCTTTCAAATTTAGAGGAATTGAAAGTGGAATTGTTGAAAAATGTGGTGCCATTTCATTGGCAACTAAGATGATGGTGAAGATTCAATTAACAAAAAAAAAAAAAAAAAAAAAAAAAAAAAAAAAAAAAAAAAAAA
>QLSR01000209.1:2150820-2205712 GCA_031780015.1 Citrullus colocynthis
AGTGGCTTGTTCGTTACCAAATAATAATAATAATAATAAATAAATAAATAAATAAAAGAAAGAAAAATTTTTTTAAAAAAAAAAAAAAATTGCAATCCATATCTTATTTAAGGATGGGGACAGTTATTGAATAAAAAAGTTTTAAAACATAAGTAGTAATATAAAAGCAGATTATTTTAGAGTTTAAAAAACTACATCAGATATCTTGGACATACGAACTCAATTCTACCCCCAAACTTAGATATATAAATTCAAACAAAATAATTTTATACTTCAAACACAGATATATTAACTTCAGATACTATATCTTAACTCAGCACTACAAATAATCTCTGATAGATCACATAATTACCATTGTTCTTAGACTATAATTTCGAGGTAGAAAGTTATATTCTTTTGATTAAACTTGAGGCATATGAAGGCCCTATATGCATGTCGGCGAGCACTGAGCATCTTTTGACTAGCTTTTCTTAAATATTATTTGGTGGACTTAGAAAGAAGATTTTCTAGTTCAACAATCCATTTCAATAATTCAAAAACTCCTTTTTTTGAGAAGAAAAGTCCTCCCTATTTAATTTAATTATCACTCAAATAGAAAGACTAACCATGAGGATAGTTTAGCTAGTAAAATATTAAATGTTAAATGGTAATTGAAATGTACTATATTTAAATTTTCATATCCACACTTGTATATTAAAAGTTTGGGAAAATATTATTTATTTTCTTAAAAATTGAGAGTCTTAAATCATCTAATGAATTAATTAAAATAAATTATATCTACTAAAATGAGCATAACTTAAATGGTAATTTACATGTACAAACTTTTGTTGAAGTTGAAATTTTAGATCTCCCGCTCTATTTAATTAACTAGCGAAGAATTTATAATTTCCTTTTGAGTTCGTAAGATTTGAATTCCTTCTTCACATTTGAATTGTAATTCTAAAAGGAAATTACAATTTCATATCTATAATTGTTCAAAGGCATAGTAATATATATATTAACTCCTTCATATCTTTGAGAGATTGAAAAAAATAGCAGCCTCCCTTAAAAATAAAATATTATTATTTTATAAGAATAGTTAAAAGTAGAGATTTTTTTTTTAAATAAAAAATGTTTTTCCATAATCATACATTGTATTCACTTGTCATTCAAATATTATTACTAGGAAATCTAAAAATAGATAAAGAGAAATATATTAGTAATAATATTTCACATTAACTAGATTAATGGAAAGGAAAATGTATATTATTAACCACAAATATTTTTAATTTAAAGGGTTAGTAGAACATTAAACTATTCGATTTGTGATTTGCATTAAAATAAATAAAAAAAAACACTTGAATTCAGTCTATAATTGGAAGATTGGTGCGTGGTAGGTAAATTAGGATTTGATTTTCCAATTGGTGGGTGGTGGCCTAAGTCTAACTGTACTGGTGATGTGTTTGTTCAAAGCATGGTAGGTAAGCAAGTTGGGTTTCCATTTTGAAACCTTTCTTTGCCTTTCTGTTATCCAATTTTCTTCACCCAATTATTAATTATTTTATAATCTCAAAGTTTAGTTGTAATTTCTGTTAAAAAAGGCAAGTAGCTAGGTTCTTACAAACCCGATTAAACAAATCATAACACTAAAATCCTATACAATCAGATGGAACCATTAAGTTCGTGTTACAAATTTGTTTTCAAAAAGTATATATACTTTGGTTTGGGTATATTATAACAAATACTTTCGAGTTTTGTTCTTTGTTTCAAAAGTATCTCCTATATTTTCAAATGTTGCAAAAACTACTATCGGAATAGAAATCCTTAGAATTTGAAACAAAAATCAAGACTTCAAAATGTATGGTGTTGACCTCAAACGATGTGGTGATTTAATTTTAATTTTTTTATTCTCAAATCACTACCACACCATTTCATATTTCAGTTTTCATACGAAATTCTTGATGGACCTAAATGCTTCTTGGGCATTCAATTTATCAAATAACATATATATTCAAAAACTAACTACTTATACTACGATGACGTAGCATAAATGGCAAGTTTGTGTCGAACTACAAAAAAGCACAAAGACGAGTTCCTCAAAACTCATTTTCAGTTAAAGTGGTAAATGTGGGGGGGGGGGGGGGTTGATAAGGAATTGAGAATCGAGAATGCATAGAAGTAAAATGTAGGAAAGTAAAAGATAGAAAGACAATCAATAAGGACGTTCTAGCTTAGAGGATCAGGATTGACCATTGTAATTTTGTTCATTGAATTATCAAAACACAATCTATCTTGCTTATGTCTAGCCCAATTGATTAAAACCCTAACCAATTGTCCTAATTACCTAATTAGTTAGACATGCATAGATGAATCCATACTTAACACACTTAACTAACTGCATTACGCTTTAGGGATTACGCTAGGATGAATACTTAATTTCCATCGTCTAATTAAACATTCAATACGATTTCACCTAGGTTGATTGCACAATGCAACCAAGGTATATCTTTTTATCAGAGGTTGAATCAACCATCAGAAGAAGAATTAGGCCAAAAATTAGGATACATTCTAGGAAAATAAAACTTCCATCGAAGAGAAGCAAATGAAAGGCTTTCATAAAAATTCTCGTAGAATCGAGAATGAAGTTTTCATTTTGTACATGGTTTACTGCAGCCGACATACAATTTCACAAGATAATCTAATCTATTGTTCCTCAAAAGTTAACCCAAAATTACATGTCACCTATTGAAAGTTAATCCTAAAGCATCCAACCACAAATTCCCTAATAGTTTATCAACCATTCAAAAGAAAATACAATTGTAAAGCATTTAAATCAGATAAGAAACCTATAGACAAGAATAAGAATTATATTAAAACAAATCTCCTAAAATTACAAAGCCCAATTGCCTAAATTAGAAACCCATAAACCTTACCTTCCCATGGCGATGGAGAAGATAAGATCTTACATCGTCTCTACGATTACATGATAGAAAAGGAAGCAAGATACAATTGGAAGGGAATGAAATGGAGACAAAATCGGCTTGGGGGATGAACAACTTACCCCCCCCCCCCCCCCAAAAAAAAAAAAAAAAAAAAAACTAATTTATGGCAGATTCGAAATGTTACGGTGATAAGGAAGAGCATCTCGACACTATCGAGCGTGTGCCTCTGCATTCTGAGCGTCTTGGTAGGCACATTAGGGCAGTGCCTAGGTGCTCCCTAGATTGTTGTTCTTGGGTTTTTAGCACCTAGCAACCGCCTAGGGGATGCTTGGGTGCTCTTAAGTACCACTGTCCCTCTAATAAACAATTGATTTAGGATCTAATCACTAAATCCATTCCCTCTCGGGCCAGTGAGAGGATGGGGCCTCTTGTTCAAGATCTAGGAACAACACTTAAGAGAACAATCTCTCTCTATCCCTAAGTTGGGTAGGAGTGAATTTCGTCTTATAAATTCTATGTCCCCAGCTATCTACCCAGTCTTATCCCTAAAACAGGAGGAATGTTGAGCAGCGCTATTAAACTTACTCTCACCTATGTAGATCAAGGGATAATTCTGAATAAACAGGAGTTCATAGATAGCTCAGGATTCAGATCAAGTTATCTAGGTCATCGGTAAGTGAAATTAATCAGTGTTAATTGTAAACGGTGTTGATACGTAACAGTGATTATTTCAGGGTCAGTCTTACACAATCTTATTATTTAGAATACCCCTACTCACATGTCTCTACATGAACAAATCAGGATCACTTCATTTATGATACCTTACAATATTTGTAACAATCATGAAGTGGGCCGTATTCAATAGTGTCTCCAGGAAGAGGTACCCAACCTAATCCATGTACTATAAACTATTTAGGTTACTTACTTGAACTTGATCTTGTTTATGTCTCCACATAAAGTCCAAGTACTCATGATACTAGCCAAGGGTTCGTAGTTTAATTGGATTTAGAGTTAATAAACAATTAATTCACTTGAATAACTTCATATGTACTAAAATTTCCTTATTTACAAAAACTATGAGTTTTAAGACATACAACCCAACACCATAGTACAACATTGTTCAGGCTATTGTGCATCCATCTCATCTTCTTCTTTTCATGCATCATCATCAATATCATGTTCTAACTCTTGGCTCTCCTGTGTGTCGATTGCTTGGCATCCTTCTTGTTCATCTGGGTACTCTAGTGCTTTAAACATGTTGAAGATAACTGCTTGTCCATTCACCCTCATTGTGATTTTATAAAGGTTAATTAACGTTCGACCTATTGACAGAAATGGTCTTCTAAGGCACACTTTGAGTGTTAACCGCAAGTGTACGGGTCAAGTTATAATATAAGACGGTTAAGTCCGAATATCGTTCCACTGGAGATCCAATTGTGAAGGATTAAGTTACTTAGCTATTCTAGAGTTGAATCAATTTTTTTGAGGATTGAATTTGACAATTATGAGTTATGGAAAATATAAATCAAATAAGGAAAGTATTAAAGTGAGAAACACTAGAGTCAAAGAGAGTTCTAGGGTAATGAATCCTTATTTATTTCATCATGCAATATTATAGATTTCATGGATTTTATTGTCATTCATATGCCTAAGTCTAGAAACTTAATTCCAAGTTATTTTCTCTCAAAAACAACCCTTTCTCATGCAACTCGATTGATTATTAATCTCTTAAAACCAACACAAAATTACATAGCATTAAAAATAGTCTTTAACAACTTTTATTATCAACCTAACTACTCTCGTGATAGATTAACAACAATTCATTGTTATGGATCAAATTAAACATACAATCTCTCAATCATACATCTATCCTAACATGTGAAGATGGCCAATCCACAAGAATTAAACACAATAATAATGAAAAGCATAATCATTCCAACAAAACCATGAAAGTCTACAAGATCAACATAATTTCATAAACAAATCATCAAAACCCTAAAACTAAAGAGTTTAGCCACTCATAGCTTGAAGCAACATGTTTGAGCAAAATAAACAAAGAAAGAGTGTAAAGAAAGGAAAACTCTACTGAAAAGAGGCTCTTGATTGAGGTAGCACCGTCACGATCTCCTTGGCTCTCACGTCGGAATTCGAAGGGCACCACGACTATCTCGAACTCTTTTTCTCTTCCTTGCAACTAACTCACTCTTTGAACTCTCACTCAATTCTCTCCTTTTTGTGCCTCTTTAGGTCTGCACTTCCTTGATTTGATTTTCATGCCTAGGGCTGCTGGAAACCCCCAAATTTATATAGTTTGGCCGCCCAAAAGTTTTCCAAAAATAACAATTTTTCATTTAAGGAAAACTGGCGCCGCGGCGTTGGTCTATAGCGTTGCAGCGCTATTGAAGATTCTGGGACAGTACCGCGATGCTGTTGGAGAGCGCCGCGGCGCTAAGGCTGCGATTAGAAAAGCTAGCTCTCGGATTTTAGCGTCACGGCAGCGCCGTTCAAGTGCCGTGGCGCTGCCCCAATTTCTGCCATTTTGGGTTTTTCAACTCTTTTTCGCAGTATTCTTGCTCGGTTTTGATCTTTTAGTCTTTTCTTCTAATTTTCCTCATTTTAACCTGAAAACCACTAGCAAACAAGTGAAATCTAATATAAACTCCCTTAATTTGAGAGAATAGAAAGCACTTTTCAAGTGCTTATCATCTTCGCAATATAATGGTCACATCTTTATCAGCTTCATAATCCAGGATTATGAAGTTTGCGTACAAAATGAACCTGTCAACCTTCACCAGTAGATATTCTATCTCGCCTTTTGGACATGCTATGGATTAATCCGTCAGTTGTAAGGATACTGTTGTTGGCCTTGATTCGATCCCCAACTTTTTGAACACTAAAGGGGGTATTACATTTATGTTAGTCCCCAGATCGCACAGTGCTTTGCTCATGTCGACGCCGCCTATTAAAAAAGGAATTGCAAACCTCCAAAAGCTTTCATCTTTGTTAGGATGCGTTCTTGTAACATGGCGCTACACTCTTGTGTCAACGCCACTGTCTCAAATTCACCTATTCTCCTCTTCTTTAAAAGGATATCCATGAGGAATTTCACATAAGAGGGCATTTGTTTTAACACCTTAATGAGCGAAATATTGATGTGCAGATACTTTAATACGTCCAAGAAGCGTCGAAACTTCTGATTGTGCCACTTTAAGTGTTAACCACAAGTATACGGGTCAAGTTATAATATAAGACGGTAAAGTCCGAATATCGTTCCACTAAGGATCTAATTATGAAGGTTAAAGTTACTTAGCTATTCTAAAGTTGAATCACTTTTATTTGAGGATTGGAATTGAATTTGTGAATTATGGAAAATACAAACTAAATAAGGAAAGTAATAAAGTGAGAAACGCAAGAGTCAAAGAGAGTTCTAGGGTAATGAATCCTTGTTTATTTCATCATGCAATAGTATAAAATTCATGGATTTTATTGTAATTCATATGCCTAAGTCTAGAAACTTAATTCCAAGTTATTTTCTCTAAAAAACAACCCTTTCTCATGCAACTCGATTGATTACTAATCTCTTAAAACCAATACAAATTACATGGCATTAAGGATAGTTTTTGACAACTTTTATTGTCAACCTAACTATTCTCGTGATAGATTAATAACAATTCATTGTTATAGATCAAGTTAAATATACAATCTCTCAATCATACATCTAACCTAACATGTGAAGGTGGCCAATCCTTAAGAATTAAACACAAAAACAATGAAAAGCATAATCATTCCAACAAAATCATGAAAGTCTACAACATCAATGTGAATTCATAAAAAATTCATCAAAATCCTAAAACTAAAGAGTTTAGCCACCCATAGCTTGAAGCAACATGTTCAAACAATATAAACAAAGAAAGAGTGTAAAGAAAGGGAAACTCTACTGAAAAGGGGCTCTTGATTGAGGTAGCACCGTCACAATCTCCTTGGCTCTCACGTCGGAACTCGAACGGCACGACAACTCTCTCGAACTTTTTTCCTCTTCCTTGCAACTAACTCACTCTTTGAACTCTTTTATGAACTGTCATTCAATTCTCTCCTTCTTGTGACTCTTTTGGTCTGTAATTTCGTGCTTTGATTGATTCCTAAGGCTACTGGAAACCCCCAAATTTATAGAGTTGGCCACCCAAGATGTAAGCCCTGTACCTGGCATTTGGAGAAGGCAAGCTAAGAAGAAACTATGAGATGGGCATTGAGTAGAGAAAGGTGGCCGAGTTGTGTGGGAGTAAAAAATAACTAAGTGTTAGCCATGCGTTGGTGTGGCTATGCGTTGAGAGTATAGCCGAGGTCTGACGGAAGTTGTCATTGATGGCTATGCGTTGTGAAGGTAGCTCGGCATGGACGTAGAGGTGAAGGAAGAGGGTTGCGATAGGTGTTGATCACAACCATGCATTGAAGGCTACTATGCATTAGTTGATCAGCACAGCCATGCGTTGAAGGTTACTGTGCGTTAGTTGATCAGCACAGCCATGCGTTGAAGGCTACTGTGCGTTAGTTGATCAGCACAGCCATGCGTTGAAGGCTGCTGTGCGATAGTTGATCAGCACAGCCATGTGTTGAAGAGAAGGTATGCGCCGACCAGTTAAATATATAGAGATGAAGTGGGGATTAAGTCGGTGATATATGTATATATATATGAGTGGACTGAGTGTTTAATCATTTTAACCACATTTCAGAGCTCGAGTTGATCCCATTTCAAAGCTGAACAATGAAGGGAGGTAGAAGAAGATGTTTATGTTGGTTTGAAGTGGAATTCTCATTGTTTTCGTGGAGGAACTAAAGCTGGAACAGAGAGTTCGGTTGGTGTCGCTTAATCTGAGCATCGTTCAGTGTTAGGAGAAGAACGGACTGTGGAAGCTGTGGCTAGGGTCAGTAAGTTAACTTGATTTTTAGCAATTTCCATGAAGGAAGCTTGAGCCGAATTTGAGTAGAAATGTGTTAAACTCTAGGTAGAAGAGATCAGAGCTGAATTGCTAGACGATTGGGAGCAATTCGGGGTTATTTGGAAATATCTCTCAAACGAAGATGACTTTCATTTTGAGACCTTGAGGTAAGATAAAGGACTTATTTCTCTACAAGTTTATAGAAGGGAAGAAGTTCTAAATCTGGCTGGAAATATGACTTTTAACAGATAGAAGTGAGAACTAAAGAAGGAAACTCTGCTGCCGGGTGTCGCTGAGAAATTAAAGTGTGATTAGCGAGACGAGTGTGGCTGGGCGCAGAAGAGCTTTTTGTCTCACAAATCTCGCTGCCTCTAGATAGGTTTTGCTCCTCAGGTAATCTCCCTAGTGTCGTGCCCTGTCGTGTGGTTTTGCTTGTAATCTCGCTAGAAAAGTAGAATGTCGCTAGTAATCTCGCTAGTGACATAGAATCTCGCTAATTATGAATTATTTTTGGGAAAATGAGAGTCTTGGTGAAGGAACGTGATTAGAATTTAATTATGCACACTTATGATCATGGAAATGAAGTTTCAGGAAACCTAATGTGAGAAATGTATATTTACAGGCCAAGAAGAGCTAGGAAAGGCATATAATCCACTCGGGGCCTAAGACAAATCGTGGTGACTTTCTGTTTCATACAATGACTATTTTTAGCAATGTGTGAGTGGAAACTATTTGTCATATGGAATCCTGTATGCGTATTATCTAAATGCAACCCACGGCCGAGGGACCACATGTGAAGGCCTATGGGAAATGCGATATATGATACACAATGCTAAGGGACCATGTGTGAAGGCACTTTGAGAAATTGATTGAAGTGGATTCCAATGCCGAGGGACCTTGTGTGAAGGCATATGGAAAACCTGTACATGATAGCTCAGTGCTAAAGGACCACGAGTGAAGGCACCTGAGCAGTGGATTGATATGGAACTCAATACCGAGGAACAATATGAAAAGGCACTTGAGGGTTTGAAATGGCGAGGGACGATATGTGAAGGCATTTGTGCCGAGGGACTTGTGTGAAGGCATTTGAATATGTGAATGATGAGTATTGATATACGAGGATGAGTGCGTTAAGCTTCGCTCCGCCTCAGCTAAAAAAAAAAAGGATAATTGTATCACTTATGCTTTTGTAGTATTGATGATTTAGGAATTCTTGTATGCATATATATGTGGTAGTTTTATGGTGATCCATGTTAACTCAAGGAAGTCTATTAGTAATTAATTAAATCCAATCACTCACTGGGCATTAGGCTCACGCTTTCTTGCTTGTTTGTTTTATTGTTTCAGGTAGCGAGCGTGTCCGGGATGTCTAGCCTACTAAAGATTCTCGTCTGCGCTTGCTTTGGATCATTCCTCTGGAATAGTTGTAAATACATAGTTTATGTACATATTTTTGTCATGCATGTTCCTTAGAGTATAGTGAAAGTGGGTTTTGTGGTGTATAGAACGAATACTTGTTATGATGATTTATGATTTAAGTATCTGGCTTGAGCAGTTATGTTTAATTTATGGTGTTGAACTGGCATATAGCTAGAAATAAATGACCTGGCGTTGATTAATGTTATAAGTTACGCGGGAACATGTGTGTACAGATTCGCACTCACTTCTAGGTTAGGAAGGGAAATCTGGGAGGGGGTGTGACACAAGAAAACTTTCCAAAAATACAATTTTTACAAAAAAGGAAACTAACGTCGTGGTGCTGGTCTATAGCGCTGCGACACTGCCAATTTTGGAAAGAGAGCACGGCGGCGCTGTTGGAGAGGGTTGCGGCACTGCTGCTGTGATGCGCAGACGCTGCTCTCGGGTTTTAGCGCTACAGCGCTACCCTATTTTTTGCAACATTGAGTTTTTTATATCTTTTTCGCTGTATTCTTGCTTGGTTTTGATCTTTTGATCTTCTCTTCTAATTTTCCTCATTTTAACCTGAAAACCACTAGCAAACAAGTGAAAACTAATATAAACTCCCTTAATTTGAGAGGATAGAAAGCACTTTTCAAGTGCTTATCAACTTCCCTTCATCATTCTTCTTCCTTAACCTCTGTGGATAGGGTCGCAAACGTATGTCAAATGATGCACATGTTGAGGTGGCATTTTTAGATGAATTTCTACGCACATCATCTTGTTTGTCCTGCGTTGATTTGTGTTCTTTTTCTTTTCATGGTGAGTGATTGATTGTAGGTTGGTGGGAGGACTAGTAAACTAAGTTTGTTGACCTTTTCACTGAATCATTCTTCTCTAGTCTTGGTTCAATCAAAGGCTTCCCGCTCCGCAATGTCATTGCTTGACACTACTCTTTACTTGAACTCTCTAAGTTACTTGAAGCTTCAGTATTGCTTTGTAGAGTTCCTTTTTGTCTATTCGTAAATTCTCCCGCTATTTGCCCCATTTGAAGCTCTATATTTCTAATAGATGATGCCTGCATCTGTAACAATGTATCATTCTTCTACATGTATTCTTTCAGTAAAGCTTCTAAGGATGAAAACGAACTTGATACCTGATGCTACGGGCCTTGCAACTAAGGATGTCTTTGTTGTCCCTAGTCGAAACTTGGTGGTCCACTTCTACTGGTCTGTTTCATGCCTTGCTGCTTTGATTAGTGTTGATTTCCTCCCCAAGAGAAATTATGGTGGTTTCGCCAACCAAGATTGTATGTGTTCAAAATTTGGGGACACATCTGGAATGTGTGTGGCTCTCTGCATCCAACACAACTGATTGTAACAACCTGATTTACTGTGTTCACTTGATTGTCATTTCCTGTGTTGACCTAGCTTATCGTTAATGTTTGCAGTAAGTTGGTCATGGAAGACAGCTTCATTTATAACGCGGTGACTGTATCATTTTTAGGCGTTCTCAAATTATTGCTTCTTCGTCTTCCAGATCTGTTGTAACCATTATCTTCCCAGTTTTCATGATTTCTAGAAATCATATCCAAAATATCAATTGCCTCAGTGTACATTTTATCAAGTAAACCACTAGCTACGACAACATTTGTAGCAGCTTGAGAGGCTTTGTTCAGGCCATCAAAGAAGATTTCCATTTGAATGCACTCTGAGAAATCGTTATGTGAGCAACATTGCCCAGGCGTCGCTCAAGGTTTCTCTATCTTTCTGTTGGAAATTTGTAATGTCCCTTCTTCTTTTTGCATTTTTAGTTGGCAGGAATACTTTTTCATGTACTTTTATATTATGTTCCCAGGTGGTTATTTCACTTGGTTCTAAGGAATATGCACATTGTCGTGCCTCATCTCTTAGAGAGAAAGGGAAGAATTGTCAATCTGATTTCTTCTAGTGTGATGTTGGGGATTATGAAACTATTTAGCTGGAAGAGAGGATCCTCACTTGGTGCTCCTCCAAATTGCCTTGTAGTTTGGAGCATTTGAAGCAATAATAGGCTTCATCTCAAACCTTGACCCTTGGAAGGCAGTACACATAATACAAAGTGAAAAGTCAAGATTAGGCCACGCATAATCTCTAATCAGCCTGCTACGACCATGTGCAAAAAGAATTGGGTGTGCTTGAATCTAAGCTTGTGCCAATGAGTTGTTGACCTCATTGTTTGCTCCATTAGGCAACATTTGTGATTCTATTGATCCACCATTTTCTCCATTTGTACAACTATCTTCTCTTTTGATGCTCTTTGTTTTTATTTTGAAAGGTTCTCTCAATCTCTGGGTCAGGTATGAGCTCGAGTTTTTTGTCCTTGCTTAGATATTGTCAGACGCATCTTCGACTCAACGCGTTGTACACTAGCAATTGAGATTTTTGCACAAATCAACAAAAAATCAAAACACAAATTAGTCTGGAAAATTCCCGGCAATGATGCCAAAAACTTGTTGCGATATAGTTTACTTTCAAAGAATTGTGATGTGACACCCTAACTTTTGACCTAGTTGCTTAAGAGACATAAAGCGAGGAAACTAGGGTAAAGGGTGTAAATTTGGAACACAAACTTGTGGAGTTGGAAAAATTTTAAGGTAGAAAAGCTAGAGCTTGTGGACTTTTGGAAGTAGGTTGGGCACATAGAAGGCTGGAAAAGGCCGCCTAAACCATTTAAAAGTCGCCAGAAACTTTCTCGAAAAAGTCAAACTTTATAGAAAAAGTCAAACTTATCGGTAATAGTCAACAAAACTTATCAAGAAGTCAAACTTACCAGGAAACAGATGACAAAACTTACCAAGAAGTCGAACTTACCGAGAAGGCAACTTTCAGGCGTTGAACTAATGGAATTTATCGGGAGTGAACCGACAACACTTATTGAGAAATAAAGGCTGAAACTTACCAGGAACTCAGCCGAACCGCAAGAACTTACCAGGAAATCGAACCGCCATAACTTACCAGGAAACTGAACCTGTAGAACTTTATGAAAAAGTAATAGAATGGGTTTTTTCTTCGATCTGACCCAATTTTTTTGAGCTATGTGGCTTCATTTTGGATTTTACACTTCATAAGGAGGAGGTGTTGAGATGCATAACTAACATATTGTGCAAGGAAATAAATGTTTGGATGCATGGAGTTTTTGTCATGTAAATTGATATACGAGAATTAAGTGTCATGAATTGGAAGTGAGGTCAGTGAACAAGCAAAATTCTCAATCCTTATAAATAGAACCTAAAAGAAGGCTCTCCCACCACCAACTGAGAGTTCACCTCAAAAGAAAAGAGAGAAAGAAAAGAGAAAAGAGAGAGAGAAAGTTTGGAAGATGAAAGAGGGAGCCTTACGTTTAAGTAGGATTTACCGTTGAAAGAAGTGTCTTGCGTCCAAGGAGCTGTTTAGCGTTTCTGAGGTTTCTTAGTTGTTTTATTTTTCAATCCCAGAAGCTCGGGAGAAGTTAAGAAGGTTTAGAAACCAAGGAGGAAGAAGAAACCCTAAAGTTTGGAAGCTACTTTCTCTGAGTGTTTGATTTCTTTTCGCGAGAAAACTAAACTATATTTCTTGTGAATAATTGATAATAGCACACTTATGAGCTTTTATTTGATAGCATGATGTTGTGGTATTGTTAACTTACATGCTATGGTGAGATATCGAATAGTTTGTAGCATATCAAGATTTTTTGAATCTATAGATGATCCCAAATGTCGAAGGACATAGAGAAGGCATATGGGCAACCTGAATATATTCCAATGCTGAAGGACTTTGAGAAGGCATTCATGATTATAGTCTTGACTAGGATCAGGATTTGACACAGCACAAGATGGTTAGAGGATTGGGGAAGATCTAGTTTATGATCTTGTAGCAGGGATTTCCTCGTGGGATGGTCAGAGGGGTCACCGGAACCTAGTTCCTGATCCTGCGAGAAGTATCTTGTGAGGATGGTCAGAGGACCGACTTGTGACAACCCAACTTTTAACAACCAGTGCGTTGAAAAGTCCGAAGGAGAAGAATAAAAAACCATGTTGGATGCATGGTCAAGACTGAAGTAACGCATAGTAAAAGTGGACGTATAGGAAGTACTCAAGCACCTAAAGGGAAAAAAGTAAGACACATAGACTTCTATTATAAGATATTTCTAAGTGATGGAAAGTAGAAAGTGGTGAAGTAGGCATACGAACTAGAACATGTGTTGGACGCATGCTAAATTATCTAAAAGGAAATAGTAATATAAGGAAAGGTTTAAAAGAATAACCTTGGAAATAATCAAGGAATGACTAAGGATAGGTAGATGGTCATGGATGCAGGATGGAAGCGAACGCAACAGGACCAACGCATAAAGGAAGAGCTTGAGAAGGATTTGTTGTCATTGACGCTTAGCGGTATTGTGTCAACACTAGATTGTAATATGGCGACTATACGCTGAAGGTGATCACGAATGGTTGTTGTTTGCTGAAGTAGTTGCCAACGTCGACGGGAGAAGAAACGTATTTGGCTTACCATGCGTTGGTGAGGTGGTTATGCAGTGAGGTCCCTATGCGTTGAGATGGTTATCTCTACGCGTCAAAGACGATAGTGTAGCTAGTTAAGAGTTAGACAAGTGAGTAGGGAAGCTCAAACCTTAGAGGAAACTCAAGGAACGCATGAGGGTGTTGTATGGATTAAATGGCTGTCTATTTGAAAATATTGGACGAATAAGATAAGTTATAAAGGCCAGGTGGTTTCATATAAACTTGACACCTTAAAATAAGGAGGTGTTCAAAAGGCATGTTAAGTGTTTCATGCAAGGTAACACTTGGACTAATGCATGGTTAGTCAGACATGCAGAGCGACATATGGCAATCAAGTGGCAAAAGAGGAGTAGAATGGCAAGATCTCTATAAATAGGGCCTTGGGGGAAGAGTAACGAATGATGATTCTGAAGTAAAAAAAAATCCTTGAGAGAAGAAGGAGAACGAAGACAGAAAGAAGGAACCCCTTGCGTTGTAAAAGGAGATTTGCGGCCAAGAAAGAAGACATTCTTGTCAACTTAATCATCTGGTGTTAAAGAAGTTATCTTGCGTTGAAGAGGGGTCGACCTTGCGTTTGAAATGAATCCAACATTTAAGGTGAACGCGGTGTTCGAAAATAGACGATGCGTTCAAGTTGACCTTGCGTTCAAGAGAAATCGACGCATCCGGAAGAAATAAGAGGAGTTAGGCTGCACCTTGTAGTAGTCATCAACCTTGCGTTGAGGGGCAGGGTTGTGTCCAGCCAAACTGATAGAGGAATGTCAATCTTGCGTTCCTGAGTTAGAACGTTGTGACCAACTAAGCTACTGAGAGGGAGAGTAGCTACCTAGTGGACTAAAAGCTGAAGCCTTGCGTTAAGGAGCTCGGAAAACAGGAATTTGGAAGGAAAAGAAGAAATTCCTTAAGAGATTAGTGAGTGACTCTTTCCTTTCCTTGAAAACGAATTTTTATTAAAAATTTTGTTACGAGATATGGTCTTGAAATGACTAAACTGTGAAAAGCATAATGCTTGAATATATTGTTCAAAAGGCATGTTTTACTTGACTGCTTTATGATAACGAAAGGCATGTTGCAAAAATATATTTATCGAAGAACATCCTGTTTTCTGAAAAAGTCTTTGATGAACTATTTATGCAAATTGATGGAGAAAATGTTTTAGAGGAGGCTCAATGCTGATAAAGCATGTGAACTTTCTCGGGACCTAGTACTTGGGCAACCCGCCTATAAATGTTTTAGAGGAGGATCAATGCTGATAAAGCATGTGAACTTCCCCGGGACCCAATATTTGGGAAACCCGCCATATTCCTATGTGCACATAGAGGTTGAGTTGGCTGGTGTGTCGAGTTTTGCTCCGCATCAAGCCAGGGATAATATCGACGTTGAGAGCGTTGAGTATTTCTCCGCCTCAACTAAGGGAAAAGATTGAGATGCCAAACGGTTTTTTGAATAATTTATTTTGATAACGATTCTATATGTTTCAGAATGGATTCACGAGATTGACAAGGTTTTGTGGAAGAACTATTTTGCTTAATCCTTGTTTTATGGATATTGCTTTGACATGCCTCTGTTCGAACTAAAGATAAGTTTTTTTTTTACAAAGCCAGTCACTCACGGAACTTGTAGCTCACGTTTTCCTATTTTATTTTATTTTCCAGGTAGCAAGCGAGTTCGGGTTGCTTTGCCTACGCGAAAACCTCGTCTGGGCTGTTCTTGACGGAAATGGTTGGACAGTGAACCTTACAGAAGAGTCAAGGTTGCTGTCTTCACATCTCTTCTCGGGTTAAGAAAGGATAATCCGGGAGGGGGTGTGACAAGACTAGCCTAGCTTTTGATCCTCAGAGGTAAGACTATGTTCACATAGGGGACATAGGGACGGAAACGACGAGATTAGCTGAGCTGGGTGGGCCAGCGGGAAAAACCAGTCAGGATTGTTGAGCCGTGTGAGTGATAACTTGTAGAAATACAAGTTATTATAGTCACTATTTGAATTAATTAGAGTAACTTTAGAGCTAAATGCATGATTTTGGTAGTGAATTATGTAAAATGTATCACCATGCGTTGGCACTATTTACAAAAGAAAATACCTGAAAAATTATGAGCTTTTCTGTTCTTAACGCAGGATTAAGAAGAAAAGAAGCACAAATAACCCAAGTACTAGAGACGAAGCTGCTACGAGAACAAATGGAAACCCATGCGTCGAGACTATGCGTTGAGATCATGCGTAGAGAAAAAGTAGATATAGACGTCTGGGCAAAAGCTGTCATATCATTATGCAAAAGGATAACATGTTATCAGATCATGGCAGAACCAATGGACCGACAATGAAAAAGTGTCAGGTCATCATGAGTTTCAACTTTTTAAAGCCTATAAATAGCCCAAAACTTCTCCAATCGAAGGAGGGAGGAGAAAGAGAGAGAGAGAAACGAGTGCAAGAGGCGAAAGCTCTGCACAAATCCCCCTTCACCATAACCAGCCTCCATTTCGAGCTCTTTTGAGAGAAGGATTCTGAGAACTTTCAGAATCGTCTCCCAGTGAGAGAGAACCTTCACCCTAGGAACTTTATGTATCAGATAGCAACCATCTCAAGCCTCCATAAAGCAAGGCGTTGCCAGTGGCGGCTTGATGTCTTCCATTTCTGTTTTATCTCCATTTCCCTCCTTTTTACTTATGTTTTGTTAATGACATTCGAGATAATGGTTTATTTTCTTAATATGAGTTTGATTGACGATTATCTTCCATCTATCTCCATATTAAATATCTTACACCATGTTGTTTGAATGCTAAATGAGTAAGATGTTAGAGTTTGTTTTTCTTAAGCAATATGAAGTATGTTACATCCTTATTAATGCATATCATTAGCTTCCATAGCTTTGTCTGACAAACAAATGTAGTAAGCACGACTGTCTAGCTTGAGAGAGTAGATGGTTAATCTTTAGCATTTATCAAGACTAGATGAGGTGCAGAGATGTAGTTCATCTTTTGCCAATGCAAACTTACCATGCGTCTTAGAGATAAGATTAATGTGGCGTCGAAACATCAAGAGATGGATTCTCAAACTCAGTTTGTAGGTATGTACTTGTACTTAGATAGGCTTAAGTAATAACTAGCTCCTGCGTTAACTCTACTTTTATCGCATGGTTCCATTCATTTTCAACGCATGCTATCTGACACTAAACGACATTTGACTAACCATCGCCGCGTCCACCTCATTGTTAGTTGTAGGAAATTTTATTCATTCTTTATGTATAGTTTTAGACACATACAACCAACTCATGCACATATTACATGTATAGTTCACCGCATAGTCATGTATCTACTCTCAACGCCTAGTTATTACAAATCCCTGCACTCGACCTTGGACTCACCAGGAAACCTATAAGAGCTTATACTTGGGCTTTTATAGGAAAACTTGCTTAATCATGATTATACTTGAGTAATTCTCGATGCATCTTTGTACGGAAATTATCATATCTATTTTTGTGCAACAGGCTAAGAAACTCAATCTAAATCGAAAATAGAAATCCAACAACAGTGAGCCAGTAGGATAAACAGAGGTGATGTTGTGCTGGAGGTGCCAGCAGGAAGTAGATTTCGAGAATAACCCTACAGAGGAGGTTTGATATAAGCTCGATATAGTTGTAGATGTACTTGCGTATGATTCGTATTACAAGTATTATGATTATTATTATTATGTTGAAAGGATTAGTTGAACCCTAGTTTATTCGATCACTAACTAGACTTCATTGAAGCTCATCCTTTTCTTATGTTTTTCTTCCCAGGTAGCAACCAAGTTTCTGTTTTTGTGCGAAGTTAAGGTCTACCGAGGAATAATGTGCACTTAGCAGTTGGCAACAATTTAAATAAGAAACTAATGATAGCACCTAAAATGTGTTATCTTCCTTAGTGTAACTGATAACTTGTAGAAATACAAGTTATTATAGTCATTATTTGATTTAATGAGAGTAACTTTGGAGTTAAACGCATGATTTTGGTAGTTGAAGATGAAAAATGTATCACCATGCGTTGGCATTACTTACAAAAGAAAATGTCTGAAAAACGATGAGCTTTTCTGTTCCTAACACAGGGTTAAGAAGAAAAGAAGTGCAAACAACCAAGTACGAAGAGACGAAGCTGCTGCGAGAACAAGTGGAAACCCATACGTCGAGCCTATGCGTTGAAACCATGTGTTGAGACCATGCGTCGATGAAGAAACAGATGCATGCTCAAACAGCTGTCATGTCATTATGAAAAAGAACAACAACCTATCAGATCATGGCAGAACAAATAGGCTGACAAATCTGAAAAGTCTATGCAGCGTGGCTGAAATTTAATGCAAAGGTGTCAGGTCATCATGATATCAACCTTTTGACGCCTATAAATAGCCCAAAAGCTTCTCCGGGAGGAAGAGAGGAAAAAAGGGAGACCAATTCAAGAGGCAAAGCTCTGCACTATTTCTCCCTCACCATAACCAGCCACCATTTCGAGCTCTTCTGAGAGAAGGATTTTGAGCACCTTCAGAGTCGTCTCCCAGTGAGTGAGAACCTTCACCCTATGGAATCTATGTATCAGATAGCAACCATCTCAAGCCTCCATGAAGCAAGACGTTGCCAGTGGCGGCTTGACACCCTTCATTTCTGTTTTATTCCCATTTCCTCCTTCTTGCTTATATTTTGTCAATGACATTCGAGAGAATGACTTATTTTCTTAATATGAGTTTGATTAACTATTCTCTTCCATTTATTTCCATATTAAACATCTTACACCATATTTGAATGCTAAATGAGTTTGATGTTAAAAGCTAGTTTTTTCTTGAGCAATTCTGAGTATGTTACATCTTGATTAATGCATATCTTTAGCTTGCATAACTTTGTCTGACAAACACAAGTAGTAAGCATGACTGTCGAGCTTGAGAGAGTGGATAGTTAATCTTTAGCATTTATTAAGACTAGATGGGTTGCAGAGATGTAGTTAATCTTTTGCTTACACAAATTTGCCATGCGTCTTAGAGATAAAATTAATGTAGCGTCGAAACATCGAGAGATGGATTCACAAACGCAGTTTGTAGGTATGTAATTGTACTTAGAAGGTTAAGGTAACAACTAGCTTTTTCGTTAGCTCTACTCTTATTGCATGGTTCCATTCATTCTTAACACATGCTATCTGAAACTAAATGACATATGACTAACCATCGCTGCGTCCACCTCATTATTAGTAATAGGAAATTCTTTTCATTCTTTATGTATAGTTTGACACATACAACCAACAAATGCACATATTACATGTATAGATCACCGCATAGTCAGGCATATAATCTCAACGCCTAGTTATTACAAATCCCTGTGTTCGACCCTAGACTCACCAGGAAACCTATAAATAGTTATACTTGGGTCTTTAGAGGAAAACTTGCTTAATCATGATTACATCTAGAGTAATTCTCGACGCATCCTTGTACAAAAATGTTAAAATCTATTTTTGCGCAACAAGTTAAGAAACTCAATTTAATTTAATTAAGAAATTCATTCGAACAGTAACGCGGGATCGTTGTGCTGTTTAATGTGTCTATTATGTTATTTTGTAGGTTTTGAGTACTTGACAGGTAAAATGGGATGTTAGCACCAAAATTGGGCCAAAACGAAGTTCCACGGCATCAACTGGGAGATAGAACTCCAAAAGGACAAAATTGCCATTAAAGCCCCGGCGTCGCGGCGCTTTTTCCTGAGAAGTTTTCTATTTCCCTTTTCATTTGTCCCTTGTTCTTCCTTTCTTTTCTCACATTAGAGACAATGTTAGATTTTAAGTTGGGGGTGGGTGTTAGTTAGTTTTATGTTTCACTAATCTATCATGTTTTCCTATTCTTCACCCAAGCATAAGCAAAGAATGAGGTTGTCTTGGTGAGTCTAAGGTCGAACACAGGGATTATGTAGATTCTAGAATTCGTGGATTATTTAAGTCATGCTTTTAAGAAAAGTGCTGAGAGGTGATGCATTTGACTAAAGCAGTAAAATTGTCCTAAAGTGATTGGATGGAGAGGTTTGCGATACAGCAAAATTCAACTAAGTGAGTTGTATGAATGATAAAAACAGGGCTTGGGTTGGTCATCATCTAAATTCAGAAATGCATAGGTAAATCTATTTCGTTCCAGTGACTCTTCTCTCAATTGTCAGCCGGTATGCCTATATGTCTATACGCATAGGAGAGTCTTAGGAGCCAAGGTTATTTCAATGTCTAAATAACACTTCTTAGCCTTGTCAATTGAATTCCAAAGTCACTTACTCCCTCGAGTAGTCTGATTATTACTACTTATATCGATTCACTAGATAGACATAAAAGTACAATTGACATGATGAAATAGATAAAAACCAAGGTTCTCATTTAGATGATGACACAACCCGTGACCGTTAAAAGAATTAGTTACTCATGGATGGTAAATAGCAAATGGGAAGAGATGGGAAATGAATAGCTATGAAAGGCATATAGATTGATGAATGGAATAAGAGTTTTAGAGAGTACAATTTCTTGTTTATAACTAAAACACAAATAAGAAAGAGATGGAAAGCATGAAATGGCTTTTCAATGTCTTGAGCTCGCCGGTGTGGAAGTGTGATTTTTGCTGTGAAGTGGTCAGGCAGAGTGAAGACTCTTCTCTTTCGAGCTATTTGTCTTCGGTTGTCGTATGGAGAGAACTCTACAGTCACTTAAGAATTCTTCTAAGAGATTCAACCACCTTTTTAGCCTTCAGGTCTGCCCTTTTATAGATGCTGCGTTGCAATCACTGGCAGATCTGCGTGATTGGAGGCTAAATTACTACCTTGCATCTATCTTGCCTAATCGCGTGATTTTCGGTTTTAATTTAGATCCACCACTTTAGCCGCAAATCATGCACATCAATCTCCTTACAATCTCTCAAGATTCTCATCTAATTTTCTGCTGCCTTGCGTTTCTGGTTGATAACGTGTTGTTGACAGATCTAAAGTCCAAAAACCTGTTGTGTGTTTATCTTTATTATTAAGCTTACTACTATACATTTAACATGTTTAATACTATGCATTTCTAGTTTGTCAAGTTTTCCTATTCTTAACCCAAGTATAAGCAAATAAATAGGTTTACTCCGTAAGTCCGAGGTCGAACACAGGGATTATGCTGATTGTGAAATTCGTTGGATTAATTGAGTTTTAGTGGTAACTAAAAATATTTAACAAGGGTTGCGTCTAACTAAAGAAAGCGACTATGCGTTTAACTAAAGAAAGCGATAACATGTACACTAGATTAAAAGGTGGTGGATGGTAAGGTATGCAACACAGCAAGTTCCGCTAAGTGGATTAAATGAATGAATAAAAACAGGGTTCGGGTTTGTTAACATCTAAATTCAGAAACGCGTAGTGATAGTATATTCATACTTGCGACTCTTCTCCCGGTTGTTAGCCACTATGCGTGATATGTCTATACCGCATAGGAGAGTGTTAAGTACCAAGGTTATTCCTATGTCTAGGTAACACTTCTTAGCCTTGTCAATTGAGTTCCACAATCACTTACTCTCTCGAGCAGTCTGATTATTACTACTTACATCGATTAGCTAGATGGACATAAGCATCAGATTAAGATTACAATTGGCAAGATGCAATAGTTACACTATGGTTCTTATTTAGATGCTAATGCAACCCGTGACCCTTGAAAGATTAGTTACTCATGGATTCAAAGTAATAAGCGAAAAGTCTAGAGAAATGGATAGACATGGGAGAATTGTAGATTAATGAACGAAATACAATTTCAGACAATACAATGTCTTGATAACAAATTTAAAATCAAAGCTAGAAAAAGATAGAAAACAGGAAGGCGTTTCAATGTCTTGAGTCGCCGGAATGGAAGCGTGAAGTTTTGCTGTGAAGTGGTCAGATGGAGGGAAGACTCTTCTCTTTCCAGCTATTCGTCTCCGGTTGTCTTCTGGAGAGAACTCTGCTGTCACTTAGGGATTCTTCCGAGAATCAACAACACTTTTTTAGCTTGCAGGTCTACCCTTTTATAGAAGCTGTGTTCGTAATCAGTGGCAAATCTGCATGATTGGAGGTGCAATTGATGTCGTGCGTCTATCTCACTTAATTGCTTAATTCTCGGTTCAATTTTGATCCACCACTTTAGCCGCAGATCATGCATGTCAATCTTTCCGACAATCTCTCAGATTCTGATCTGATTTTCCGCTGCCTTGCATTTCTGGTCATTATGCGTCCATGGAGAACTTGGGTTCATGTGTTCACTTATGTCGATGCATCCATATGTTATTAACGCATCATCCTGTATTGAGCGGCTGTGAGCGCATCCATAGATTGCTTGCATTCTTGCATTAAAACATGCGTTTTAGGCTTAGAAATCTTCAAAACAATTATCTTCATCAATTAACAAGAGTAGAACGCATAGGAAGATTTATCAATAGAATTCAACACAAACTACCGCATGATTCTCTATTTAATCTCTATTTTTCTAAGAGAGGCTGTAATAACTTGTATTTCTACAAGTTATCATAACGCATCCATGGATAGCTTGCATTCCTGCTCTAAAGTATGCGTTTTAGATTCACAAAGCTTCAAAATAATTATCTTAATCAATTTACAAGAGTAAAACGCATAGGGAGGTATATCAATGGAATTGAACTCAAACTACGGCATGATTCTCTATTTAAACTCTATTTTTCTAAAAGAAAAACTAGAAATGGGGGATCTGTGTTCTAGTTGAAGTCCTTGAGCATCTGAGCTCGGACTAAATATTGTATGCTTTCATGTTTGCTTGCTCATTTGTGCTTAGTTCGTTATGACGACTCTTTGATGACGCACTCTTTTTTATTCTCTTGCATGATGCAATGTTTGAAGTGATTGATCATGATTTTTAGCCCTTTTTAAAAACAATTATGATTTCTCATGCACGCTTAAGTTCTTTGTCTGGCTATATTAGGTCCTACATGCTTAGAATCGTATTACTTAGCTTGTATTTTTGTTGTTACCTCGATAGAACCCATTGATTGGATAGTGTCTTTTATGATGGGCTGTAATGTAATACTGAAGAAGAAAAAAATATTTATATGCCTGCTGAAAAAGAACGTTGTGTTTTAAAGAAATATCATGAAAGAAAAAAAAAAAAAAGAAAAATAAAACTTGTAATGATATGCATGACTAAGGGTACTAAGAGCTGCCTTTGCCATGATTAGTTAAGACACTCGCGAGAAAAGAGTGAGTACAGTTCCATGCGGTAAATGTGTGAAAGCTAATGCCCTAGGTAAAATAAATGCAAGTTTAGGGCCCTAGAGTTTGAATTCAGGCACCTCAGTTGAAATATTGTCGCTTTGATTTTTTTGGACACTTGATGATTTGTGCATGAGCCACCATCGAGGGAAAACAAATTGAGAGCAATTTAATGCAATTCCAAGGTGCTAGGAACTTAATTAGAAGGCTTTGAACTCACCCTTGCATGAGCTGGTCTAGAATTAGTTTTAATCTGTGTTTCATTCATTGATTATGCACCGATATCATTGTGAATGCAAGTTGAATCTTAGTGGACTGTTGAGACTTGGGTAACGAACCTTGCATGATTGAGCGAGCATAATTTTGTTTGACTGAGTGCATTATTCTACCTTGCTCGAGAACGATCAAGAATTAAGTTGGGCGTGTTTGATAGCACCTAAAATGTACTATCCTCCTCAGCTTAACTCGGGAGCGTTGTGCTATTTAATTTGTCTATTATGTTATTTTGTAGGTTTCGAGCACTTAACAGGTAGAATGGGGTGTTAGCACTAAAACCGGGCCAAAACGGGCCAAAATGGAGTTCCACGACATCAACCGGGAGATAGAACTCCAAAAGAAATTGCCCTTGAAGCCCTGACGCCACGGCACTGCCTAGGCGCTTTTTCTCGAGACGCTTTGCTGAAGAAATCAGCAAGCGCCGCGGCGCTGCCTTACAACACCGTAGTGCTCCAGAATGTGTTCGCAGACAAATTATTGTCAGCGCCGCAGCGCCGTTTTAATTTTTGCTTAAATGAGCCCTAGCCGCCAGCCATTCGAGTGGAGAGAGCAGCCTGAGTCCCAAGTCTGTTTTTAGAGTTTTTCACTGCATTTTTTCTTATTTTCATCTTGAGGAGAGTTTCTTTGAACAATTATTGGGTGAACAAGCATGTATTAGGGATTTTCCATTGTAACTGATGTTTCTTTTGAGGTTTTGAACTTAATTCAATGTATACTTGATTTAATTCCGAGTTGTCAAGAACTTATGATCAATTTGTAACGCTGGTGTTTATTTTGATCATTGCTTTTGTTTGTATTACAATTCGTGACAATTTGTTG
Organism: Citrullus colocynthis; assembly: GCA_031780015.1. NCBI lineage: Eukaryota > Viridiplantae > Streptophyta > Magnoliopsida > Cucurbitales > Cucurbitaceae > Citrullus > Citrullus colocynthis. The sequence goes on from QLSR01000209.1 coordinate 2,174,942, forward strand.
TATGTCAATCATAGGAAGCAATAGGTTAGGTTAGCTTGCAAATGAAGATGGTGATGCGCATTGTTCTAATCATCCTAGAATTAAATCTGTAGGACATTCAATATAGGTCTTTCCAGTTGCATGTCCCGCCTAATTTTCCTTTGAACTTGATGCGGTTAGGTGTAGTCAAATTTTGCATGCTTTTCATCAATTTGCTTAAATCTAACTTGTTGACTAGAGCAATTCAATTCTGGCGTTTCCAGTTGAATTGATTAGGTGCTAGCTTGAAAAGTCCTTTCTATTCTCTCAAATTAAGAGAGTTTATATTGTTTGCTAGTGATTTTCAGGTTAAAATGAGGAAAATTAAAAGAAAAGACCAAAAGATCAAAACCGAGCAAGAATACGGTGAAAAAGAGAAGTAAATAACAAAGTTTTCAAAATTGGGACAGTGCCGCGACGCTAAAACCCAAGAGGGGGTCTACGCAACACAGCTGTAGCGCCGCGACGCTCTCCAACAGCGCCACGATGCTCTCTTTCCATATTTGGCAGCGCCGCGGTGCCAGTTTCCATAAATGAAAATTAATGTATTTTTGGTAAGTTTTTGGGCGGCCAACTCTATAAATTTGAGGGCTTCCAGCAGCCCTAATCATCAATCAAAACAGAAATTACAGACCAAAAGAGTCACAAGGAGAGAATTGAGTGAGAGTTCATAAAAGAGTTCAAAGATTGAGTTAGTTGCAAGGAAGAGAAAAAGAGTTCGAGAGAGTTATCGTGTCGTTCGAGTTCCAACGTGGAGCCAAGGAGATTGTGACGGTGCTACTTCAATCAAGAGCCCCTTTTCAGTAGAGTTTCCCTTTCTTTACACTCTTTCTTTGTTTATATTGTTTGAACATGTTACTTCAAGCTATGAGTGGCTAAACTCTTTAGTTTTAAGGTTTTGATGAATTGTTTATGAATTCATGTTGATATTGTTGACTTTCATGGTTTTGTTGGAATGATTATGCTTTTCATTGTTATTGTGTTTAATTCTTGAGGATTGGCCACCTTCACATGTTAGGTTAGATGTATGATTGAGAGATTGTATGTTTAACTTGATCTATAACAATGAATTGTTGTTAATCTATCACTAGAGTAGTTAGGTTGACAATAAAAGTTGTTAAAGACTAGTCTTAATGCCATGTAATTTGTATGGTTTCAAGAGATTAGTAATCAATCGAGTTGCGTGAGAAAGGGTTGTTTTTTAGAAAAAATAACTTGGAATTAAGTTTCTAGACTTAGGCATATGAATTACAATAAAATCCATGAATTCTATAATATTGCATGATGAAATAAACAAGGATTTATTACCCTAGAACTCTCTTTAACTCTTGTGTTTATCACTTTATTACTTTCCTTATTTAGTTTGTATTTTCCATAATTCACAAATTAAATTCCTATCCTTAAATAAAATTGATTTGATTCTAGAATAGCTAAGAAATTTTGACCTTCAAAATTGGATCTGCAGTGTCGAACTTCACCGTCTTATATTATAACTTTACCTGTACACTTGCAGTTAACACTCAAAGTGGCGCAACCAAGTTTTTGGCGCCGCTGTTGGGGATTCGAAGAACATTTTTTGTTATTTAATATTCATTAGAATTGATAGATCTTAATTTGAGGTGTATATTATTTGGTTGATTATTTATTTATTTATTTATTTTTATTTTATTGTATTATATATATATTTTTTAATTTTTTAAATTTATTTATTTGTTTTTTTTTGTTGGTTTATGCCTTGAGATAATACTAATATTCTCCCTCTTGATCCCGAGATTGAACGGACGTGTAGAAGGAATCTAAGGGTTCACAATCACATTGAGGAGATGGCAGAGGAGATACCAAAGGCAATTTGGAACTACTTCCAACCCACATTACCGGCAAATCAACCCGACATAATGGATGTATGCATCAATGTCAACAACTTTGAATTAAAACCGGGGTTAATCCACATGGCTAGAGAGCTAGCCTTTAAAGGAAGAACTAATGAAGATCCTCACAAGCACTTACGATTTTTCTTAGAAATATGCGGAACGATAAAAATGAATGGTGTTTCTAATGATGCTATTAAACTAAGACTTTTCCCTTTCTCTTTACAGGACCGAGCAAAAGATTGGTTGGAAACCAAACCTTCGGATAGCATCACCACATGGAAGATCTTAGCTTAAGCTTTCTTGAACAAATATTTCCCACCGGCTAAATCTGAAAAACTAAGGACGAAGAGTGGAGCATTCCTCCAACTTGAGGATGAACAACTTTATGAGGCTTGGGAGAGGTACAAGGATCTCTTGAGAAGGTACCCTCAACATGGTTACCCGGATTGGTTGCAAATACAACTCTTCTACAATGGATTAGCAAACTTAACCAAGTCCATTTTAGATGCTACCGGCGGAGGACATCTTCTCTAAGAATGCTCAAGAGGCCTATACCATACTAGAAGATTTGGCCACTACATCTTACAATTGGCCATGTGAACGGTCTTCTCCAATCATCCCAAAAGTCGCCGGACTATATGAGGTGGATGAGGTAAACTCTCTCAAAAGTTGAAAAATCCAAGGAGTTTTACTATAGCTTGCACTATTGGTTCTTTAAATGTTGCTAAGGCTCTTTGTGATCTTGGTGCTTCCATTAATTGAATGCCTTTTATTTGTGTATAGGAAGCTTGACATTGGAGAAGTGCAACCTACCATCATCACCTTGCAACTAGCCAATAGATCCTTAGCTTTTCCTAGAGGTATTGTTGAGGATGTATCCAGTTTATCTTCCCTGCAGATTTTGTAGTATTGGACATGGAGGAGGACTCTAAGATTACTATCATACTTGGGAGGTCATTCTTAGCAACTGGAAAGGCTATCATAGATGTCCAACAAGGGAAGTTGACTCTAAGGGTAAATGATGAGAATGTTATATTTAATATTTATAAGTCTTTGAGTCATCTGAGGGTAATACTTGCCATGCTATAGACATAATTGATTATACTATTTCTAAGCATGAAGAGGTTATGTTGGCTAATGATCATCCAGAACAAAGCATGATAGATTTTGATTTTGAAAATGTAGACATTATTTTTTATGAAATTGCTTTGTATACCACGTGGCTAGCATGCCAATATGCTCAAAAATGAAGAAACTCAGGCTTCTAGCTCCTTTACATGCTATAAATATTGAGAAACCTATTTTTGAATTAAAGGTGTTGCCTCCTCACTTAAAATATGCATTCTTAGCTGATTTTCTTCTCTTCCTGTTATCATATCTTCTGATCTTAATTCTGTTGAAGAGGAGCAATTGTTGGAAGTGTTAAGGGATCATAAGTCCGCCATTGGTTGGTCTAATGAGGATCTTAAAGGTATTAGTCTGTCGGTCTGTATGCACAAAATCTTGATGAAGGATACCGTTAACCCTTCAGTAGAGCACCAAAGGAGACTTAATCCTGCCATGAAGGAGGTAGTTAAGAAAGAAGTGCTCAAGATTTTAAATGCAGGAATCATATATGCCATATCTGACAGTATAGGTAAGTCCTGTTCAAGTGGTACCCAAGAAAAGTAGTATGACTGTTGTTAAGAATGAAAAAAATGAGATGATAGCCAGTAGAACTGTGACAGGATGGCGTGTATGCATTGATTATAGGAAGTTGAATAAAGCTACTAGGAAAGATCATTTTCCCCTCTCTTTTGTAGATCAAATGCTCGATAAACTTGTAGGTCATTCTCATTATTGCTTCTTAGATGGATATTAGGCTATAATCATTGTCATTGCTCCTGAGGATCAAGAAAAGACAGCATTTACATGTCCTTATGGGACATTTGGTTTTAGGAGAATGCCATTTGGTTTGTGTAATGTCCCTGCTACTTTTCAACAGTGTATGATGTCTATTTTTTAGGGGCTCATTGAAGATATAATGGAGGTTTTTATGGATGATTTCTCTGTATTTGGGTCTTCATTTGATTCTTGTCTTGCTAATCTAATTCGTGTCTTGCAGAGGTGCCAAGATGCTAACCTTGTTCTAAACTGGGAGAAGTGTCACTTCATGGTTAGGGAAGGCATCGTCCTAGGGCATAAAGTCTCTCAAAAGGGATTGGAGGTGGATAGGGCTAAAATAGCCGCCATTGAACAATTGTCACCTCCCAACAATGTGAAAGGAGTTAGAAGCTTCCTAGGGCATGTAGGGTTTCACAAGAGATTTATTAAAGATTTTTCTAAAATTTCTAAACCCTTAAGTAATATGCTGGAAAAGGAAGCTAAATTTATCGTTGATGATGCATGTCTACTAGCTTTTAATACTTTGAAGGAAAGATTGATTTCTGCACCTATTATTGTTCTACCAGAATGGAGTCAATCTTTTGAGATCATGTGTGATACTAGTGACTATGCTTTAGAAGCTATTTTAGGGCAACGTAGAGATAACATGTTTAGGGCAATTTACTATGCTAGTAGGACTCTTGAGAGTACTTAACAGAAATACACTACTACTGAAAAAGAACTACTAGTTGTTGTGTTTGCCCTTGATAAATTTTGGATCATATTTGCTTGGCTCTAAAATTGTGGTGCATACTGACCATGCTACTTCGAAGTATTTGTTTGATAAGAAAGATTCCAAACCTAGGCTGATGAGGTGGATCTTATTATTACAGGAGTTGACTTACAAATCAAAGACAGGAAAGGATGTGAAAATGTGGTTTTAGACCACCTGTCTAGAATTGAAAATGGGGATGCTAAATCATGTCCCCCAATTGTTGAGATGTTCCTTCATGAGCAACTATATCACGTAAAAGATAGTTTGCCTTGGTTTGCTGACATAGTTAACTATCTTGTAGGAGGACATTTGCCACCTGACATGAACTGTCAACAAAAGAAAAAATTCCTGCACAATGTTAAGTCTTACTATTGGGAGGACTCACTTCTTTACAAGGTTTGTGCTGACAATATGATAAGGAAGTGTGTGCCTCAAGAGTAAATGGTAAATATTATAAATTCATGTCATGCCTCCCCCTATGGAGGTCATTTTGGACCCACTGGAACTGCATCTCCCTTTCAGTCAGGATTTTATTGGCCCTCCCTTTTTAAAGACTGTTATACCTTTGTTAAATCATGTGATAGGTGCCAACGTACTGACAATATTTCTAAACAACATGAACTCCCAATGTAACCTATCTTGGAAGTGGAGCTTTTTGACGTTTGGGGTATTGACTTTATGGGACCTTTCCTATTTCTTATGATGCCTATATATTTTAGCTGCAGTAGATTATGTATCTAAGTGGGTGGAAGTCATAACTACTAGGACCAATGATGCTCGCACTGTTTTAAAATTCTTGCATAAAAACCTCTTCACACATTTTAGTACACCTAGAGCTATTATTAGTGATAAGGGGTCTCACTTTTGCAATAAATTGTTTGAATCCATGATGCAAAAATATAATGTTAATCATAAAATTGCTACAGCTTATCATCCTCAAACTAATGGTCTTGCTGAGTTATCTAATAGTAAAATCGAGCAGGTTTTGGAAAAGACAGTCAAGACCAATAAGAAGCATTGGGCCCTTAAGCTTGATGATGCACTGGTGGGCCTACCGTAAAGCTTTCAAAACTCCAATTGGTACTTCACCCTACAAGTTGGTATTTGGAAAGGCTTGTCATTACCAGTAGAGCTCGAGCATAGAGCTTATTGGGCCATCAAGAAACTAAACATGGATTTTGAGAAGGCCGGTGAGAAACGCCTCTTGGAACTCAATGAGATGGAGGAGTTTCGCGCTCAAGCTTATGAGAATGCTAAACTATACAAGGAGCGCACTGCTAGATGGCATGACAAGAAGATCACCCCACGGACACTTCTTCCTGGACAACGAGTATTACTTTTCAATTCACGTTTACATTTGTTTCCAAGAAAGCTTAGGACACGATGGTTGGGACCCTTTGTCATTGTCAAGGTGTCCCCATACGAAGCTGTGGAATTGCAAATTGATGATGGGACAATCTTTAAAGTAAATGGTCGACGTTTGAAGCATTACCTTGGTGAGGAAGAACGCCAAATTGAAAACATTGCTTTCATTGAAGGATCCATTGGTTCGGCCTAGCTAAGAGACCTTGAACCAAGCGCTTATTGGGAGGCAACCCAACTTTATTGCTTTCTTTATTTTTGTTTTTATTTTATTTTCAATAAATATTTGAGTCACTCATATGCTTTATCTTTCAGAATCTTGGTTTATCACACAATGTACTCCTTACACTAAGCCTGTTTGGTGGCTTCCCGCTTGCTCCTAGGCTTGTTCTTTCTTTGTTAGATGTTTTTATGCAGTGGGAACAATGCATGATTTTAAGTTTGGGGTGGGAGGTGTCACTCATACTTTTGTGTGTTTTCTTATCCTGCTATGCATGTTTGTGAAGTTTTAATGATCATATGCATGTTAATTTTAAAAATTTTGAAAATTTTGGAGTTTTCAAAGTTAATGGGGATGTTGTTTATGGTTGTGTGCCTTGATGTTGATTGCCCATGATGAGATTCGAATTTGCATGATAGATGACTTATTGTGAAAATAGAATAGCATTATCTTGAGTTAAATTCATTTGAATCCCTCTTAAAATCTCTTATATTCTTGAGCACGTAGCCACTTTAATTCAGAATCTTTAATTGAAAAAAGGATTAAGTTGGGTGTATTTGGTTGGCACTCCAAAAGACCCCATTGGTTAGAGAGTGAAATTGCATGATAGTTTGTAATCTTAGACTAAGGAAAAAGAAAAGAGTATACATGCCTTTTAAAAAAAAAAAGGAAAAAAAAGTGTACACATAAAAATGTATGAGCTTTATTTGTCTATCTTTTTAAATGTTAAACTTGTAATGAGTATGCATGGATAGGGGTAAAAAGAGTTGCCTTTGCTGTGATCAGTAAGGATGCCTAGGAATTGACTAGGTATGAGTCCCCACAGTGAATGTGTGAAAGCTAGTGCCCCTAGGTAAAAGAATGCAAGTTTAGGGCCCATGAAATATATATATATATATATATATGATAGATAGGCACCTTAGTGGACATATTACTCACTTGAAATGTATGAATGCTTGAAGATTGGTGCATGAGCTAGAGTAGGGAAAAATTAAAGAAGCTCTCTTAAGTCCTAATTTGAGTTCTAGCATTTTAAATTGAAGGAGGCTTACACACACAAACATAGGAGATAGCAAGATTTGGCCTTGAATGGTTTTAACAATATAGATATGCTTGCACATTTTACTTAAGCTCTAAATACTATTCTTTGAGACATGAGTCAATTGCACACTTATTCATCTAAACTCTCTATTATTTGATTCTATTATTTGCTTGGGACTAGCAAATCTTTAATTTTTGGGTGGTGATAAGCACTTGAAAGGTGCTTTCGATTCTCTAAAATTAATAGAGTTTATATTAGATTTCACTTGTTTGCTAGTGGTTTTCAGGTTAAAATGAGAAAAATTTGAAGAAAAGACCAAAAGATCAAAACTGAGCAAGAATAAGGCAAAAAATAGAAGAAAATAACAATGTTGCCAAAACTTGGGTAGTGTTGCGGCGCCGGGACGATGCTGCCGTGGTGCTAAAACCCGAGAGGGGGTCTGCACAACACAGTCGCAGTGCCGCTGCTCTCTCTTTCCATAGCCACGGTGCCAATTTCCATAAATGAAAATTAATGTATTTTTTGTAAGTTTTTGGGCGGCAACCTCTATAAATTTGAGGGTTTTTAGCAGCCCTTATCATCAATAAAAGTACGAAATTACAGACCAAAAGAGTCACAAGAAGGAGAGAATTGAGTGAGAGTTCATAAAAGAGTTCAAAGAGTGAGTTAGTTGCAAGGAAAAGGAAAAGAGTTCGAGAGAGTTGTCATGTCGTTCGAGTTTCGACGTGAGAGCCAAGGAGATTGTGACGGTGCTACCAGAGCCCTTTTTCAGTTGAGTTTCCCTTTCTTTACACTCTTTCTTTGTTTATATTGTTTGAACATGTTGCTTCAAGCTATGAGTGGCTAAACTCTCTAGTTTTAAGGTTTTGTTGAATTGTTTATGAATTCATGTTGATATATAGACTTTCATGGTTTTGTTGAATGATTATGCTTTTCATTGTTATTGTGTTTAATTCTTGAGGATTGACCATCTTCACATGTTAGGTTAGATGTATGATTGAGAGATTGTATGTTTAACTTGATCTATAACAATGAATTGTTTTTAATCTATCACGAGAGTAGTTAGGTTGACAATAAAAGTTGCTAAACACTATTCTTAATGCCATGTAATTTGTATTGGTTCCAAGAGATTAGTAATCAATCGAGTTGCATGAGAAAGGGTTGTTTTTTAGAGAAAATAACTTGGAATTAAGTTTCTAGACTTAGGCATATGAATTACAATAAAATCCATGAAATCTATAATATTGCATGATGAAATAAACAATGATTCATTACCTTAGAACTCTCTTTGACTCTTGTGTTTCTCACTTTATTACTTTCCTTATTTGGTTGATATTTTCCTTAACTCACAATTTCAATTCCAATCCTCAAATAAAATTGATTCAACTGTAGAATAGCTAAATAACTTAAATCTTCACAATTGAATCTCCAGTGGAACGATATTCGGACTTTACCATCTTATATTATAACTTGACCTGTACACTTGCGATTAACACTCAAAGTGTGCTGATAAGAAATACCATGAAAGAAAAAAAAAAAAAAAGGAAGAAAGAAGAAAAAAAGAAAAAGAAAACTTGTAATGATATGCATGATTAGGGGTAGAAAGAGTTGCCTTTGTCGTGATTAGTTAGGACACTGGCAAGAAAAGAGTGAGTATAGTTCCCTACGGTAAATGTGTGAAAGCTAATGCCCTAGGTAAAATAAATGCAAGTTTCGCCGTAGAGTTTGAATTCAGGCACCTCAGTTGAAATATTGCAGCTTTGATTTTTTTAGACACTTGATATTTTTTCCATGAGCCACCATTGAGGGAAAACAAATTAAGAGTGATTTAATGCAATTTCGAGGTCCTAGGAAGTTAATTAGAAAGCTTTGAACTCAACCTTGCATGAGCTGGTCTAGAATTATTTTTAATTTGTGCTGCATTGATTGATTATGAACCGATATCATTATGAATGCAAGTTGAATCTTAGTGGACTATTAAGACTTGAGTAACGGGCCTTGCATGATTGAGCGAGTATAATTTTGTTTCACTGAGTGCATTATTCTACCTTGCTCGAGGACGATCAAGAATTAAGTTGGGGGTGTTTGATAGCACCTAAAATGTGCTATCTTCCTCAGCTTATCTCGGGATCGTTGTGTTGTTTACTATGTCTATTATGTTATTTTGTAGGTTTCAAGCACTTAATAGGTAGAATGGGGTGTTAGCACCACAACCGGGCCAAAACAGAGTTCCACCACATCAACCGGGAGATAGAACTCCAAAAGAAATTGTCTTTGAAGCCTTGGCGCCACGACGCTTTTTTCCAAGACGCTTTGCTAAAGAAATGCAGCAAGCGCCATGGCGCTACCTTATAGCACTGCCGCGCTTCAAAAGGTTTTCACGGACAAATTACCATCAGCGCTGCAACGCTGCCCTATAGCGCCGCGGTGCCATTTTAATTTTGGCTTAAATTAGCCCTAGCTGCCAGCCATTCGAGTGGAGAGAGCAGCCCGAGTCCCAAGTCTGTTTTTATAGTTTTTCACTGCATTTTTCCTTCTTTACATCTTGAGGAGAGTTTCTTTGAACAATTATGGGGTGAACAAGCATGTATCGAGGCTAACGTTTTCTAGCTTGGGTATTAGGGATTTTCCATTGTAACTGATGTTTCTTTTGAGGTTTTGAACTTAATTTAATGTATATATGATTTAATTCCGAGTTTTCAAGAACTTATGATTAATATGTAACGTTGGTGTTTATTTTTATTATTTCTTTTAGTTGTATTACAATTCGTGACAATTTGTTGTATGTCAATCATAGAAAGCAATAGGTTAGGTTAGCTTGCAAATGAAGATGTTGATGCGCAGTGTTCTAATGAACCTAGAATTAAATCGGTAGGACATTCAATATAGGTCTTTCCAGTTGCATGTCCCACCTAATTTTCCTTTGAACTTAATGCAGTTAGGTTTGGTCAAATTTGGGATGCTTTTCATCGATTTGCTTAAATCTAACTTGTCGACTAGAGCAATTCAATTCTGGCGTTTCCAATTGAATTTGTTAGGTACTAGCTTCAATGAATATAGTAATGACGAACCAATGATAAGTACATCGAACAAAGAAAATCCTGGGTAACCCAAGCTAGAGCTTCTTCCAATGAAATTTTACTCAGTTTTACTTTCTGCATTTTATTTTCATGAAATGTACCTTTTCTTGCAATCAACCTTTTTCAAACCCCCTTTTGGTTACCTTGAATTGTAAACTTTTCAACTGTGAAATTTGAGGGCTCCCTGTGTTCGACTCGACTTGCCACTACTACTGTGGTTAAGTTTGAAAATTTTATTTGGCGGGGAATCGGGGGACAAATTCCGTGTGTCAACTAGAAACATGTCTTCTGTAAACAAACTTGTTAAAAAGTTGTAATAATAAATTATGCATGGTTTCTTATGAGTTAGTTTTCTTTCTGTTGCACATGTTAGATTGGGAAGGGTAAAGGTTTGACAGTAGATATCATAAGAGGATTGGTGTCTGCTATCCTCATGGCCCCATCTCGAGCTACGGAGAGGTGGCTTGAGCCGGGGTGTGACATGTGAACCTAGCCTTATGTCATGCTTATAAATTGAATACAATCTCTTAGTTAAACACAAGTTTTCCTACAAAAACCTAAGTGCAAGTTTTGATAAGGTTTCTGGTGTTGAGATTTATGTCTTAAATCTCGTAGTCTGTAAATCAATTTGTACATAAATTATTAATAAATAAAATATGATTTATTTTTTTTAATAAGTGTTATTTATTTGCGTAACTCAAAATCAAATAAAATAAGATCCAAGGTTATTTAATGTAACTAACTTGAATAGTATGTGTTTGACATACAAGTGGATTATGTTCAAGTTATAACCTAAAAGGTCTATACTATATCGATAGGGTTGAGTACCTTATCTTAGTAACACTATGGATACGACCCACTTTGTAAATGTTATGAATATTATAAATGTTGCAAATGTTTTGATCCAAATCATTCATATAATGACATGTAGGTTCGAGTATCTTATAAAATGAGTCTATATAAGACCGAACCACGAAATATGATCTCTCCATGTAACGCTATCAATTGAAGAGATTTATATTTCAAACGATAACTATGTAACTCGTTCTCAATTCCGAGTGAGTTATGAACTCCTGCTCATGAAGGTCATTCTTTGATTTGTATGAGTGAGAGTGACCTTAATTGGTGACTAAATATGTCTACCATTTTGGGAACGATATCGAGTGAGGAGCTGAGAACTTAACTTCATAAGATGAAATTCACCTCTTCTTGATGTTACGCAAAGTAGATAGGTTGTTCTCTTAAATGCTGGCTCCAGGACATGAACAACGATGCCTCACCCTCTCACTAGCCTAAGAAGAACTTTGTTCATGGTTGGGCCATAAATTGACTTGTTCATTAGAGGATTAGTGGTACTTAAGGTGCAAGAGATAATTACAGAGGTAAAATGGTAATTTGACTCAACTGTAATTACCAACAACCTGTGAAAGATTGACTTACAAAATATAGTTAAATCAATGGACACATAAATATTCTAGAGTTCATAAGAGTGCAGTTACGGGTCTTTAGTGGTATTGAAAAGCGCTTGTGAAATGCTTTTCATTCTCTTAAATTAAGAGAATTTATATTAGATTTTACTTGTTTGCTAGTGATTTTCGGGTCAAAATAAAGAAAATAAGAATCGGATGCCAAAAGAACCAAACCGAGCCAAAATCATCTGAAAAAGATAACAAAATCACCAAATTGTCAAAAACAGGAAAGCGCCGCAGCGATTTTTCCCGAGAGCAGCATCCGACCTTAGTGCAGTAGCATCGATGCGGCGTTATGGCACAGTGCTGAAGGTAGGCTTTTATGACGCACAGTGCCGCGATGCCATCCTATAGCGTAGCGACACCAGTTTTCCTTATTTGAAAAATCTACACTTTTGAAATGAATTTTGGGTGGTCAACTCTATAAATTAGAGGGTTTCCAGCAGCACTAGAGAACAATCAGAACAATAAACACACCAAGAGACATAAGAAAAAGAGAAATTAGAGAAAATAAATTAGAGTCCTATTGTTCTTTTTAATATTGGATATCTGTTTTCGATTTATATTGAGTTTCTTAGCTTGTTGCACAAAAATAGATAGATGATTTCCATACCAAGATGCGTCAAGAATTACTCAAATATGATCATGATTAAGCAAGTTTTCCTGTAAAAAGCCCAAGTACTCTTATAGGTTTTCCTGGTGGGTCCAGGGTCGAACGCAGGGATTTGTAATAACTAGGCGTTGAGAATAGGTGCATGACAATGTGGTGAACTATACAAGTAATATGTGCATGAGTTGTATGTGTCTAAAATTATACATAAAGAATGAATAAAATTTCTAGCTAACAATGAGGTGGATGCGACGATGGTTAGTCAAATTTTGTTTAGTGTCAGATAGCATGCGTTGAAAATGAATGGAACCATGCGATAAAAGTAGAGTTAACGCAAGAGTTAGACGAAACACTTAAACCTATTTAAGTTTAAGTAAATACCTACAAACTTAGTTTGTGAATCCATCTCTCGATGTTTCAATGCCACATTAATCTTATTTCTAAGATGCATGGTAAGTTTGAATTGGCAAAAGATGAACTACATCTCTGTACTTCATATAGTCTTGATAAATGCTAAAGATTAACTATCTAACTCTCTCAAAGTAGACAGTCGTGCTTTCTGCATTTGTTTGTCAGACAATGCTATGCAAGCTAATGATATGCATTCATCAGGATGTAACATACTTCATATTGTTTAAGAAAAACTAACTCCAACATCTAACTCATTTAGCATTCAAACATCATGGTATAAGATATTTAATATGGAAATAGATGGAAGATAATCGTCAATCAAACTCATATTTAAAATAATCATTCTCTCAAATGTCATTAACAAAACATAAGTAAGAAGAATGGAGATGGAGATAAAATAGAAATAGAAAACGTCAAGCCGCCATTGGCAACGTCTTGCTTCATGGAGGCTTGAGATGGTTGCTATCTTAAACATAAAATCCATAGGGTGAAGGTTCTCACTCACTGGGAGACGATTCTGAAATTTCTCAGAATCCTTCTCTCAGAAGAGCTCGAAATGGAGGCTGGTTATGGTGGAGGAGATGTGCAGAGCCTTCACGCCTGTCACGCGTTTCTCTCTTGATTCTCCTCTCCTTTTTAATGTAGAAGCTTTCCGCTATTTATAGGCGTCGAAAAGGTGAACTTATCATGCCTAATACCTTTACATTAAATTCCATGCCCTGCTGCAGCATTTTCACATTGTCGGCCCATTTGTTCTGCCATGACCTAATAACGTGTTATCTTTTTGCATATTGACATGACAGCTTTTGCCCAGGCATCTGTATCTACTTTTTCTCAACGCATGATCTCGACGCATGGTCTCGAACGCATAGTTTTGACGCATGGGTTTTCATTTGTTCTTGTAGCAGCTTTGTCTCTAGTACTTGGGTTATTTGGGCTTCTTTTCTTCTTAATCATGCGTTAAGAACAGAAAAGCTCATAATTTTTCAGATATTTTGTTTTGTAGATAGTGCCAATGCATGGTGATACATTTTACATCATGCAACTTCCAAAATCATGCGTTTAGCTCTAAAGTTACTCTAGTTAATTCAAATAGTGACTATAATAACTTGTATTTCTACAAGTTATCAAGTCCCAAAGAGTGAGTTAGCTGCAAGGAAGAGAGAAAAGAGTTTGAGAGAAAGTCTTGGTGCCGTTCGAGCTCCCGACGTGAAGACTAAGGACATCTTGGCGGTTCCTCCTCAATCGGGAGCTTCTTTTCAGTTGAGTTTCCTTTTCTTTATACTCTTTCTAGTTTGTGAACATGTTGCTTAAAGCTATGAGTGGCTAAACTCTTTAGTTTTAGAGTATTGATGAATTGTTTATGAAGTTATGTTGATATTGTAGACTATTCATGGTTTTGATGTAATGATTATGCTTTTCATTGTTATTGTGCTTAAATTCTTGTTGAATGGCCATGTTTGAATGTTAGGTTAGATGTATAGTTGAGATAATTGTATGTCTAAGTAGATCTATAACATTGAATTGTTGTTAATCTATCATGAAAATAGTTAGGTTAACAATGAAAGTTGTTTAAAGACTACTCTTAATGGCATGTGATTTATATTGGTTTCAAGATATAAGTAATCAATTAGATTGCATGAGAAAAGCTTGTTTTCGCAAGAAAATAACTTGGAATTATGTTTCTAGACTAAAGCATATGAATTGCAATAAAATCCATGAACCCTAGAATGTTGCATAATGTATTAAACAAAGATTCAATACCTTAGAACTCTCTTTGACTATTGTGTTTCTTATTTACTTGCTTTCCTTCTTAGTTTTCCAAAATCACAACTCAAGATCGAACCCTCAAATAAAATTGATTAATTCTAGAATAGTTAAGTAACTTAAACCTTCACAATTGGATCCGCAGTGGAACGATATTCGGAACTTAGCCATCTTATATTATAACTTGACCCGTATACTTGCGGTAAACACGAAAAATATGCATCAAGTTTTTGGCACCGTTGCCGGGGATCCAAAGAACGATTTTTATTGTTTAATATTCATTAGAATTAATAGATCTTAATTTGAGGTGTATATTATTTTGGTTGATAATTTTGTCATTTTATGCCTCGTGATAATACTAACATCCTCCCTCTTGATCTCGAGATTGATAAGACTTATAGAAGAAATCTAAACACAACCACACTGAGGAGATGGCAGAGGAGATACCAAAGGCAATTTGGGATTACTTTCAACCAACATTATCGGCAAATCAACCTGGCATTATGAATGTACCCATCAATGACAACAACTTTGAGCTAAAACTAGAGTTGATTCAAATGACTGGAAAGCTAACCTTTAGAGGAAGAACAAATGAAGATCCTCATAAGTACTTACAGTCTTTCTTAGATATAGGCGGGACGGTAAAGATGAATGGTATTTCTAACGATGTTATTAAACTAAGACTTTTTCCTTTCTCTTTACAGGACCGAGCAAAGGATTGGTTGAAAACCATACCTCCGAATAGTATCACTACATGGGAAATTCTGGCTCAAGCTTTCTTGAACAAATATTTTCCACCGACTAAATCTAAAAGGCTAAGAACGGAGATTGGAACATTCCGCCAACTTAAGGATGAACAACTATATGAGGCTTGGGAAAGGTATAAGGATCTCTTGAGGAGGTGTCCTCAAATGGTTACCCGTTGGTTGCAAATTCAACTTTTCTACAATGGATTATCAAGCTCAACCAAATCCATTTTAGATGCTACCGCCGGAGGTTCAATTTTCTCCAAGAATGCTCAAGAGGCCTATACCATACTAGAAGACTTGGCCATTACATTGTACAATTGGCCATGTGAACGATCTTCTCCAATCATCCCAAAAGCCACCAGACTATATGAGGTGGATGAGGTAAATTCTCTAAAAACTCAATTGGCTTCTCTCACTAAGCCTTGTCTAAATTGTCTCAAGGAAGCCAAGCCCAAGCAAGTTCACCATCCATAGCTTCCCTTGCGGCCATGGCAAATCATCAAGGAGACAACGAGAAGACCAATTATGTGGATAGAGGACAATACTGAGGTCAACAACAACTCCCAACTCACTATCATCCCAACTTGAGGAATCATGAGAATTTCTCATATGCCAATAAAAAAATGTGTTGCAAGCACCTCAAGGATTCAATGGAACAGGGAATGCAAAGACATCATCATTGGAGGACATAATGCTTGACTTTGTCAAAGAGTCAAGATTGAGGACGACCACATTCGAGCATGCTATAGCAAGCACTGTTCAAAGCCAAGGCAAGGCAATTCAAAGCTTGGAGGTTCAAGTTAATCAAATGGCCACATCTCTCCATACAATGCAAAAAGGTAAATTTCCAAGTTGTCCGAAGAAGAACCCTAAAGAGGAATGCAATGCCATAACCCTAAGGAGTGGCAAGGAGTTGAACAAGCACATCACGATAGATGATGATGAGCTTCCACAAGAAGAGGATGAAGCCATCATAGAGGATGCTCTAATACAAAAACAAAATGCACCTAAGAAAAGGGAGAAATCACAGACCAATATAGGGAGTACTTCTAACTCTCCCCCTTTTATCTCTAACACTTTACCTTTTTCTCAGAGATTTCGAAAGAAAAAGATTGATGCTCAAGTTTCTAAATTCTTAGACATATTCAAAAAGTTGGAAATTAACCTTCCTTTTGCAGAGGCATTAGAACAAATGCCCAAGTATGCCAAGTTCATGAAGGATGTGTTGACTAAGAAGAAGAGGTATGGAGATTATGAACAGTTGCACTAACCGAAGAATTTAGCGCGACACTACAAAGGAAATTGCCTAAAAAATTGAAAGATCCAGGGAGTTTCTCTATCCCTTTTTATTTAGGCAATGATTCGATTACTAAAGCACTTTGTGACCTTGGAGCTTCTATTAACTTAATGCCTTTATCCATGTTAAGAAGCTCGATGTGTAAGCCCCGTACTTGTCATTGGGAGAAGGTAAGTAAGAAGAAAATATGGGACAGGTATTAAGTAAAGAAACTGGCCGAGTTGTGTGAGAGCAAAAATAGCTGAGTGTTGGCCATGTGATGGGTGACATACGTTGAAAAGGGCAGCTCGGCGTGGAAGTAGATGTGAAGGAAGGAGGGTGCAATAGGCGTTAGTGGAAGTATGCGTTGAAGGCTACTATGTGTTAGAAGTTGGCATTGCTATGCGTTGAGATGGCCTATACGTTGAAGGTTGGTATGCGTTGGTGCATAGAAAAGGGGCCGAGAGGGCCATGTGGTAGTCGGCTATTCAGCGTTGGGCAATTAGTAGCATGGTAAGTTGAGGCTATGTGTTGCCGAAGCCATGTGTGGAAGGTTTGCGTTGGCTAATTCAAGAAGGAAGATGATGGTAGAGCTGGTAAGTCAGTGATTTATATTGATATATAAGTGAGTGCATCGAATAATTAAACCCTTTTGGACATATTTTCGAACTCAGATTGACTCCATTACACAGACGAACAACGAGGAGAGGTGAAAGAAGGTGTCTATATCGAATTCAAGTAGAAACTAGATCATTTTAATGATGACTTTGAAGCTGGAACCAGAAGCTTGATTGTTGGTGATAATCTGGACACCATTCGGTATTTGAAGAAGAGTGAGCTGAAGAAGTTGAAGCTAGGACTGAAATTTTGAGGTTAGTAAGTTGATTTAATTCTTAGCAACTTCCATGAAGGATGTTTAAGCTAAATTCGAGTAAAAATGTGTTAATTTCTAGGAGGAAATAATCGAAGTTGAATTACTAGACAATTCAAGGCAGTCGAAGTCATTTGGGAATAGTTCTCAAACGAAGACGAGTTATGGTCTGAAATTTTAAGGCAAGTTAGAAAACTGACTACTTTACAAGATTGTAGAAGAGAGTAAGTTCTAATTTTAGTTGTAATATGGTTTTTAGCAGGATAAAGAAAGAGTTAGAAGGGAAGGAAGGAAGTAGTGGTATCAGGTGCCGTTAAGACAGTGGTATCGCTAAGGAGCTGGAGAGTGAGCAGCGGAACGAGTGTCGCTGATAACGCAAAGAGCTTTGCGTCTCACAACTCTCGCTGAAGTCTCGCTGGGTATCGCTCCTTAAGGTAATCTCGCTAGTCTAGTTCACTCCAGTTTCGCTAGTGCAGTACCCAATGGTGTGATTTTGCTGGTAGTCTTGCTAGTGACATAGAGTATCGCTAGTTATGAATATTTTGGAAAAAGAGTCTCAGTGAAGGAGTGAGAATGGTATATGAATATGCATACTTAATGATTATGGAAAGGGAATTCAAAGAAAACCATTAATGTGAGAAATGTATTTTTACAAGCCAAGAAGAACTTGGAAAGGCATATAATCCGCTCGAGGTCTGAGACAAATCGTGAGTGACCTTCTATTTCATCCAAGGATTATTTCTAACATTGTGCAAGTGAAAACTAGTATGTCATATGAACTCCTGTATGCGTGTTATCTAAATGCAACCCACGGCCGAGGGACCATGTGTGAAGGCCTATGGGGATATGATATATAATACACAGTGCTGAGGGACCATGGGTGAAGGCACTTGAGAAATTGATTGAGATGGATTCCAATGCCGAGGGACCTTGTGAGAAGGCATATGGAAAACCAGTACATGATGGCTCGGTGCTGAGGGACCACGAATGAAGGCACTTGAACAGTGGATTGATATAGAACTTAGTGTTAAGGGACAACATGAGGAAGCACTTGAGAGTTGAAACGCCGAGGGACGAAATGTGAAGGCATGTGAATATATGAATAACGGGAATTGGATTATGAGGTTAAGTGCGTTGAGCTTTGCTCCGCTACCTCTTGGAAAGATATTTATGTTATATTGTTAAACGGCATGGGTGACCTAGGAATCTGTACTTATAAAATATATAGTAGTTATTATGATCAGTATTAACTCAAGGATTTAAATATAATTGGATAACTTAGTCACTCACTAGGCCTTAGGCTCATGGTTTCTTGTTTATTGTTATTCGTTTCAAGTAGCGAGCGTGTCCGGGACGCCTAGCCTATAGAAGATCCTTGTCTGGGCTTACTCCGCATTAGTTCTCTGGGATAGTTGTAAATACTCAGTTTATGTACATGTTTTTATCATATATGATCCTTGTAGTATAGTGAGAGTGGGTTTTGTACAGTGTGTAGAGCAAATACCTGTTATGATAAATTATGAGTTGAGAAAATCTGAATTTAGACATTATGTTTAACTTATGATGTTTCACTAGCATAAAGCTTTGTATAATTGATCTGGTATTGATTTATGTTTCAAGATATATGATGACGAGTGTATGTAGGTCGCACCTACTTCCTGGGAGGGGGTGTGACACGATGGTGGAGAGGTGCAGCCAACTACCAACTACCATATCCTAGCTTTTGGCCGACCATCATGTGTTCGTTCCTACGGCATTGTGAAGGACGTATTGGTCAAGGTAGGAAAGTCTATCTTCCCGGCAGATTTTGTGATACTAGACATGGAAAAAGATGCTAAAGTCCCCATAGTTCTTGGGAGGCCTTTCTTGGCCACTGGAAGGGCCCTCATCAATGTGCAAGATGGAAAGCTCACATTCCAACTTAACAATGAGGAGGTAATATTCGACATCTATCTCCCTTAAGCATCCAGATGTGAAAAGGTATGAGCATCATGAGCCAAGCACAATGGTAACATCACCCCCCTCTTCTAGTAAGAACTCTATGCATGATGATCCTCCTTTGAGTGGTAATACTAATGGCATGCTTGATGATAAATTAGAAAATCCTATGAAGCATGTTTCTAGTTGTGATAATGTTCCTAGTTCTTCGCACATGCCTCCAAAACCTAAAATGAATTGTGAACAAATCATGGAGAAGCATGTTAAAAATGAAGTGGTAAGTTCGGTAAAGTTTAATAATGATGACTCCTTAATGGTACTTGATTACATCAGAAAAAGATGATGTTTAACTTAACAATGAATTGTCAACCAATCCACTATATGTTAATGAATATGTTTGTGAGTGTCAATGTGGGCGAAAACTAAAAGTTCAAGGTGATTCAAAGCATGGAACAAAGAAACCACCTTAGGATCCACTGTGACTTGTGAGCCCCATCTAGTTAGAAGATATTAAACAAAGCGCTTGTTGGGAGGCAACCCAATTTTATTGCTTTCTTTATTTTTCTTTTTATTTTATTTTCAAATAATTATAGAGTCACTCATATTCTTTCTTATTTTTTAGATCTTGGTTCATCACAAAAAGTACTCCTTTCACCAAGTCTATTTGGTGGCTTCCCGCTTGCTCCCAGGCTCGTTCTTTCTTTGTTCAATGCTTTTATGAATTGAGGATAATGCATGATTCTAAGTTCGGGGTGGGAGGTGTCATTCGTACTTTTGTGTGTTTTCTTATCTTGCTACGCATCTTTGTGAGATTTAACGATCAAATGCATGTTAACAAAAATTTGAAAAAAAATTTGGAAAATTTTGGAGCTTTCAAAGTTAAAGGGAATGTTTTTATGGATGTATGTTTTGATGTTGATTGCTCATGATGAGATTCGAATTTGCATGGGAGATGATTTATTGTGGAAAGAGAATAGCATTATCTTGAATTAAAATAATTTAAGTCCCTCTTAAAATTTCTCATATTCTTGAGCACGTAGCCACTTTAATTTAGAATCTTTAACTGAAAAAAGGATTTAGTTGGGTATATTTGGTTGTCACTCCAAAAGGCCCCACCGGTTAGAAAGTAGAAATGCATGATGGTTTGTAATCTTAGACTAAGAAAAAAGAAAAGAGTATACATACCTTTGAAAAAATTGTACACAAAGCATATGAGCTTTACATGCCTACCATTTAAATGTTAAACTTGTAATGAGCATATGTGAATGGGGGTAAAAAGAGTTGCCTTTGTTGTGACCAGTAAAGACGCTTGGGAATTGACTATGTATGAGTTCCTACAGTGAATGTGTGAAAGCTAATGCCCCTAGGTAAAAGAATGCAAGTTTAGGGCCCGTGAAAAATATGATCGAATGACACCTTAGTGGACATATTACTCACTTGAAATGTGTGGATGCTTGAAAATTGGTGTATGAGCTAGAGTAGGGGAAAAAACTAAGGAAGATCTCTTAAGTCCCAATTTGAGTTTTAGCATTTTGAATTGAATGAGACTTGCACACACACATGGGAGATAGCAAGATTTGGCCTTGAATGATTATACCAATATAGATATGCTTGCATGTTTCTACTTAAGTTCTTAAATGCTATTCTCTGAGACGTGAGTCGATAGCACACTTCTTCATTTAAACTCCCTTTATTTCATTCTACTCTTTGCTTGGGACTAGCAAATCTCTAAGTTTGGGGTTGGTGAAAAGCGCTTTAAAAGTGCTTTTTATTCTCTTAAATTAAGGGAGTTTATATTAGATTTCACTTGTTTGCTAGTGGTTTTCTGGTCAAAATAAAGAAAATAAGAATCAAAAGCCAGAAGAACCAAACTGAGCCAAAAGCATGTGAAAAAGAGAAGAAAATCACCAAACTACCAAAAACGTGGCAGCACCGCGGCTCTGGTTCGGTGCTGCCCCAACCTTTTTTCCTAAGAGCAGCATCGACGCGGCATTGCAACACGATGCTGAAGATAGGCTTTTATGACACACAGCACCGAGGCCCCATCCTATAGTGCAATAGCGCCACCTTTTGATGACGGACTAAGCAGCGGCACCAATTTTCCTTATTTGAAAAATTTACACTTTTGGAAAGAATTTTGGGCGGCCAACTCTATAAATTGGAGGGTTTCCAGCAGCCCTAGAGAGAAAAGAGAAAATAGAGAAAATAAATTAGAGTGTCCGAAAGAGTGAGTTAGCTGCAAGTAAGAGAGAAAAGAGTTTGAGAGAGAGTCTTGGTGCCATTCGAGCTCCTGACGTGAAGATTAAGGACATCTTGGTGGTTTCTCCTCAATCAAGAGCTTCTTTTCAGTATGTTTTCCCTTTCTTTACTCTCCTTCTATTCTTAAATTGTCTGTGAACATGTTGCTTAAACCTAGAGTGGCTAAACTCTTTAGTTTTAAAGTATGGATGACTTGTTTATGAAGTTATGTTAATATTGTAGACTATTCATGGTTTTGTTGTAATGATTATGCTTTTCATTGTTATTGTGCTTAAATTCTTGTTGAATGGTCATGATTGAAAGCTGAGTGGCTAAACTCTTTAGTTTTAGGGTATTGATGAATTGTTTATGAAGTTATGTTGATATTGTAGATTATGCATGGTTTTGTTGTAATGATTATGCTTTTCATTGTTATTGTGCTTAAATCCTTGTTGAATGGTCATGATTGACTGTTGGATTAGATGTATGGTTGAGATAATTGTATGTCTAATTACATCTATAATATTGAATTGTTGTTAATCTATCATGAAAATAGTTAGGTTAACAATGAAAGTTGTTTAAAAACTACTCTTAATGCCATGTGATTTATATTGGTTTCAAGATATTAGTAATCAATTAGGTTGCATGAGAAAATGTTGTTTTTGAAAGAAAATAACTTGGATTTATGTTTCTAGACTTAAGCATATGAATTGCAATAAAATCCATGAACCATAGAATGTTACATAATAGATTAAACAAGGATTCAATTCCCCAGAACTCTCTTTGACTATTGTGTTTCTTATTTACTTGCTTTCCTTCTTAGTTTTCCAAAATCACAACTCAAGATCGAATCCTCAAATAAAATTGATTCAATTCTAGAATAGCTAAGTAACTTAAACCTTCACAATTGGATCCTCAGTGGAATGATATTCGGAACTTAACCGTCTTATATTATAACTTGACCCGTACACTTGCGATAAAGACGAAAAGTGCGCATCAGGTATGCCTCATAGTTAATGAAGGTTGATTAATTAAATTAAAGAGTTTAATTAATTAATCTCAAATTATTGGAGCTTATAATCTGTAGGTTCATTAGGTTCTTCTGCTAGCTCACTATGAAATAACAAGGACCAAAGTTTGAAAGAATAATTTGAATGATTCAAATTAGCTAAGAGAAATATATGGATTAATTGCATATCATATAATTAATATAAAGTATAATGTACAATGATATATAGTGAACGTGTGTGCTTTTAATTTACGTTATGGATTTATAAAACATTTAGAGAAAATTAAACATATTTTAATTAAACATGCTTTATTGAGAAGAAATTCAAGCCTTTGAAGAAAACTCTTCAATCTTCTCCAATTCTTCACTGCATCCTGATCTCTTCAATTTTCTTGGATCTCGAACAAGACACCACCACCAAGTTTTCCTTGCAATTCTCCAGTAAGGAAAAGGTTTACGGGAACCTCTTTTGAAAGAATTGGAAAGAGTTTTTGCAGAGAAACCTTTTCTTTGTAACTTGAGAGTGTTGAGAGATTGAAAGAGATTTGTGTTGATTCAATAATAAAAACTTCTCATCACCCCACATAAATGATAAAGAGAGGATGAATTTAATTATGTGTTAATTTCCACCATCCTTTAACTCCCCTTAGAACTTAAAATTTAACTAAAGTTAAATTAAACAAAATTTAATTTAATTTAATTTAATGAAATATCAATTAATCTAATTTAATAAAATATTGATTAAATCTAATTTAATAAATGCTAATTAATCTAATTAATTAATAAATTAATTAAATATCATATATTTAATTAATATTACATTTAAATCATATTCAAATGTATTTCCCTCTCATAACCTATAGTTTAAATAAGAATGTAATTCATATTATTTAATATTTGAATCTTACTCAAATATATTATTCTCTTATATTATAAAGTTTAGTTTTGAAGCTAATTCAAAATTAACTTTATAATATAATAGTAAAACTGCTAAAAATATTTACAACTAATAGCAAAATACACAGTTTATCTGCGATAGATTGCAATAGACTACTATCTGTGTCACACGCAATAGACTAGTATTTGTGTCTGTCATGACACAGATAGTAGTCTATCACTATCTATCATGGTCTATTGTAGATAAATAGTAAAATTTTGCTATATTTGTAAATATTTTTGTTCCTTTTGCTATATTTGAAAAGAGTCCCTCCATATATTATATTAATTGTATCATATACAATTAACATCTAATTCTCTTATTATATGAATCTCATTCATATTAATTTAACATTTGAATCTTATTAAATATTAATACTCTCATAATATATAGTTTAATTTTGAATTTAATTCAAAATAACTTTATATTATAATGTATTCTATACATTATATTAATTGTATCATATACAATTAACTTAAAACCCTTATAATTTGAACAATTCAAATTATTCCAAAATTAAATATTCCTTATTTTACCCTTATTGAGCTAGCAGGGGAACCTAATGGATCCACAGATTAGAAACTCCAATGATACAGATTAATTAATTAAACTCTTTAATTAAATTAATCAACATTCATGACTGTTGGGTCATTCCACTAATCAACATTCATTAACTGTGCGTCACTCCACTATAGACCCACAGTTGCACTTTTTGCACCGTAGAGATTATTTTGTGTCTATAGATATAACCAAATGATAGTGAGTGGACCCTTCATGAATTGCTCATAATTATAGTTTGATTAAATTACCGTTTTACCCCTATAATTACATCTAACTCCTTAAGTCTCACTGATTCTTTAATGAACAACTTGTTTACGGTCCTACCATAAAGAAAAGGCCAGTGAGAGGGAAGGGCCCCGTTGTTCAAGATCTAGAGTCAGCACTTAAAGGAGCAATTCATCTACTTACTCTAAAGACGGGAAGGAGTGAACTCCATCTTGTATAGCTATGTTCCCACCTCTCTACTTGGACAAAACCCAAAATGGTAGGCATATTGAGTCAATGAATCTAGCATCTCTCACCGTTACAGATCAAAGGACTGTCATCATAGACAGAAGTTCATAACTCATTCAAGATTAAGGCCAAGTCACCTATGGTCATCCTATGCAATGTTAATCTCTTCGGTCAATAGTGTTATAAAGAGCGATTAATCATTTCATGGTCCGGTCTTACACCAACTCTTTGTATAGGATACCTTCACTTGCATGTCTCTACATGAACGATTAGGATCAAATCGTTTTGTAACATTTACAAAGTGGGTAGTATCCGTAGTATCACTAGGATAAGGCACCCAACCTTATCCTTCTACTACAGACCATTTAGGTTATTACTTGAACATGATCCATTTGCATGTCAACCACATACATAGTTAAGTTACAAAAAATATTGGATTTTTCTCTAATGGATAATTTAATGGATAATTGCATATATAATATAATTAACTATTATTTCAAGTAATTTATTAACTACAACGCTTTAGGGCATACATGCCAACATGATTAGAAAACTTGGAGAAGATTTCGAAGAAAAAGGCCCTCCAAGAAATTCTCTTTAATTTAAAGTTTAACTTATTTTACATAGCATGAGATGCATGTTATTTGTAATTCTTTTTTTCTTTGTCTCCTAAAATCAATAACAAATGCGATAATATGCTTTTGCTGTGGGATTCAATCCTATCACCTAGAGAATTTAGGATCAAACACAGGGTGCGTCAATTGTATGTAGGGGATTTATAAATTTAATGCAATTTTCTATGCAAAGGAGACGTTGAAAAAGATGCTGAGAAACTCTACAGATGGATTGATTACAAATGAGTATACACATGAGCGAAGATGGATTGGATGAAATGGAAGATGATGATGCGTGGAATGTGATGATGGTGAAAAAGGCTAAGTACAATTACAATCAAACAATAGACATTAAGAAATGGGAGAAACAATGGAGAAAGTAAGGTTGAGGGGAGTTCACTAACATTTTCTTAAGCGATGCATGAGCAGGCGTTTATACCCGAAACTCAAAAATTGGGAACTCACCTCTCGATGCTTCTAAGCCACATTAATCTTATCTCTAAGACGAATGCAGAGTTTCTTTTGGACAAAGACTAACTTTATCTCTAAAGCAAACTCTTTTCTTATTTAAAATGAAATAAGTAATCACTTACTCTCTCAAGCAGTTGATCATTCTTACTTAGATCTATTTGTTCAATAGATTCATGCAAATTTTTAGAACACGTCAAACAAGATAAATGCTACTTATGCAAAAACATGAAAAATGTTAGCTTTATCCACTCAACTCACTAGGAAATCAGTTAGCCATGATATAAAATGAGAATGATACAAATAAATGGAAATATTAAGCAATCTTATTTATATTAAGGAAACTGTGAATATTTTGATGCCACTATCTTATACAAACAAGAATGTCTAGAAAATTAAGCAAAGTGTTGAAAGAATAGTGTTGAGCCACCAATTGCAACGTTTGTTTTCTTTGATGTAGGGATCAATTATTGGCTTGATCTTACTTTGTCTGGCAGCATCTTTAATTGTCCTTAGCTTTTTCAGCTTCTTCTTATTGAAATTCTACATCCAAAAGATGCAAAAATCATAATTTCCAAGATAAAAGATTTTCTAAAGATATTGAACATAGAGTTGATATTTTTATGTTATTTTCTTCTCAAGTCAATGCATTTTCTTCTCAATTACTCTAATTATCCCAAATAAAGACTATAATAACTTGTATTTCTACAAATTATCACTTGTCAAGCATTTGATCGGTAAAAGAAAGAGGAAAATGATTTTTTCTAGTAGCCTTATTTAACTTCCTATCGTCAATGCACACACATCATCCTGTTACAATCCTAGGAAAAATTTATTCATTTTTTTAATTCTTTACAATAGTCATTCCACCTTTCTTAGGTACCAATTGCATAGGGCTTACCCAAGAACTATAAAAAGTGGCATATATAATACCTTCTTCATGGTAGGATTAAGTCTCCTTTGGTGTTCTATTGAAGGAGTAAAGGTATTTTTCTCAAGATTCCTTGCATACAGACTAATGAACTAATACCTTTAAGATTCTCAATAGACCTACTAATAGTAGACTTATGATCCCTCAGAGCAACAACTTCTCTTCCTCAATAAAATGTAAATCAGAAGATGCAACAAGGGAATGAGAAGAATCATCCAAGAATGCATATTTCAAATGAAGAGGTAATGGTTTCAATTCTAAAGCAGGTTTCTCGACATTCACATCATCCACATCATGCAAAGAAACAAGAGGAATATGTTTATACATTTGCTATATACTTGCAAACTATCTAACACATACAAAATAATATCATTAAACACGGTATGCACATCATCAAAATCAAAATCTAATATGCTTTGTTGTAAGTAATTAGTAGCAAGTACATCCTCTACATGCTCATAAATTGTCTTATCAATCACATCGATCATATGGCAAGTACTAACTGAAAGAATTCAAATCCACTTGGCGGAAGTGTTTAATCGCTTTGCTCCAATATTGTTTTATGAATTTGTACAAAAGAAGAATAAATAAATATGTTTTGAAACATATCAAAAGATTCAAGGACAAAGAAGTTAAATATCTTTGTAGATATTATCTTCAAGGTGGCAATCACTCCTTTTTAAGAGAACACCACCAATGGATCTTCTCTGCTATACTCTTTTGACAAGGAGATTTGTGGAAACCTTTGTGAAAAGAAGGAAAAAAAATGCAGAGAGTTTCTTTTTAGAGTAGAGAGTGAGAGAAAGTTTCTTTCTGTGATGTTTCACATAAAAAAACCAATTGAGATCTCATCTCAATTTAAAGTGAGGAAAGTTTAACATCCCTTCCACTCACCACTCATTACTGCCCTGCATTGTGAGGAAATTTCTTTTGTTATTTAATTAAAGAAAATAATAATATATTTAATTATTATAAATTAATAAATCAAACTTGATTAATTTATATATAATAATTAAATATATTAATTAAATAACCATTTAATTAATGAAATCTTATTTTAAATTAAAGGAAATCAAATATCATATAATTGATTCAATGTGTCAAAATACACATATACTCTCATAACCTATAGTTTTAATATGGATCTAATTCATACTAATTTAATATTTAAATCCTATTCAAATATTAATATTCTCATATTTTTTTCTCATATCATAAACTTTATATTATGATGTATTTCATAAAGTTAATTGTATCATATACAATTAATTCCCTTGATTAATTTGAACACTCAAACTCTTTTATCACTTAATTTACTTGTTTTAACCCGTTACGAGCTACCAGACGGACCTAATATACCTACAATTATAAGCTCAAATGATTCAAGATTAATAAATTAAACTCATTAATTATATTAATCAACATTCATTAACCATAGGGCATACCACTGAAGACCAATAGTTGCACTCTTATGAACTGCGGTATATTTATGTGTCTATTAAGGTATATTTATGTGTCTATTGAATAACCATATTTTGTAAGTTAATCCTTTACAAGGTGTTTATAATTACAGTTGGGTCAAATTATTGTTTTACCCTTATAATTACCTCTTGCACCTTAAGTACCACTGATCCTCTAATGAACAATACTGTTTATGAGCCAACCATAAACAAAGTCCCTCTCAAATCAGTGAGAGGGTGAAGTTTTTCATTGTTCAAGTCCCGAAATCAGCACTTAAGGGAACAACCTATCTACTTTCCCTAAAGTCAGGAAGGAGTGAATTTCATCTTGTGAAGTTATGTTCCCATCTTCTCAGCTGCATCATTCCCAAAATGGTACACGTATTGAGTCAGCAGCTAAGGTCACTCTCACCCATATAAATCAAAGAATGATCCTTATGAGCAAGAGTTCATAACTCACTCATGATTGAGATCAAGTTATATGGTTCTCATTTGAAATATAAAACTCTTCAATTAACGGAGTTACAAAGAGAGATTTAATTTCATGGTCCAGACTTATACAGTGGGTCGTATCCATAGTATTACAGGGATTGGGCACCTAACCTCACCCATATACTATTGACCTTTTAGTTTATTTCTTAAACACGATCCAATTGTATACATACTGTTTAAGATACATTAAATGATCTAGGATCTTAGTTTATTGGATTTTGAGTTATGCAAACAAATAACAATTATTAAAAAATAAATAATACTTTATTCATTAATTTATTTACAAATTTACACACAACAAAATTTAGGACATAAATCCCAACACTAACCTCATCATGATGACTCAAAGACTTGTAGACATTAAATACAACATTCTCATCATTTACCCTTAAAGTAAACTTCCCTTGTTGGACATCAATGAGGGCTCTTCCACTTGCTAAGAATGGGCATCCAAGAATGATTGGGATTTCTGAATCTCCCTCCAAGTCCAAGACTACAAAATCTGTAGGGAAGTTAAATTCATCAACCTTAACTAAAACATCCTCAACAATACCTTTAGGATAAGCCAAGGATCTATCAACTAACTATAGTGATATCGTAGTTGGTTGTACTTTACCAATGTCAGCTTCCTATAAACAAATAAAAACATTAAGTTAATAGAAGCACCAAGATCACATAAAACTCTAGTAACATTCAAAGAACCTTTACTGCAAGGGATAGTAAAACTCCCTCAATCCTTCAACTTTTGTGGTAACTTCTTTTTGTTGGGTTTTATGTCCTAAAACTCGTTTTGTAGTTATTTGGAACTTATTCTCAATAAAGTTGTTAGCGAGATTTATATTGCGGGCTGCCCAAGTACCTTCTACGAGTCCTTCAGTACCAGGTCCTGGGGAAACTCATATGCCTTCTCATGTCCTTCAGCATTGAGCCTGCTCTAAAACATTTTAGAAACCAGTATTTTACGTAAATAGTTTACATGAAAGTCTTTCATGAAAAATCAGATATTTCACGATAAACAACATTTCACAACATGCCATTCAACATCTTATAGACAACGGATAAAACATGCTTTGTGAACAATATCATCAAACATTATGCTTTTCAAGAAAACAGTTCATCTCAAAGCCATATCTCATAAGAAAACCAAACTAAACATTTTCAATAAATTTCATTTTCAAAGAAAGAAAAGTGTCACTCACAACTTGTCCTTAGGCCCTGAGCGGATTATATGCCTTTCCGAGCTCTTCTTGGACTGTAAATACACATTCCTCAGGTTACGCTTTCCTTAAACTTCCTTTACATAATCGTTAAATGTGCATACTTAAACTCTCATCATGATTCATCACTGAGACTCCCTTTTTTCTAAAATAAACATAATAAGCGAGATTCTATGTCACTAGCGAGATTACCAACGAGATTTTACCTTACTAGCGAGATTACTAGCGAAATTACTAAACAGGTACGCGACGTTAGTGACACCAAAATAAGCGAGACTAGCGAGATTACCTGAGGAGCGACACCGAGCGACAGCCAGCGAGATTTGTGAGACAAAAACCTCCTCTGCACTACCAGCGAGATTTGTCTCGCTACTCACGCTCCAATTTCTCAGCGATACCAGCTTCCTAACGACACCCGATAGCAAAGTTTCCACCTTTTCTTTTTGTTCTCATTTTTGTCAGTTCAAAGTCATATTTTCATCCAGATTTAGAACTTCTTTCCTCCTACAAACTTGTAGAGAAATATGTTTTCTAGCTTACCTCAAATTTTCGTGGCTTAACTCGTCCTTGTTCGTCAGATATTGCAAGATTTCTCTGCGCTACTCCAGATTGCACAGAAATTTCGTATCAGTAACTTCCAGCTAAAAGTTTACATGTTTCTATTTCATTTCAACTCAGGCATCCTTCATAAAAGTTGTTCCAAATTGAGTTAACTTACTAACCTTAACAATTCAGCCCAAAATTCAATCTCTTCAGCTCGATACTCACCAAACACCAAACCTAGTTCAAGCGACAACAGATGAAGCTTCTGTTTCAGCTTCAGTTTTACCATGAAACCGTCCAAAACCTTGCACGAATTTGCCCTAGAACTCTTCTTCAACCTCTCCACGACGTACAGTTGAAAGATAGCATAGAAATGAGTTTGGAAATGAAGAGAAATAAGTCGGCAAAGTTTTCCCTTCAATAAAAGTTAATCACCGACTTCTCCCCTTCCTTATATTCTCTTTTTTTTTTTTTAATTAATTTTTCTTTTTTTTCTTCTTTCCCCTTTGTTTTCCTCTTCCTTTTT
>QLSR01000209.1:2206087-2297368 GCA_031780015.1 Citrullus colocynthis
TTTTTTTTTTTTTTTTTTTTTTTTTTTTTTTTACAAAATGAGATTATTAATATTAATTCGCTTAAAGCTTTTGAACGTGCTTACAAATTAGGTGCTTACAACAAAGCCTTTCGAAGTTGAGACAGATGCATCCGACTTTGCCTTAGGCGGCATTCTCCTTCAAGACGGCCACCTCATTGCTTATGAGAGCCGAAAACTAAACGATGCTGAAAGGAGATATGCAGCATCCGAGAAAGAGATGTTGGCCGTAGTCCACTATTTACGAGCCTGGAGACAATATCTGTTAGGCTCCAAGTTTGTAGTCAAGACCGACAACAGCTCGATTTGTCACTTTTTCACACAACCAAAGTTGTCGTCCAAGCAAGCCCAATGGCAAGAGTGCCTAGCCGAATTTGATTTTCAATTCGAGCATAGACCAGGAAAGGCCAATCAGGCGGCTGATGCCCTCAGCCATAAAAGCAAATATGCAGCCCTGTGTTTATTTGCCCAGTTAAAAGCCAGTAGTCTTAGTAGGACAGTTCGAGAAGCCATAAGAACCCACTTGGCCAATGACACAGCTGCCCAAGCCTTGATTCAACTAGCGAAGAGGGGAAGACTCGTCAGTTTTGGGTGGAAGACGGCCTCCTCCTGACCGAAGGTAATCGCCTATATGTCCCTCGGTCAGAGGAGCTTCGGAGATTGTTAATGAAAGAGTGTCACGACACGCCATGGGCTGGACACAATGGGTGGCAAAGAACCTACGCTCTGCTGAAGCAAGGTTTCTATTGGCCGAGTCTCCAAAACGATGTCATGCAGTTCACCAAGACTTGCCTTGTCTACCAACAAGACAAACCGAAAAGGGCAAAGTTAGCTGGTCTGCTAGAACCTCTACCTGTACCCTCAAGACCATGGGAAAGTGTATCAATGGACTTCATCACACACCTACCCAAAGTTGGGGAGTTCAAATCGATACTGGTGTTCATCGACAGATTTTCAAAATACGCAACCTTCATCGCGACACCAAAACTATGTTCGGCAGAGATAACGGCTTAGTTGTTCTTCAGACACATAGTAAAATTGTGGGGTGTCCCTGTCAGCATAGTCACCGGGATTCAAGATTTACTGGGATGTTCTGGACAGAGTTATTTCGAACGTTGGGTTCCACACTAAACATCTCCTCCAGTTACCATTCGCAGACGGACGGCAGACAAAACGCTTCAATAATATGCTCGAGGAGTATCTCCGACACTTTATTGATGCGAGACAGAAAAATTGGGTGCAAATGTTAGACATGGCACAACTTAGCTTTAACAGCCTTAGCTTCACCACGGGAAAGACACCCTTTGAAATCGTGTGTGGTAGACAGCTGCTCATGCCACACGTTGTTGACCATCCCAATGCAGGGAAGAGCTCTCAGGCGCACAATTTCACCCAAGAGTGGAAAGAATCTGCAGAAGTTGCACGCTCATGCCTAGAGAGGGCATCAAAGCATATGAAGAAGTGGGTGGATACGAAGCGCAGACCCCTAGAGTTTCAATCAGGGGATAAAGTCCTAATCAAACTGCGCCCCGAACAATTTCGATTTTATGGGAAGAGAGACCAACGCCTGGTAAGGAAATATGAAGGACCTGTCGAAGTGGTCGAGAAGGTCGGGAAGACCTCGTCTCAAGTTCAGCTACCTGCATGGATGAAGATCCACCCAGTCATCCATGTAAGCAACCTGAAACCTTACTACCCTGACCCGAACGATGAACGACGTAATACTGTGACTCGCCCTCCAGTCACGATGAAGGACACCACGAAGAAGGAAGTCAAAGAGGTACTTGCAGAAAGAACCCGCCACATTGCAAGACCAAGACGAGACATGAAGGAGTTCTTTGTGAAGTGCAAAGGGCTCCCGGACGAAGAAACCAGTTGGGAGCGTGTTAAAGACTTGAAGTCTGCTGCCTTACGAATTGGTAAGTTCAAGCAGCATCGGTTGACACAGACGTCAACCATTTGAGTGGGGGAGGATGTCACGGTCATGTTTGTCCAGGGCGTGTTGCCCGCGGCCGCATGCCCGCCTCGACCCCTTTTTATCATGTTTTCATGTTATGTACTTTATTTTACTAGTTAGTTTACTTTCCTAGTACTTTTCTTTGTAAGTGACCGCTCACCACTTTGCATGTGCAAGGGTGACATTTCCATAATTATCTAGAATGTACTATATGGGGTTGAGACTAACCATCAAATCCTCATATCCGGAGTTGTGAGCTATAAAGTCGTTGTTGTCCTTTTTTGCTTTCTAGTCTTACAAAATATTCTAATTTCTCAAACATGCTTCCAAACGTTTGCGAAAACCTTTTCCTCTAAACCCGTTTTCTAAAACCATTTTCTCTCCAAATGGGATGGAGGTTACGAGAGGCACTTGGTGTGTCGTACGCGATCATAATTTAATCAGGTTGACTTGTAAGTGAGCTAGAACAAGTGCCGCACAATCGCTTATGTTGTAGTGCATGCAATGCTGAAGTACAAAACTTGTTGCTGCGTTTATTGATTATAATTAAGCTTCCTATGCGTTTATCATTCTATGCGTCTTTCTTATTCTTAATATTATGCGTTTGTTACCTGTCAAGTTTTCCTATCCTTTACCCAAGTATAAGCAAAGGACTAGGTTTTCTCGGTGAGTCCGAGGTCGAACACAGGGATTATGTTGATTCTATGATTAAGTGGATTATATGCGGTGTAGGGGTAACCAAGAATAATTTGCGAGAGATGTTTGTTTCTAATCTAAAGAAATCAATAACATG
The DNA here is from genome assembly GCA_031780015.1 of Citrullus colocynthis. Taxonomy (NCBI): domain Eukaryota; kingdom Viridiplantae; phylum Streptophyta; class Magnoliopsida; order Cucurbitales; family Cucurbitaceae; genus Citrullus; species Citrullus colocynthis. The sequence goes on from QLSR01000209.1 coordinate 2,208,856, forward strand.
TACACTAAACTAAAATGTGGAAGATGAAAAAGCATGCGACACAGCAAAGTCAGCTAGGTGAATTTAATGAATGGGTAAAAACAAGGTTCCGGTTGATTATTACACTAATGTCAGGTTCCACTAAGAACATGCAGGAGAGATTGCAATTTTGAACATTATTTTCTCCAAAATGTTTGAGAAACAATTTTGGATTATGAAAGTGTTGTAAAACTAGTTTACAACATTTTAGTATTTGGGTAAGTTGAGATACTTGTGTCGAAACAAACCTTTAACAAATACGCTTGATGAAACAAATGTTAAAAAATGCACCTAAATGCAGGTAGTCCTTGAGGGTTTATGAAATGGCCTTTTGTAATGTCCAAGAATAAAAAAAAAAAAACAAATGTATTTGTGTGACAAATACTAGTTTTATTAGGAATGTCAAATGAAAGGCTGTGAACTTGTAAAAAGGTTAAGTTGTGTTGATAAACTAGTTCCAAATAAAACTACTTATAATTAACAAACGTTGTTATCCATATATTTGCATTTGAATGCCAAATGGTTTCTATCGTCAACCAGATAAGTTTTCATCATAGTGGGAGAGTGATGCGCACTTTCTGTGTTAACCGTAAGTGTACGGGGTAAAGTTATAATATAAGATGATTAAGTCTGAATATCGTTCCACTGAGGATCTAAATGTGAAGGTTCAAGTTACTTAGCTATTCTACAATTGAATCAATTTTATTTGAGGATTGGAATGTAAGTTTTGATTTTGGAAATAAAACTAAAAAAAGAAATCAAATAAATGAGAAACAGAAGAGTCAAAGAGAGTTCTAGAATAATAAATCCTTGTTTACTTCATCATGCAATATTCTAAGGTTAATGGATTTTATTGCAATTCATATGCTTAAGTCTAGAAACATAAATCCAAGTTATTTTCTCTAAAAAACAACCTTTTTCTCATGCAACTCAATTGATTACTAATTTCTTGAAATCAATACAATGGCATTAAGAGTAGTCTTTAGCAACTTTTATTATTAACCTAACTATTTTCATGAGAGATTAACAACAATTTTTTGTTCTTTGTTATAGATCTAGTTAGACATACAATGTTTCAACCATACATCTAACCAGCATTCAAACATGGCTATTCAACAAGAATTTAAGCACAATAACTGTAAGCACCTAATTGGTAAGCAAGTTCAAAAGCTTTAAGCGAATTAGTATTAATAATCTAATATTGTAAATAGAAAAAAAAAATTAAAAAAAAAAAGAGGAAGAGGCAAACCAAAAAGGAAAAGAAGACAAAAAGAAAAAAAAAGAATTAGAATTAAAAAAAAAAAAGAAAAGAGAAGAAAAAGAAAAAGAAGAAGAAAGGATAAGGATGGAGCGTCGGTTATAACCTTTCATTGGACAGAAAATGTTGCCGACTCATTTCTATTCATTTCCAAACGAATTTCTTTGTTATTTTTCAACTGCACGTCGTGGAGAGGTTGAAGAAGAGTTCTAGGACAATTTCGTGCAAGGTTTTGGACGGTTTCATGGTAAAACTGAAGCTGAAACAGAAGTTTCATCTGCTGTCGTACAGCTCGAACCAGGTTTGGTGTTTGGTGAATATCGAGCTGAAGAGATCGAATTTTGGGCTGAAATTTTAAGGTTAGTAAGCTAACTCAATTTTAAACAACTTTTATGAAGGATGCTTGAGTTGAAATGGATTAGAAATATATAAACTTTTAGCTGGAAGTTACTGATATAAATTTCTGTGCAATCTGGAGTAGCACGGAGAAAACTTGCAATATCTGACGAACCAGGACGAGTTAAGCCACGAAAATTTGAGGTAAGCTAGAAAACAGAATTTTTTTCTAAAATAATGTTTTTTTAAAAAAGAATTCCAAAAATAGGGTGGGGGAGAAAGAAATTTGAAAAATGGGGTTATAAAATCGTGGACCCTGTCCACACTTTCCTGTGAATCCTGTACGTGTGTCAGCGGGGCAGTCTGCATGCAGAGCATGCATTGACCGAACTCGTGGACGGGGTCCACGATTTCGGTAATCGTGGACCGGGTCTACGAGTTCCCTTCTATAAATCTCCGCCGGCCGATCACCATCCTCACTTCTCTCATTTCCACCATCTTCATTCCTCTCTTTTCACTCTTCATTTCTCTCCTCATATCTCTCCTTTCACTCTTCATTTCTTTCCTCATTTCTCTCATTTCTCTTAATTGAGTTCTCGTTTGTCATTGTCGCTGTGATTTCTCTTATTTTTTTCGTTCCGCCGCCGCCAGTACCACCGCTGCTACCGCCGCCGCCGCCATATACGTATGCATATACATTTTTCTTTCTAATTATCTTATAAATATGCAATAGTTATATACGTTTTGTTTTGCATGAATGAATAAATTTGTACATATATACCCTATTTTTTGAATTTTTTTTTAAAATAACATTATTCTTTAAAATACCCCTTTTGCATGCATGAATAAATTTTAAAAATTTAGGTTTTTGTATTGATTATTATTCGGTGTTTATTGTTATAGGAATAATTATTGGTGAACAATGTGGTGGGAAATTAGTTATATTGGGTAGTAAACTCGTGGACCGGGTCCACGAGTTTATAATTTTGGGTAGATTTGGACTAATTTTTCTTTTTAACCTTTACAGTTGTAAACGAATTTAAATATGTCATTTCGTCCAGAAGATTTAGTTATTATTGAAGCTAAAAATTGTGCGGATAGTGACATTGATGTAGAAATTGATGAATTGTTTGGAGGAGAAGGAAATATAGAAAATTAAAATGAGTTGGTTCAGTCGGAGATATTTACACAGATAGAATGGGAAATTACTGATTTAGTTTGTGAACAAGGATCAACCTTGGAGGAAAGAGGAAAATGTACAGATAACTCTAGTATAATACAAAAAGAAAAGTTATTTGATACGAAAGAAGACCTATAAATGGCAGTAAAAAAATATTGTGTGACTGAACACTACCAAGTATCTGTGGTGGAATCGAACCAAGATATTTGGTATGTGCGATGCAAGCAATGGGATGAAGGTTGTAGGTGGAGGTTGCGTGCATGTCGGCGCAAAATCCATGGGATGTTTGAAATTACTAAACTTAGAGAGAACCATACTTGTTTATACACAAAATTGGCACAAGATAATGCATAACTTGATTCTAATTTCATGAGCATTGAAATTCAAAATTTAGTTAGAGCTGATCCTAGTGTGCCTGTGGCGGTACTACAAGAAGCACTTAAAAAACAGTACGGATATTACGTCAAATACAGACGTGTGTGGGAAGCTAGGAAAAAAGCTTTGATTGCAGTCTTCGGCGATTGGGAGAAATCGTATTCAGAACTTCCGTACTGGTTGAGTGCTGCTGTGCACTACAATCCTGGTACACGAGTAGATTAGCATTTTCCCCCTTCTGATGTGCCTGGTAAAACTATATTTGGTCGTGTTTTTTGGGCATTTGATCCTGCAATTGAAGGGTTTAAGTACTGTAGGCCTTTAATTCAAATAGATGGAACCCATCTTTACGGCAAGTATAAAGGGAAATTGCTCACTACTTTGTCTATTGACTTGAATGGGCATATATTTCCTCTTGCATTTGCTATTGTTGAAGGGGAAAATACATCTAGTTGGTCGTGGTTTTTGTGGGCATTGCGCCAGTATTTACTGACCGAGAAGGGATTTGCTTAATTTCGGATAGACATAGAGGGATCATTGCAGCAATTAACAACGAGGAAATTGGTTGGGCTGAACTTAAAGCATGTCATCGTTATTGTTTACATCATGTTGTGAGTAATTTCAATTCCAAATACAAATCAAAGCAACTTAAAGATTTGGTGTTTAGGGCTGGAAATCAACACCAAAGACGTAAGTTCAGTCGAAACATGAAAGAGTTAAAGAAATTGAACCGTGAGTGTCTTGAATATTTTTCTGATATAGATTTGAATAAATGGACGCAATCATACGATAATGGGTATCGCTTTGGGTGGATGACAACCAATGTAGCTGAATGTTTGAATGGGGTATTTAAAGGAGCTAGAATGTTACCGATCACATCGATTGTTAGGTTAACATTTTATCGGACAATCTTATACTTTGAACGCCGTAGACAAGAAATAAGTGAAGCACTCTATCGTGGGGACATGTACACAGAATATGCCATGAGAAAGCTTAAAAGGTGGGAGAAACGAGCAACTGCACATACAGTGACGTCAGTTGACAGGGAAACACAAAGTTTTGAAGTTCGAACTGGCATCAGTATGGTTTCTCCCTACAAAGGCCAAAACATACAAGTAGTGTGCCTGAAAGAGGGAACTTGTTCTTGTAACAAGTGGCAGTCGTTCAAGATTCCATGCTCTCATGTAATTGCAATTTGTAATTACATGCGTTTGTCATACATGCATCTGATTGATGAATACTATAAATTGTCTCATTTAAAGTTATGTTATGAATGTCGCTTCCATCCGATACAGCACCCTGACTATTGGCCAGAGTTATCATTTACGGAAGTGCATCCTAATGCAAACTTATTAAGGGAGCATGGTAGACCCAAAACTTCGCGAATTCATAATGAGATGGATTGGCTCGAGGCAAGCACGAAAGTTCGATGTGGGATATGCAAGGGATCAGGGCATAACAAGCGTACCTGTCCACTCCGTAATTTAGGAGCTTCATCTTTGAGTCATTCATAGTTTAGCAAGCAATGTATTTCATTTATTTAACATTGTAATGAATTTTGTTTATTAAACATTGTAATGTATTTTATTTATTAAACATTGTAATATATTTCGTTTATTTAATATTGCAATGAATTTGGTTTATTTAACATTGTAATGTATTTCATTTATTTAACATGTAATGAATTTTGTTTATTTTAACAGTGTTGAATATGGATCCTGGTCCATCTAACCCTGTTCAGCTATATCTTCAAAACACTCACCGATCACAGACAGTATGGGATAATGCATCCACCGTGGTACTATGTTGTTGGGGAAGAGAGGCAGTTTCCCAGCATACTATACCGTTCGATGAACGTATAGTGCCTTATCTACAACAGGCCGGTTTTATTGGGGTTGCACAAATTGGATTCATACATGTGGACTGACACCTCATTACTGCTTTAGTAGAGCGCTGGAGACCAGAGACCCACACATTTCATATGCCTGGTGGGGAATGCACCATCACGCTGCAGGACATTGCAGTACAATTTGGACTACCAGTGGACGGAGAACCAGTTACTGGTTCGTTGCAGCATGATTGGAAATAGATCTGTGAAGATTTCTTAGGCGTTCGACCACTTGACTTAAAAGGCTCAAGGTTGAGTCTCCCGTGGTTAGCCTCTCAGTTTACAGAATTGTCTCCTGATGCCGATGACATCAGTATACAAAGGTATGCACGAGCACATATTATGCAGCTTATCGGAGGCTTTCTGTTTGCTGACAAATCCAACACGTTGGTGCACTTAATGTTCCTTCCACTACTGGCAAGTTTTGAGCAAGCTGGTAATTATTCGTGGGGTGGTGCTTGTCTTGCATGGCTGTACAGAGAATTATGTCGAGCCAGTCATGCACAAGCTTTGGATATAGCAGGCCCACTGATACTACTTCAAGTATGGGCCTATGATCGATTTAGCATTGTTGCACCACAAGTCCAATTACAACCTCCCGAACATTTCATAGGACGTCCACGTAGTGCCAGGTATTACTTTCTGTATATATTAATTTCTTTGTTAATACAATTAGCAAAGTATTTAATTGTTTTATATCCATGTGATAGATGGAGCGGTGTATTAGCTGCATCTGAACAATCAGCAAACATGTTGCTGGTATTTCGTTCAACTTTTGACCGTTTGATGAAAAATCACTTAATAATAAATATGTTGCATATAACTGAATATTACATATGTTTTTAGGTTCTAATTATTCTTGTACATGGTTTCAGATTAATTGGACGCCATATACACCACATGTTATGTCGTTGTTGCCTGATTACTGTCATGATGGACAAGACATTTGGTTGACGGTCAGCCCACTTATATGCTTTCACATCGTAGAGTGGCATCAACCAGATCGAGTATTGAGACAATTCGGTATGCGGCAAACAGTACCGACGTTGTGTAATACACTCCCTCAACTACACCAAATCGATTTAAGAGGTAAACACGACCAAAATTGGCGTCAAATTCATGCAGAATATATATCATTTTGGCGTGCACGTCATGGCCGTTGTGCACAAGGAGAAATAATAAACGAGTCGGATGTGTCTAATGACTATTTGTCTTGGTACGACTCTATCACAAGAAGATTTATTACACCTGACGGTGCCTACTATTACTGCATGGTAAGCATCTTATTATGTAGTGTTTTTCAATTACATGCTAAGAATATTCTTTTATACTGATCGAAAACGTATTCGTCATAGACGACAGAGACAACGTGACGAAGGTGTTCCAGAGCAACCCGATGACCAAGAACCTCCCATATTACAACCATACATTGCATCCGATTCTGGCCATCAACAGGAATATTATGGACACGATGAATTTCCATCTGTCGTCACCCACAGGATATCGACGATGCAATCCACCAGCAACAACAAACTGAAGTGCCTGTGCCTCGTCGTGGACAACGTGCGCGAAGAAGATCACCATGTGGCACTTGATTTGTATTTTAAATTTTCTGATTTGTATTAACTTTTTATCTTTAACTAAATGAATTAATGATTTTCCATTACATTGTCAAAAATTAAGAATCAATGAAACTAAACAATAATTGATGAACACAAGTAATAAGCAAAATTTCATTTAAGTGGGTGATTTTGGACGTATCACGGGAAAAGAACGGGGGTAAGAAGTCTTTTTGATCAAAACTCGAACCATAAATACTATCCGAAATAATGAAGGGTGCTTGATAATATTCCATTCCTTGAAATCCTGTGAATACTAGAGTTGAAACGGTAGCTACTAAAGCGTAAACTGCTCGTTCCTCCTTCCCCGCAATTTTAGCATGATACTTGGTGTTGTTGGGGCAAACTCGTGGACCGCGTCCACGAGTTTGGTTGAAGTCGTGGACCGGGTCCACGAGTTTGATTGAAATCGTGGACCGGGTCCACGAGTTTGGTCAACACTCGTGAACCCGGTCCACGACTTACTTACACAACAACTGCCACGTAGCAAAGTTGACTGAAATCGTGTACCGGGTACACGATTTCACCACTCCAATTTACAAATTATTTTCCAAACCACCCTATTTTTGTCATTAGTTTCTAAGCCACCCTATTTTTCGATTTTTTTTTAAATAACATTATTCTTTAAAATACCCTAGAAAACATGTTTCTCTACAAGTTTTTAGAAGGAAAGAAGTTCTAAATCTGGCTGGAAATATGACTTTGAATTGACAGAAGTGAGAACAAACAGGAAAGGAGGAAACTCTGTTATCGGGTGTCATTTGGAAGCAGGTATCGCTAAGGAATTGGAGAGTGAGTAGCGACACTAGTCTCACTGGTCATGTAAAGGAGGATTTTGTCTCACAAATCTCGCTGACTCTCGCTCGGTGTCGCTCCTCACGTAGTCTCGCTAGTCTCGCTTATTCTGGTGTTGCTGGTGCCGTGTACCTGTTGTGTAATTTCATTAGTAATCTCGCTAGTAAGGTGAAATCTCGTTGGTAATCTCGCTAGTGACATAGAATCTCGCTTATTATGTTTATTTTAGAAAAGAAAGGGAGTCTCGGTGGTGAATCATGATTAGAGTTTAAGTATGCACATTTAATGATCATGTAAAGGAAGTTTAAGGAAAGCGTAACGTGAGGAATGTGTATTTACAGGCCAAGAAGAGCTCGGAAAGGCATATAATCCGCTCAGGGCCTAAAGACAAGTTGTGAGTGACACTTTTCTATCTTTGAAAACGAATTTATTGAAAATGTTTCTTTTGGTTTTTCTTATGAGATATGGCTTTGAGATAAACTGTTTTCTTGAAAAGCATGATGTTTGATGATATTGTTCACAAGGCATGTTTTATACGTTTTCTATAAGATGTTAAATGGCATGTTATGAAATGTTGTTTATCGTGATATATCTGATTTTTCATGAAAGGTTTTCATGTGAACTATTTACGTATAATACTAGTTTCTAAAATGTTTTAAAGGAGACTCAATGCTGAAGGACATGAGAAGGCATGTGAGTTTCCTCGGGACTCGGTACTGAAGGACTCGTAGAAGGTACTTGGGCAACCCGCGATATTCCTATGTGCACATAGAGGTTGTGACGTTGGGTGTGTTGAGTCTTGCTCCACCCCGACTAGGGTTGTTATCGACGTTGAGTGCGTTGAATTTTACTCCGCCTTAACAAAGGATGTTTTCGACGTCGGGTGTGTTGAGTCTTGCTCCACCCTGACTAAGGGAAAGTTTCAAGAACGAACTGATTTTCATGTACGATCATTTTGGCATGAACATATGTGATTTGTTTACGTTGTTGAAATTATGATTTTACAGAAATGATTATTTGAATCATGTTTACGTTTATGGTGTTATTATGATTTTAACATGCCTGTTTTCGAACAAAAGATGGTTTACAAAATTAGTCACTCACGGGGCTTTTAGCTCATGCTTTCCATGTTTTCTTTTCCTCCCAGGTAGCAAGGACGTTCCTGGTGCATTGCCTACTCCAACTCACCCTGCTTAAACTTCGAGTTTCCAAAAACACTTTATTTTCTTGGTTGTACGTGTAAATAACTTAACACTGGTGGCATGTAGATTTAGTTGTTTATAAGTGGGTTATGAGAGAGTATGTTATAAAAGTGTACTGTGTACAGGAAGGATTATTATATTATGATCATGCGTTAATATGGTTGAATTCTATGAATGTATACGTATGGAATGTTTGTGCAGGAAGTTATGTAAGATGGGGCAATATGCGTCACAAAACGGGTGATGTATATTGTCTTCACATCTCCTTCATGTAAGCACTGACTTATAATCCTAAGTGTGGAGATAAACAAGTGAAATGTAGTTATACGTTGTTAAGGGAATAGTAGCCAAGAATGAGAGCAAAATTTTGGCTAAGTGTTGGCCAAGACTATGCGTTGGGGAATAAAGAAGATAATTAAACTCTTTGGGTGGCAAAGCGTTGTTGATGGGATCATGAAGGGTTGTGAGCTGAAGAAGCTACCCGCGTTGGAGGATAAATGATCATTGGTGGGGAAGAAATGTGCTTGAACCAGCATGCATTGGTGAGGCCATGCGCTGAAGTCGCTCTGCGTCGAAGACCAAGTGGTCTCAATGCGACGAAGATAGTGGTGTGAATGACTGAGTTGTATGAGTCGAAAGTAGGAGGCGTTGAGGGCGCCATGCAATATTTGTGGATAGTTGCTGAAGGCGTTGGAGGAGGTTTTCGACATGAGTGCCTTGCATCGACTTGAGAATCCCGCGTCAGCCTGCACCAGGAAGTTAAGTCGGTAATATATTTATAGGTGAGCAGCTTGAATAATTAATCATTTCTAGACATTTTCGAGAAATTTAAGTCAGTTCTATTTCTCAAATAAACTATAAGAAATGAAGAAGAAGGTGTTCTTGGGGATTTCAGATAGAATTTTACTCGTTTTGACATCGAAATCTAAGCTGGAACAGCACGATATTAGCGGATGCATAAGCCGGATAGTATCGGATGTTTGGAGTAAAACAAATCGAAGAGATCGAGTCTAAGGCTGAAATTTTAAGGTTAGTAAGTTAACTCAATTCTGAACAACTTTTATGAAGGATGTTTGAGTTGGAATGAATTAGAAACATGTAAACTTTTAGCTGGAAGTGACTGATAAGGAATTTCTGTGCAATCTGTTGTAGTGCAGAGAAATCCTTCAATATCTGACGAACGAGGACGAGTTAAGCTACGAAAATTTGAGGTAAGCTAGAAGACATATTTCTCTACAAGTTTGTAGAAGGAAAGAAGTTCTAATCTTGGCTGGAACTATAACTTTTAATTGACAGTAGTGACGAACAAAAAGGAAAAGAGGGAAGGCAGGACTGTGGAACATAAGTAACGCTAAAAAAATTAAGCGTGAGAAGCGAGACGGGTAATGCAGGTGTTGCTAGAAGCCTTGCGTTTCACAATTCTCGCTAGGTCTCGTTGGATATCGCTGATCAGGTGAGTATCGCTAGTCTTGCTTATCCTAGTATTGCTAGTGGCGTGTAATGAAATCCAGTATCGTTAATGGTTTCGCTAGTGTTGTACCCAGAAGTATGGGTGTCGCTGGTAGTCTCGCCAGTGACATAGAGTATCGCTAGTTATTGATATGCATACTTAATGATTATGAAAAAGGAGTTCAAAGGAAATCTAATATGAGAAATGTGTTTTATAGGCCAAGAAGAGCTCGGAAAAGCATATAATCCGCTTGGGGCCTAAGACAAACTGTGAGTGACTCTCAAATTATCTAAGGAGTATCGTTATTAATGTACAAGTGGAAACGAATATACATTAGGTAAATTTCCGTATGAATGCTATGCAAATGCAAACCATGGCCGAAGGACCTTGTGTGAAGGCCTATGGAGATATATGATACATAGTGCTGAGGGACCCTTAGTGAAAGCACTAGTGAGATTAATTGAGAAAGTTTCTAATGCCGAGGGACCTCGTGAGAAGGCATATAGAAACCAGTATATGATGGCTCAGTGCTGAGGGACCATGAGCGAAGGCACTTGGGCAGTAATTTAATATTGAAACTCAGTGCTGAGGGACAGTATGAGAAAGCACTGGACTTTGAAACGCCGAGGGACTAAATGTAAAGGCGTATGAATATGTGAATATTAGCAGTCGAAGCATGAGGTTAAGAGCATTGAGCTCTGATCCACCACTCATTAGATAAATGTTTATGTTTTCCTGTTAAATGTCACGAGTGGCTCAGTACATTGTACTAGTAAGCTACATAGTAGTTTTAGGATCAGCATGACTTCAAGAATTGAATTATAACTGATAATTTAGTCACTCACTGAGCTTAAGCTCACGCCTTTTGTTTACTGTTGTTTGTTTCAGGTAACGAGCGTGTCCGGGACGCCTAGCCTACAGAAGATCCTCGTCTGGGCTTACTTGGTTTTTGTACTCTGAGATAGTTGTAAATACTTAGTCTAAGCTCATATTTGTTGTATGAGATCACTGTGGCATAACGACTGAGGGGTTTGTAACTTATGTTGAACAAATACACCAGTATGATAAACTATTTGCTGAGAAATCTTAAGTATAACTTATGATTACCCTATGATGTTTTCATCGGTATAGAAGTTTATACATTTGATTAGGTTTTCAATTATGCTTCAGTATACAAGATAACGCATATATGTATAGGCTACACCTACTCTTAGGTTAAAAAGAGGGTAATCTGGGAGGGGGTGTGACACTTTAGGTTAAGTAGGTAATCAGAGAAGGGGTGTGACAATAACAAAGAAAAGTATAATCATTATAATAAAACCATGAAGAGTCTACAATATCAACATAACTTCATAAACAATTCATCAAAACCCTAAAACTAAAGAGTTTAGCCACTCATAGCTTTAAGCAACATGTTAACAACAATATAAACAAAGGAAGAGTGTAAAGAAAGGGAAACTCTACTGAAAAGAGACTCTTGATTGAGGAAGCACTGTCAAGATGTCCTTGCTCTTCACGTCGGAACTCGAACGGCACCACGATTCTCTCTTGAACTCATTTCTCTCTTCCTTGCAACTAACTCACTCTTTGAACTCTCTAGGGAACTTTCTCTCAATTCTCTTCTTCTTGTGTCTTTCGGTATCTAGATTGGTGATTAGGGCTGTTGGAAACCCTCCAATTTATAGAGTTTGCCACCCAAAATTCTTTCCAAAAATAAAGATCCTTCAAATTAGGAAAGATGGCACTGCAACGCTGACCGACATTGAAAGGTGGCGCTGCCACGTTGCTGGATGGCGCATTGTAAAAGTCTACCTTTGGCGTCATATCGTAGTGTCGTGATGGAGCTACTATGTTGAAGGCAAAAGCCGCTCTCAGGAAAAAGCGTCCCGGCAGCGCCGTACGAGCCCCACGACACTGTCCTCTTTTTGGGAGATTTAGATTTTTCTTCACTTTTTCACTGGATTCTTGCTCAGTTTTGATCTTTTGGTCTTCACTTCTAATTTTCTTTATTTTGACCTTAGCAAATACGTGAAATCTAATATAAACTCCCTTAATTTGAGAGAATAGAAAGCACTTTTCAAGCGCTTTTCAAAGAGTTATAGGATAACTCAACCTTTACAAAATTTGCTATGACTCAATCTAATAGAAAGCACATTGTCATATTAGATGACAAGATGAAAACTTATAAACCTCTAAAGTAGTGGGAGAGTTATGAGATGACCCAACCTTTGCTATGACTTATTGGAAGTTAAAGTTGTCATACTAGATGACAAGAATTGAAGGGTGTTGACAAAGGAAATTATGTCAAAGTCATAAAACTTGTTTTTGTAGATTTTCTTGATGGGGTAAAACTCAAAGTGAAGGGATTTGAATTCCATGCAAAAGCGCATGTACTTTTAATTTATGTTTTAAATTTACAGAAAATACAGAGAAATCTAAACATATTTTAATTAATCATGTTTTATTGTTAAAAAATTCAAGAATAAAGAAAATACCTTTGAAGAATTTTTCAATCTTCTTTAATTCTTCAATGTTTCTCCACAGCAAATAATCACGAACACTGCAACTCTGTTCACCACCACGATATCTTCATTGATATTCTCAAGGTGAGAATCACATCGGAGTTGTGTGGGCTCGATTGGATTAAATTTGGGAAAAGGAGAAGACAAATCTTTTTTCCTTTGAGAGAGAATTGCAAAACAAGAAGAAGAAGAGAATTTGTAGAGATTAACTTCTTTTTCACCTCCCTCTTTGTTGTCCTTGTTGGGAATCATATATATTGGGATAGATGTATGTGAGGGAGTTATCAAATAACTCCTCACTATCTCAAGTGAAATAACTCCCAAGGGAGTTATTTCTAAATTTGAATTTCATTATATTAATTAATATAATTAAATTCAAAGCATGTATTATATCCCATATAATATGTAACCTATAGTTTATTATATCACATAACCTATAGTTTAAATTCTCTCATATAACCTATAACATTAATACAAATCATATTCATATTAATTATAACCTATAGTTTATATATATGAATCACATTCATATAATTAATATTTGAATCACATTCAAATATTTGTTTCTCTAAAAGAAAAAAAACTTTATATTATAATATATCACATACATTATATTAATTGTATCTAATATAATTAAATTTCTTTAATTAATTTGAAATATTGAAATTGATCCAAAATTAATTTGATTTTCATTATTCCTTATTGAGCTTACAAGGAGACCTTATGGACCTACAGATTGAAGCTCCAATGATACGAGATTAATTAATTAAACTTTTTAATTAAATTAATCTTCATTCATTAACTATCGGTCATTCCACTAAAAACGATAGCTGCACTCTTCGCATTATAGATGTATTTTTGTATCCATTGGATATAACCAATCAACAATGCATTGACTCTTCACAAATTGCTTGTAAGTACAACTGGGTCAAAATTACCGTTTTACCCTTATAGTTACATCTAACTCCTTAAGTACTATTGATTCCTCTAATGAACAATTAGTTATAGTCCAACTATAACCGAACCCCTCTCAAGCCAGGAGACGGTGTGGCGCCACATTGTTCAAACCCCGAAATTAGCCCTTAAGGGAGCAATTTCTCTACTTTCCCTAACTGTAGGAAGAAGTGAATTTCTTCTTGTGTAGCTGCATTCCTAGCTCCCTAATCAGACAAATCCCCAAAATGGTAGGCTTATTGAGTTAGCGAACTGGCCACTCTCACCCATGCAAATCAAAGGACTGCCCTCATATGCAAGAGTTCAAAACTCACTCAGGATTCAAGTCCAGTCACCTATGGTCGTCCTGATGAAATGTAAGTCTCTTCTAGTAATGGTGTTATAAAAAGAGACTTAACATTTCATAATCTGGTCTCATATAAACTCTTTGTATAGAATATCCCTGCTCGCATATCTACGCATGAATGATCAGGATCAAATCATTTGTAGCACTTTGCAACACTTGTAACAACTACAAAGCGAGCTATATTCATAGTATCACCAGGATAAGGTACCCAGCCTTATCCATCTACTACATACCATTTAGGTTATTACTTAAACATGATCCACCTGTATATCTCCATATACATGCTTAAGTTGCAGGTAATAACCTTGGGTCTTAGTTTTTTGGTTTTGGGTTAATGCAACTAAATGTCGAATAAAATAACATTTATTTATTAAATAAATAATCTGTTTATACAAATAAAATTTACAAATTACAAGACCACAAGATTTAAGGAATCAACCCCAACAATCTCCCACTTGTCGTAAAGCTAGTGGGATGTACAAATACAAAGGGTATAGTACACAAAAAAATAAATTAGGGCATAATCTATGCACCTAGTAATTCCTCCCACTTGCCCTAGACTAGATTAGGCCTGTCATGAAAACCTAGATTCTCTAGGTGACCCTCAAACACTTTAGCCGTGAGAGCCTTTGTAAACGGATCAATAACATTGTGCTCCAAAGCAACCTTCGTGACCATCACATCCCCTCGAAGCATAATCTCCCAAATGAGATGATACTTGTGCTCTATATGCTTTCCAAGTTTGTGGCTCCAAGGTTCCCTGGAATTCGCCATAGCACCACTATTATCACAATAAAGGGTGATGGGCATTGACATGTCTGGAACAACTTTTAGATCAATCAAAAACTTCTTAAGCCATACAATCTCTTTGGCAGCTTTAAAAGCTGCTACATACTATGCCTTCATAGTATAGTTGACTATGCAACCTTTGTTTATGTTTCTCCAAACTACAATTCCTCCGTTAAAAGTAAACATTGATCCTGATGTAGATTTCCTGAATCTCTATCAGTTTGAAAATCAGAGTCAGTGTATCCTGTAAGGATCAAATCCTTAGACCCATACACAAGCATGTAGTCTCTCCTTCTCCTAGGATCCTTGAGGATTATTTTAACTGATGTCCAGTGATCTAATCCTGGATTAAACTGATATCTATTGACTATGCCCACCGCATAGCAAATGTCAGGTCTAGTACATAACATTGCATACATTAGGCTGCCAACAGCCGATGCATTAGGGATACGTCTCATTTCCTAAACTTCTTAAGGAGTCTTAGGACACTATTCCTTAGACAAGACAATTCCGTGCTTGAAAGGTAATAAACCTCTCTTGGAATTTTGCATCAAATAATTGACAAGCATCTTTTTCAATCTATGATGCCTGAGACAAGGCTAGCGTTTTTGTCACACTCTACTTTTAAAAATCGATGCGTTGAAGAGCTTATAAAGAAAAGAAGTAAGAGGCCATGTTGGACACATGGTCAGGACTAAGGTAACGCATGCTAAAGGTGGACGCATAGGAAGTAATCCAAGAGCTTGAAGGGAAAGAAGTGAAATGCGTAGGAGGTAATTATGAAGAAGATGTAAGCATTGGCGAAGGAAAGACACATAAGCAAAAAGGAATAAAGTTATGTCGTGGAATATTGTAAAGAGATCCAAGTCTCGGAAAGGAAGGATAAATGCATAAGGAGGAACCGGGGAAAGAATACTATAGCAAACTGAGTAACGCATAGACTACTATCCAGGGATGTTCTCGAGTGTTAGATAAAGTAGAAGGTTGAGAAGTACGCTTAAAGACTGGAGCCGGAGGTAGACGCATACTAATTTATCATAAGAGATATTTTAGTACAAAGAAAATGTTAAATGAATAACCTTGGATTACAAGCCAAGAACGTATAGAGGGATAATCAAGGAATCTTCAAGGATAGGAGGAAGATCATGGACGTAGAACGAAGTGGAGGTGAACGCAAAAACGCATAAAGGGTGGTTTTGAGTTGGATTTGGTTAACAAAGGTAAATCACATCGTCGGATGTGTGATCACACAAGAGAAGGATTTGTAGTTAAGACTTGACATAAGGGAAGAAAGTTGGATGCATGGTATGATGCGGTAAGGTACAAACGCATAGTAGTGTGCGTTCGGGACATTGACGCCTAGTAGTATGCAGTGGAGAAACGAGTTCAAAGGTATTATGGCAGAGAGTAAAAGAAGTAAGTAATGAAGCTTAAACCTTAAAAGGAATTCAATGGACGCATAGGGGCAGTATGATTGAATGAATAGTTTGTATATTGGAATATGTTGGATGCATAAGATAAGCTTATAAAGGCTAGGGGGCTTCATATAGACTTGACACCTTATAAGTAGGAGGTAGAAGGCATGTTAAGTATTGCATGCAAGGTGACGCTTGGATAAATACATGGTTGGTTAAGTATACAGCATGTGGAAACAAGTGGCAAAAAGAGAGGAGAAGTAGTATGACAAGCCCTCTATTCCAAAGCTATAAATAGGACCTTAAGGAAAAGGAGCGACTGATGATGCTAAAGTAAGAATTCTTGAGAGAAAGGAGAGAGAGAAGGCAGAAATGAGGAATCCTTGCGTCTGTAGTAGAAGTCTACGGCCAAGAGAGAAGATATTCTTGACAACTTAGCTATCTTGTGTTAAAGAAGTTGTCTTGCGTCTAAAGAGTCAACCTTGCGTTCAAGATGAACGATGTGTTCAAGGTGAACCTTGCGTCCAAGAGAGGTTGACACATCCAAAAGAGAAGTAAAGAAGAGTTAGGTTGCACCTCGCGTTAGATATCAACCTTGCGTTCAAGGGCAGGGTTGTGTCCAACTTAGCTGACAGAGGAATATAAAGCCTTGCGTTCTAGGGTTAGAACGATGTGTCCGAGAAGCTCGGGAAAGTGGAAATAGTGGAAAGGAGGAGGAACTATTTTTAAGCAAGTATAATGTGAGTAACATTAACGTTCTTCTTCAAAATATGATTTTATAAGTTTTCGATGAGTAAGTGCATGTGTTTTATTTGAAAAATATTTGAGTATGCTGGTTATTTGCTATATGTTTTATAAAACGCATGCTGATTGATAATATTTGATTTCATGATTTTACTGAAAAGCATGATGTTGATATTAAAGATTTGAACTTGAGTTTACTAGAAGCATGCTGTTTTGATATTATATGATTTTATTTGGAAACGGTTAACTTATGAATTTACGATATGATGTTTCCAAAACATAATTGGTGTATTTATAAAACTTTAAAAAGGGGTACCTGTTCGATTTGTATTTCTTAATTAAATTGAATTGAGTTTCTTAGCTTGTTGTACAAAAATAGATTTTAACATTTCCCTACAAGGATGCGTCGAGAATTACTCTAAATGTAATCATGATTAAGCAAGTTTTCCTATAAAGACCCAAGTGCAAGTATTTATAAGTTTCCTGGTGAGTTTAGGGTCGAACGTAAGGATTTGTAATAACTAGGCATTGAGATTATATGCCTGACTATGCGGTGAACTTTACATGTAATATGTGCATTTGTTGGTTGTATGTGTCAAACTATACATAAAGAATGAAAAGAATTTCCTACTACTAATAATGAGGTGGACGCGGCGATGGTTAGTCATATGTCATTTAGTATCAGATAGCATGCGTTAAGAATGAATGGAACCATGCGATAGGAGTAGAGTTGACGCAAGAGCTAGTTGTTGCCTAAACCTTCCAAGTACAATTACATACCTACAAACTGCGTTTGTGAATCCATCTCTCGATGTTTCGACGCCACATTAATCTTATCTCTAAGACGCATGGTAAGTTTGCATAGGCAAAAGATGAATTACATCTCTGCAACTCATCTAGTCTTAATAAATGCTAAAGATTAACTATCCACACTCTCAAGCTTACTACTTGTGTTTGTCAGACAAAGTTATGCAAGCTAAAGATATGCATTAATCAAGATGTAACATACTCAGAATTGCTCAAGAAAAACTAGCTTTTAACATCAAACTCATTTAGCATTCAAACATGGTGTAAGGTGTTTAATACGGAAATAGATGGAAGATAATAGTCAATCAAACTCATATTAAGAAAATAAGTCATTCTCTCGAATGTCATTGACAAAATATAAGTAAGAATGGGAATAAAATAGAAATGAAGGGCGTCAAGCCGCCACTGGCAACGTCTTGCTTCATGGAGGCTTGAGATGGTTACTATCTGATACATAGATTCCGTAGGGTGAACGGTTCTCACTCACTGGGAGATGACTCTGAAGGTGCTCAGAATCTTTCTCTCAGAAGAGCTCGAAATGGAGGCTGGTTATGGTGAGGGAGAAATAGTGTTGAGCTTTCGCCTCTTGAACTGGTCTCTCTTTTTCTTCTCCTCCTCTTTTTCTCTGAGAAGCTTTTGGGCTATTTATAGGCGTCAAAAGGTTGATATCATGATGACCTGACACCTTTGCATTAAATTTCAGCCATGCTGCAGCTTAACTGTATGTTCTGTTCTATACCACGTGGAAAGCAAGACTTTTCAGATTTGTCAGCCTATTTGTTCTGCCATGATCTGATAGGTTGTTCTTTTTCATAATGACATGATAGCTGTTTGAGCATGCGTCTGTTTCTTCATCGACCAAATAATGACTATAATAACTTGTATTTCTACAGTACCATTTATTAATACTAGGCTCAGGGACTTGGAGAAGGCCAAGGGGTAGCTGGGATATGAATATAGCAAAAGGTACCCAATGTTGAGGGACTCGTAGAAGGCAAATGGGTAACTTGTATATAAAAATGGGACCCCAATACTCAGGCACTTGGAGAAGGCATTGCGAACGGCCGGGATTATAATATCTATGTGCACATAGAGGAATATACGACGCTGTGTTGAGATTACTCCACATAGCTAGGGATAATCGACGTTGAGTAGCGTAGAGCTCGACTCCGCCTCAACTAAGGGAAATTTTTAAGAATGAACTGATTTCATGTACGACTGTTCTGGAATGAATTTATGTGATTTGATTAAGTTGATGGAGAGTATGATTTTACATAAATGATGTTTAAACTATGTTTTACGTAGATTGTGGAACGGGTGTAATTTGACTAAATTATCGAGAAATATGTTTTGCGGTAAAGATGATTTAAATCCATGTTTCATGATTATGGTATATGGTAATTTTAACATGCTTGTTTCCGAAGTAAAGATAGTTTTACAAAAACTGTTACTCACTAAGCTGTTAGCTCACCTTTTCATATGTTTTTCATATTTTCAGGTAGCATGACAGTTCCCATTGCCGGTCGAAGTCGAGGTTTGTCAAGAGTTAATGGTATCACTGTCTTAGGAAGTGTAGTTTAATGGATATAAAGGAAGTTCGACAGTGGAAGTCGACCAGTAGGTCGATGACTGCTGTCTTCACGCTCCGTCTCGGGCTATAGGAGGGTAGTTTGGGATGGGTGTGACAGTTTTAATCTTACGATCCTTGAAGATCTAGATCCCTAAAACAAACTGTGCCTCTCCCAAATCTTTCATTCGGAATTGGGCTACTAACCATTGTTTCACATCCGCCAGTAGACCTACATCATTCTCAATGAGTAGAATATTGTCCATGTATAACACTAAGAAAGCTACTGAATTGTTGATGATTTTCTTGTAAATACAAGGTTCATCAACATTCTAGTCAAAGCCATAAGATTTGATAGCATTATTGTCACACCCCTCCCAGGTACCCTCTTAACCCAGGAGAAAATGTGAGGATAACAGACACCGATCCTCTTACGGCATCCACTGCCAGCCTTATACATTGGCTAAGACATAATAAGCAGATGTACACAATAATTGAACATCCAACTATAACCAGGGTTAAGTTATCATGATAATAAAGATTTACATTTAACCTTTAATTTACACAAGTTCACTAACTTCCGCCCTTAACCCTCTATATGTACAACACATGTTTAAGATCAAATATTTACAATTCTCAAAATTCCAGACACTGATGGTGGACCCAGACAAGTTGCTGTGTAGGCTAAGCACTCCGGACTCGTTCGCTACCTAAAAAAATAGAAAACAGGGAAAAACACGAGCTAGGTTACCCAGTGAGTGACATATTTAGTAAAACCCTTTTGTTAACTCAAAAACAATGCAAATCTGTATTCAATTTTTAATAATAAATAAGTAGTGATAAATTGTTTCCATGATCATACAAATCATGCTCAAATAACGCTATTAAATCATATACGTATCACTTCTGAAAAACCATGAAAATACAATACATTTTCTTAGTTGAGGCGGAGCTCAGCTCAACGCTACTTAACGCCGAAAACATCGTTAGTTAGGGCGAAGTAATCTCGACACACCCAACGTCAAATATCCTTAGTTGTGTGGAGTAATCTCAACACAATAGTATCTATCATACCTTTATGTGCGCATAGATATCATATCCTGGATTACTCGAATACCTTTTCCGAGTCCTTCAGTACCGGGTCCCAAATATGAGATTTAGGCCACCCACATGCCTTTTTCGAGTCCTTTAGCATTGAGGGCTATCTCTATACTCAGGTTACCTACATGCCTTCTCCGAGTCCTTCAACATTGGGAACCATTCCTACATCCCGGCTACCCACATGCCTTCTCCGAGTCCTTCAGCATTGGGAGCCTTTCGTTTAAAACATAACTGAAAAGTAACATGCTTTGAAAATAACATAATAAAAATTCACAAGTTTATAACATCTCAACCTTCCACATATTCTTGACAGTTATCATACTTCCATGAAAACAAAGATTAATATATAGCATGCCTTTTATAAAAACTCGGTTAACAACTAGCATGCTTCGAATATTTCTGATGCAAAACCATAATATACATTTATATGGAAACACATACTTTTTTAAAGCAAATAAGCATCATAGCACATTTAAAACCCGTGAAAAGCATAAACATAATAACATGTTACCAAAAAATGGTAAATAACATTAAAACTTTGTATAAAACATGCTTATTTTAAATAAAATTGTCAAACACTACTTGTCTCAGGCTCTTAGTGGGTTATACGCCTTTCCTAGCTCCTCTCGGCCTGAAATAATACATTTCCCTTTCTTAGATTTCCTTAAAATTTCTTTTTACATAGGAAACAAGCCTTAGACATTCATATTATTTACCACCGAGACCATACTACATAAAGAAAACCATCACCGAGACTATATTCCATGAAGAAATGCTCAACCGAAGCTATATTTCATTGAAGAGTTCACTAATGCACGAGATTCAAGTCATTAGTGAGAATAAACCAGAGAAAACAAACAAAAATCAACTATACCAGTGAGACTGCGGACGAGCGAGAGCGAGACTTGTCTCGCTCTCACTCCTTCATGTTCCCAGTATCATCCAACTTTCCAACAAGACTCGCCTCCTTCTGTTGGTGTCTTCTGATAAGAACTTGAAAAGTATTTTCTATTCTCTCAAACTAAGGGAACTTATATTAGATTTCACTTGTTTGCTAGTGGTTTTCAGGTTAAAATGAGAAAAATTAGAAGAAAAGACGAAAAGATCAAAATCGAGCAAGAATACGGTGAAAACAAGAAGAAAAACTCAATATGGCAAAAATTGGGGCAGCACCACAACGGTAAAACCCGAGAGCATGGTTTGCGGGAGATAGTTGCAGCACCGCAGTGCTCTCCAACAACATCGCGACGCCAGGTTACCATAAATGAAAAAATGTATTTCTGGAAAGATTTTTTGGGCGGAATACTCTATAAATTTGGGGGTTTCCAGCAGCCCTAATGACAATCTAGAGAACAAAATACCAGACTAAAAGAGCCACAACAAGGAGAGAATTAAGTGAGAGTTCATAAAAGAGTTCAAAGAGTGAGGTAGTTGCAAGGAAGAGGAAAAGAGTTCGAGATAGTCGTGGTGTCCTTCGAATTCCGACGTCAGAGCCAAGGAGATCATGATGGTACTACCTCAATCAAAAGCCTCTTTTCAGCAGAGTTTCCCTTTCTTTACTCTTTGTTTATTTTGTTTAAACATGTTGCTTTAAGCTATGACTGGCTAAACTCTTTAGTTTTAGGGTTTTGATGAATTGTTTAAGAATTCATGTTGATATTGTAGACTTTCATGGTTTTATGGGAATGATTATGCTTTTCATTGTTATTGTATTTAATTCTTGTGGATTAGCCATCTTCACATGTTAGGTTAAATGTATGATTGAGAGATTGTATGTTTAACTTGATCTATAACAATGAATTGTTGTTAATCTATCACGGGAGTAGTTAGGTTGACAATAAAAGTTGCTAAAGACTATTCTTAATGCCATTGTAATTTGTATTGGTTTCAAGAGATTAGTAATCAATCGAGTTGCATGAGAAAGGGTTGTTTTTTAGAGAAAATAACTTGAAATTAAGTTTCTAGACTTAGACATATGAATGACAATAAAATCCATGAAATCTATAATATTGCATGGTGAAATAAACAAGGATTCATTACCTTAGAACTCTCTTTGACTCTTGCGTTTCTCACTTTATTACTTTCCTTATTTGGCTTATATTTTCTATAATTAACAATATTAATTTCAATCCTCAAATAAAATTGATTCAACTCTAGAATAACTAAGTAACTTAAACCTTCACAATTGAATCTCCAATGGAATGTATTCGGACTTCATCGTCTTATATTATAACTTGACCCGTACACTTGCAGTTAACACTAAAAGTGCGCATCATCTTCGTTACTGCCCAAACTTCTAACTGTTAAAAGTCGCATTGCCAGCCCAAATTAGAATTTTTTTCCTTCTACAAACTTGTAGCAAAATATGTTTTCTAACTTACCTCAAAATTTCAGAGCTTAACTCGTCTTCATTCGTCAGATATTTTTAATTTACAACACCCTACTCCAGATCACTCGGGAAATCCATATCAGTCACTTCCACCTAAAATTTAACATATTTCTCTTCATATTCAACTCAACCATCCTTCACAAGAGTTTTTAGGAATTGAGTTAACTTACTAATCTCAAATGTTCATCTTCAAACTCGGTCTCTTCAGCTCGATATTCACCAAACACCAAACCTTGTTTAGAATGCGCGACAACAAGCAAACCTTCTACTTCAACTTCAATTTCACCATGAAACCGACCAAAATTCTACACGAATTTGCCCCTGATATCTTCTTCTACCTCCCCTCGACGCTCAGCTGAAAGATAGAGTCGGTTTGAGGTTGAAAATGAAAGAAAACCTGTAAGCCCCATACTTAGCTTTAGAAGTTAACAACCTATAAGGATTAGTTTTGGAAGATGACAAGCTAAAGAAGGTAAGTAAAAGAGTGGTCGAGAGCCTTAAGGCATGAGTTATCATGCGTTGCAGGTGTCCTATGCATTGGTGAAGGTGTACTATGCGTTGGTGAGGGTGTGTCATGCGTTGGTGAAGACTGTCGTGCGTTGGTAAGGCCACCTTACGTTGGAGAGCTGCTGCTATGTGATGAAGGACTGCTACTATGTGTTGATGAGCGGAAGCTATGCGTTGGTGAGGCTGTGATGAAGAAGCTTGCGTTAGCCAATTCATTTTTTAAAGGAAAAGAAAGTGGAGGTTAAGTCGGCGGCCTATTTAAGTGAGTAAGCCGAGTGCTTGATCATTTTAAACACGTTCAAAAGCTTTAATCAGTTCAATTTCATAGCTAAGGGACGAAGAGAGGTAGGAGAAGGTGTTTAGGGCAAAGTTGTGGAGAATTCAGATCGGTTTCGTGGTAAAACTGAAGCTGAAACAGTGAGTCTGGCTGCTATCGCGCAATTCGGATGTGGTCTGAGGTTTAGAGAAGAACGAGCTGAAGAGATGGAATTTAGACTGAAATTTTAAAGTCAGTAAGTTAACACAATTCTTAACAACTTTTATGAAGGATGTTTGAGCTGAATTTCAAGAGAAATATGTAAACTTTTAGGTGGAAGTGACTAATACAGAATTGTTGTGCGATCTGAAGTAGCACAAGGTAATCTTGAAATATCTGATGAACGAGGAGAAGTTAAACCTCAAAAATTTGAGGTAAGCTAGAAAACATATTTCTCTACAAGTTTGTAGAAGGGAAGAAGTTCTAATTCAGGCTGAAACTATGACTGTTAACATTTAGAAATGAGAATAAGAGGAAAGGCAGAAACTGAGATAGTCGGGTATCGCTGGAACTGCGGTAACACTAGGAATTTAAGTGTGGATAGCGAGACGAGTGTTATTGGTAACGCTGAAGGCTTTGCGTCTCACAACTCTCACTGGGTATTGCTGCTCAGGTGTGTCTCGTTGGTTTCGCTCTCCACGGTATCGCTAGTACTGCTTACTTGTAGTTCAATCTCGCTAGTAGTCTCGCTAGCTGTGTAGAATCTTGCTTATTATGATTTGTTTTGGATGAAGTTGGTCTTGGTGGTGAAACATGAATAAAGTACAAATGTGTAAACTTAATGGTTTGTAAAAAGAAACTTTAGGGACGTCTAACACGAGAAAAGTGTTATTACAGGCCAAGTAGAGCTAGGGAAGATGTATAATTAGCTCAAAGCTTAGGACAAGTTGTGAGTGACACTTGATTTCTAATTGTTTAATTCAAGCATAGTTTCTTGATTGAATATATGTTTGAAACTTGATTATGTGAAACATCTTCATGAGTGTTACAAGTATGACATGTACTATGTGATGAAAAGTATGTGATATATATACTGATTGAGCTGTGAGTTCTGTGCAAGGCCTGTGTGGCTGTTTAATTAGCTAAGTAAAGTATGAAATTTATAATTATGTGAGTAAAGCATGTAAGTATGTGATTAGTGAAGTGATGAATGAAATGTTTCAAATGCATGATTTATGCTATGTTATAGTTTTATTCAAATGACTCCTAATGCTGAAGGACTCGGAGAGGGCATGTGGGTAAATTATGTATGAATATGACTCCCAATGTCGAAGGACTCGGAGAAGGCATTTGGAATATGAATGAAAATGACTCCCTATGTTGAAAGACTCGGAAAAGGCATATGGGTGAATTATGTATGGAAATGGTCCCAATGCTGAAGGACTAGGAGAAGACATGTGGGTGCCCAAAAATGTATTAAGAGACCAGTACTAAAGGACTCGGAGAAGGTACTTGGGCGACCCTGGATATGTGTATGTGTAATGATGATGATGTGTTGAGATTACTCCACACAGCTAAAGTTATTTCGACATTGAGTAGCGTTGAGCCTCGCTTCGCCTCAACTAGGGAAAGGTTTCAGGAAAACCAATTTATGTATGTCTTTTACTCGAATGCAAATGTATGTTTAAGCTATGAATTACACATGAAATTGTTGTTATAGCTGGATTCTATGTTGTAGCTTACATTGTTTAAAGGAGGACTCTTAGCTAGTCACTCACAGGGCGTTTAGCTCATGTTTTCCATGTTTCTTTATTTTCCAAGTAGCAAGCGTCTCTAGGGTGCTTAGCCTACAGAAGATACTCATCTGGGCCCGCCTTTAGAGTCTAGTAACTTGAAAAATTGTAAATATTGAACTTAAGTAAATGTTGTACATATAGTGAGGGTTGAGAGAGTCAAGTGTAGTTATTGAAATTATTAAACATCCTGAATTAGCTTGACTATGTTAATCACTAAACCCTGGTATTAGTTATGATATGAATTGATTATATAACTATTTATCAGGTGATGGTTTTAAGTTAAGTTAGGGTTAACAGTGGATGTCGTGAGAGGGTCGGTGTTTACTGTCTTCACACTCACTCCTAGTTCAGAAAGGTACCTGGGAGGGAGTGTGACAAAACCAATCGACAACCTCAACAATCTAAAAGTAGGTCCCTATCGACTTCCTTCCACTATCTGTTTTTTTTTTTTTTTTTTAATTAGTTTATTAATTTTCTTTTTCTTTTCTTTTCTTTTTCTTTCTTTTCCTTTCTTTTGTTTCTTTTTTTCTTTTCCTTTCTTTTTCTTTCTTTCTTTCTTTTTAATTTAGAAAAAAAAAAAACAAAAAGAAAATCCCTTTTACGCCCCAATTGATATTCAAAGTCAATTCTAGCTCAGTTTCCTCTTAATGACTTAAAAATTCAACTTACCAAAAATTATTTCTGGCTTCCTTCACTTATTTCTTCGATCTACAAGAGGGAGAACAAGTAAATAAGTTCACAGTGACACTGCATACTTACGTTTAGCAGTTACAAATGCAAGTAGGGTTTACAATTATCAAACATTATCTTCTAAGATCGAGATGCTTGTTGACCCATAAATGGATCGATTAAGCTTGTAAACCTTTTGCTCTTGATCTTTTGAAATGAATCCCTCTGGTTGTTGCATATGGATGGTCTTCTCAAGATTACCACTAAAAAGGCAGCCTTGACGTCGATTTGCTAAATCTTAGTCATACCCGTTATTCTTTGGCAAGGAAAAAGTTTGTGGGTGGTGAAAAGTGCTTGAAAAGTGCTTTCCATTCTCTCAAATTAAAGGATTTTATATTAGATTTCGCTTGTTTGCTAGTGGTTTTCAGGTCAAAATAAAGAAAATCAGAAGAGAAAGCCAAAAGATCAAAACCGAGCCAGAATACAGTGAAAAGAAAAGAAAAAACCAAATCTGCCAAAAACAGGGCAGGCGCTTTTTCCCGTGAATTGATTTCGCTTCAGCACAACATCAGCGTCGCAACGACATCTAGTAGTGCGGTGGCGCCACCTTTCCATACCGGTCAATGCTGCAGCGCCATTGACCAACGTCACGGCGCCAACTTTCCATATTTGAAGATTTTGTATTTTTGGAAAGAAATTTGGGTGGCCAACTCTATAAATAAGAGGGTTTCCAACAACCCTAATAACCAATCTACAGACAAAAAGAGACACAAGAATGAGAGAATTGAGCGAAAGTTTGTTAGAGAGTTCAAAGAGTGAGTTAGCTGCAAAGAAGAGGAAAAGAGTTCGAGAGAGAGTCGTAGTGCCATTCAAATTCCAACGTAAAAACCAAGAAGATCGTGACGGTGCTTTCTCAATCAAGAGCCTCTTTTTAGTAGAGTTTTCCTTTCTTTACACTCTTTCTTTGTTTATATTGTTTGAACATGGTGCTTCGAGCTATGAGTGGCTAAACTCTTTAGTTTTAGGGTTTTGATGAATTGTTTATGAATTCATGTTGATAATGTAGACTCCTCATGGTTTTGTTATAATGATTATGCTTTTCTTTGTTATTGTGCTTAAATTCTTGTTGAACGAGCCATGTTTGAATGTTAGGTTAGATGTATGACTGAAAGATTGTATGTTTAATTAGATCTATAACAATGAATTATTGGTAATCTATCATTAAAATAGTTAGGTTAACAATGAAAGTTGCTAATTCTTAATGCCATGTAATTTGTATTGATTTCAAGAGATTAGTAATCAATTGATTTGCATCAGTAAAGGTTGTTTTTGAGAGAAAATAACTTGGATTTAAGTTTCTAAACTTAAGCATAAGAATTGTAATAAAATCCCAGAACCCTAGAATATTGCATGATGAGGTAAACAATGATTCATTACCTTAGAACTCTCTTTGACTCTTGTGTTTCTTATTTTATTTACTTTCCTTATTTAGTTTATATTTTTCAAAATTCACAACTGCAATTCCAATCCTCAAATAAAATTAATTTAATTCTTGAATAGCTAAGTAATATAAACCTTCACAATTGGATCCTCAATGGAACGATATTCGAACTTCATCGTCTTATGTTATAACTTGACCTGTACACTTGCGATTAACACTTAAAGTGCGCATTAGGGAACCTATTTTGGAAGATTAGAAAGAGATTTTGTAGAGAAACATTTTCTTTGCAACTTGGGAGTGTTGAGAGATTGAGAGAGAATTGTTGCGATAGCTTGTTCATTCATGAAAAGAATGTCTCATGAATCAAAATTGATGGAGAGGGGGAAGTTAATTATGGACTAACTTCCAACATCCTTTAACTCCCCTTAGGAGTTAAAATTTAACTAAAGCTAAATTAAATCAAATCAAATTTAATTTAATAAAATATTATTATTCTAATTAATTAATATAAATTAATTAAATATCATATATTTAACTAATATTACATTTAAATCATATTCAAATGTATTTCACTCTCATAACCTATAGCTTAAATATGAATCTCATTCATATTGTGTTTTAACCTATAGTTTTAATGTATTTCACTCTCATACCCTTAGTGACATAGCAGGGAGACCTAATGGACCTACATATTAAAAGGTCCAATGATACAAGATTAATTAATTGAACTCTTTAATTAAATTAATCAACATTCATTCATTGTGGGTCACTCCACTAAAGACTCACAGCTGCACTCTTTGCACTGTAGACATATTTCTATGTCCATGAATATAACCAATCAACATTGAGTTGACCCTTCACAACTTGCTCTTATTTATAGTTGGGTCAAATTATTGTTTTACCCTTATAATTACATCTAACTCCTTAAGTCCCATTGATCCTCTAATGAACAACCTATTTATGGTTCTACCATAAACAAAACCCTCTTGGGCTAGTAAACGAGAGAAGCCCCATTGTTCAAGAGTTGGAATCAACACTTAAGGGAACAATTCATCTACTTGACTTAAAGACGAGAAGGAGTGAACTTCATCTTGTGTAGATATGTTTCAGCTCCAACTTGGACAAATCCCCAAAATGGTAGGTATATTGAGTCGACGAATCTGGCCACTATCACCCATACAAATCAAAGGACTGCCCTCATAGACAAGAGTTCATAACTCACTCAATATTAAGGTCAAGTCACCTATGGTCATCCTATGAAATGTTAATCTCTTCAGCCAACGGTGTTATAAAGAGCGATTAATCATTTTGCGGTCCAGTCTTATACAAACTCTTTGTGTAGGATACCCTCACTCATATGTCTCCACATGAACGATTTGGATCAAATCATTTGTAACATTTATAAAGTGCGCCATATCCATAGTGTGACCAGGATAAGCCACCCAATCTTATCCTTATACTACAGACAATTAGGTTACTACTTAAACATGATTCACTTATATGTCAACCACATACATGTTTAAGTTACATAAAATAACCTTGGATATTCCTTTAATGGATAATTGCATATATAAAATAATCAACCATTATTTCAAATTATTTATTAACTACGAGACTTTGGGCATACATCCCAACAATCTCCCACTTGCACTAAAGCTCCTGAGACATAAGCCGGTGAGACATGTATTTAGGGTATCCTCTATGCCCAACATGCTCTCCCATTTGCCCTAATATACTGGAGACATATCTTGTAATCCTAGACATTCTAGGAGATCCTCTTACACTTTAGCCTAGAGAATCCTGTTATATAATTTAAATTTACGTCAACAACTACCATCTGGTCAACACCATGATGTTTTTCTCTCAATCTGTTATATTCCTCGAACTTGATGTTTACTAATATCCTTAGACTTAGTCTATGCCCCACACTATCTCATAAAGTGGATAAACTATTTCATATCTGAAACAACTTTCAAATATTGAAAGATATACCTTGACTATGCAAATTATTGCTTCATAAGCAAAAAAAAAAAAAAAAATTGCTTTGTAGTCCAATTTACACCCCTTAGGATGAAACATACATTTCTCTAAATGTTATATGAAACAGTGTATCCCGTAAAAGATCAAATCTTAAACTTTATGTCTCATTATTCATAAGTTTTAATTTTCAAAACTTAATGGTCATATCCATTGATTTAACTAATATAACTAACTAATATTATATTAAATGTTAATTACGTCTCATGTAGAAATTACATCCTCTCACACTTTAGGCATCTTAGGAAACTTTTCCTTAGATATATCAACCTCACTTTAGTATACACTATCATTTCATCTGAAGCAATTGCATCGAACATTAAACAACAACTTTATAAATGTAAGATGCATAAGACAAACTTGAAATCAATATGTGGACATTTAATATACAAGATCATTTTCAAATCAATATTTGAAATTGGTTAAATAGTCTAATTTTCATACTAATTTTTACTTCATTCATAATGAGTAAATATCAATATAAAATAGATAAATACCCATTTTTCATTTTCTTGTTCATACAAGAACATTGTCATTGTTCAAGTCATGTGTTATGATACTATATCCAACCCTTATATCCAAAGATCCTAATTATGAAATTCATTTCTCAAATGGACATCACAATTTTGCAAACCTTAAGGTGTTAGATGTAATTGTGAAATTCATTGCTCAAAAGCTTTTGCAATTCAATCTTTGATAACTGATATGTGTAGATGTATTGAACTTCTTTTCACAAAATAGTTAATTCATTTTTACATATCGCGAATGCAACAATGAATTAAATAATGCATAAAGACTCTATTATAGTAACTAGTTAGAAAAATCGACTCACAATGTATTTTTACCCACCAATTTTAGTGGTGGTTTTTACCTTACACCAAGAGTCTTACTTTGAAGATCTTTATCTCCAAATTCTATAATTTTAAGTCATCCTTTCGTAGATCCATTCATATCCTTTGGGTTTTACCCCACTAGGAAATCTACAAAAACAGATTGAGAATAAGCACAAATACTTTATCTACATTTTGATGACTTTGACATAATTTCCTTTGTCAACACCCTTCTATTCTTGTCAAAAGTATGACAACTTTGAATTCCAATAAGTCATACCACTACTTTAGTGAGGTTTTTAAGTTTTCATCTTGTCATCTAATATGTTAATGTAGAATGTAAACAAGTATTGTAAATGTTGAGTTATCTCATAACTCTCCCACTATGATGAAGACTTACTTGGTTGACAATTAGAAACTGTTTGATATTCAACTGTAGATAAATGGTTAATAACACTTGTTAACTATAAGTGGTTATACTGGAAACTAGTTTATCAACACAACTTAACCTTTTTATAGGTTCACAACCTTTCATTTAATATTCCTAATAAAACCAGTATTTGTCGCACAAATACATTTTTTTTAAAAAAATTTTTGGATATTACAAAAGGCCACTTCATAAACCCTCAAGGATTACCTACATTTAGGTGCATTTTTGAACATTTGTTTCGTCAAGTGTATTCGGAAACCAATTTTACAACACTTTCATAATCCAAAATTGTTTCTCAAACATTTTGGAGGAAATAATTTTCAAAATTGCAATCTCTATTGCATGTCCTTAGTGGAACCTGGCATTAGTGTAATCTTCAAAACATTAGGACTAATGTTTAACAAAGTACTAAACACGGACAAAGTTTAACAAAGTCACATTTATCTTGAAGCATCAGAATTTCATCTAAATTGTACCTAATGCTTGAAGTTGAGATCTAATCTTATTTCTATCAATTAGACATAGTACATTAAAATCCATGTACCAATCATTATGATCTAATCATAATGTCATATTAGATTTGCCTAGATGACTTGAACTTTAGTCTAATTTCTTTTGAGCATTGAAAAGAAAATAAGACTTAAGTTGCATTAGATTTAGATACTTTCATTCATAAATATTCATTAATTATATTAATGACTTATTTATAAAACTAGACTTAATCCTTTCAATCAATAGATCACCAAGGGTTAAAATGTAAAAGTCCAATAGATTCTTTGGCCAAGCAACCTTATCTAATAAGATTTAATGACACTTTTGCATGAAAAGCAAGACTTTTCATAGTAATAGTAATTTAACTCTAACTCTTAGAGAATTACTCGCAATTATCATTTAAAAACCAAAATATCATTTAAGGAGAAAATAATTTGTCTTTCTTTCTAGATTCATTAATCCGTACTCTATTTCAATTTATAATTTAGATGTATTAACTTTTAACACATAGAAAAATGTAATTGTTTAAGTTAAACATATTTTCAAACAATTTTGTGATGGATAAATGTGTTGGATTTTATGTCCTAAAACTCATAGTTTATAAATACCAAATATACTTTTATCATCCAATAAAGTTGTTATTGAAATTTATAATCAATAAGTAGTTATTGATTCTATAAAATGTTCTTACTAAATCTAAATCCAATCATCAAATGATCCTAGACTGTTACATGAGACTCAAACTTTATATAAAGACATAAAACTGGTTCAAGTTTAAGTTAATAGTCTAAATGGTCTATAGTATATGAATAAAGTTGGGCGTCTTATTCTGGGGACACTATGGATGCGGCGCACTTTGTAACTAGTACAAACAAAGTGATCCTAATTCGTTCATATGAAGATATGCGAATGGGGGCATCCAGTGCAAAGAGTTTGCATAAGATCGGAACATGAAATAGCCACTTTTACTTTATAACACCATTTACTGTCTAAAACTGACTATCTCGACTTTGATGGCCTAGGCAACTCGATCTTAATCCTAAGCTAACTATGAACTTCTGTTTACTCGGGATTATCCTTAGATCTACATTGGTGAGAGCAGCTCAACAGCGCGACTCAATATGCCTTCCATTTCAGGGGTAAGACTAGGTAGATAGCTAGGGACATAGGGTGCAAAAAGAATTCACTTCTACCCTCTTTTGGGTTAGTAGAGAGGTTGTTCTCTTAAGTGCTGAATCCAGGTCTTGAACAATGGCGCCACCCTCTCAAATAGGGTTTGAGAGGACTTATTTGGAAGTTGGACTACAAATCATTATTCATTAGAGGATCAATGGAACTTAAGGAATAAGAGGTAATCACAGGGGTTAAACGGTAATTTTAACGCAGCTATAATTACGAACAACCTATGAAGGCTCGACTTACCAATCATGGTTATATCAAATGAACATAATATATCTACAGTGAGGAGAGTGACCCGGTAGTTAACGATGTTGGTTAACTAGGTTAAAGAGTTTAACCGGTTAATCTCGAATCGTTGGAGCTCATGATCTATAGGTCCATAAGGTCCTCTGGCTAGCTCATATAGGAATAAATTTGGAATAAATAGAAGGAATAATTCGAATTGTTCAAATTAGGTTAATTATATGAGATATGATTGAGTAATTGATATACGATATCAAATGAGAGATTTAGTAAAAAATATTTAAATGGGATTTAAATATTGAAATTATGAATGCGGATTCATAATCCGAGACATGGATTTAGTCAAACAGTTGGTTTTCGAAAGAAGTTAAATACTTGACTTTGACCTGAGCAAGTCAAAGAGTTGTTTTAGTCAAACCTTCTAAAAAGGTTCACCATGAGATTAAATTAATGTTTCTTACAAAATTAGTGGAAAAATCCACTAACTTGATGAGTAAAACATTTAATTAATCTAAAAAAATCTACACTTTGGCACATAATCCTTGGCATGCATTAATGGAATGTGTGTTGTCAACTTTTGGTGAACTTAGACATGCAAAAGTTGCATGCAATTTGCCTTTTTTCAAAGATGAGAATCTATTGCTCGTTTCCATCTAGCTAATCGAGATTAGTAGCAATAATCAATTGCTTGATAAAGTAAGTGATTGTGGAAATCATTAAGTAGAGTAAGTAGTGTTTCTAGACATAAAAGCAACCTTAAGGTTTGAAAAAATTTCACCCATGCATCAGAGACATATGAGCATACAATCTGTCCACCAAGAGGTGTAGAATATAAGCTGAGAACGTGAAATAATCAACCCTGCGTTTTTAAAGATAGACAATAACGGTCCCCCTAATCCTGTTTTTTCCCTTTCATACATACTTTTGTTGATTCCTGTTGCAACGCATCGTTCCCCATTTCTTCCACTTGTTAGTTCAGGATTTTACTGCTTTATTAGTTAAACGCAACATAAACCTGATTATTTATGTTTAAGAATAGCCAATACGATTAGAGAGTTTAAAATCGACACAAGTCTCTACATTCGACCTTGGACTCACCAAGAAACCTAATTTATGCTTATACTCGAGTTGAATTAGGAAAACTTGATTGAAATATTAACACATGCATAACAACTCTAAACACGCAACAAGTTTTTGACATCGTTGTCCGAGGCTTAAGCATTGATTCAACTCTTTTTATTGTATTTGGCTGTAGGAACACCTCAATCAATGGAGTGTTGTGAGCTTTTGCTTCGCTGGGAAACTGAGAGGACCCTGAAATTGGAAGGACCTTTAGAAGAAGGACCAGAAAAAATCAGCTTAAGAGGACCAACCAACATTTAGACGAAAATATGGCCAATCCACGAAACCCTGCTCAAGGAGACAATCTAGATAACATGAACGCAGACCTCCAGAAAAATTCAATTCTATTGGCGCACAACAGAAATAGATCAATGCGAGAGTATGGGTTGCCGAATTTATATGATTTCTCGCCTGAGATCAGATGCCCACCTTTGAGGGAAGCAGTAGGTTTGAAATGAAATCGGTGATGCTGTAGATGTTACAAGCTGCAAGACACTTTGGCGGTGCATTGAGAGAAGACCCATATGCACATCTGAAGAGTTTCTTAAAGATATGCAACACGTTCTCCATATCAAGAGTAACGCATGATGGTATTCGACTTTCTCTCTTCCCATTCTCCCTTAGAGGTGAGGTGCAATAGTGGGCTTATTCATTTAAGCCTGGCGAGGTCACAACCTGGGAGCAGATTGTCACACCCCCTCCCAGGTACCCTTCTAACCCAGGAAGAAATGTGATGACAGCGGACACCGACCCTCTTACGACATCCATTGTCAACCATAACTTTGTCTTTACCTAATAAACAGAGTAAACCGCAAACTAATTCACACATATAGAGTTAACTTGTCATACGCACATCCTTTTCATTCAATCATATAATAGCATAAATACACAACAACTTCCTGAATCCTCTCTATATGTAAAACACATGATCCAGTTCAATTATTTACAATTTTCAAAATACTAGACACCGTTAGTGGACCCATATGAGATCTTGCATAGGCTAAGCATCCCGAACTCACTCTTTACCTAAAAAAAATAGAAAAACAAGGAAAACGTGAGCTTAAACGCCCATTGAGTGAATAATTAAAGTTTTTCTTAACATTGTATGAAAATATAAAATCCAGCCATGTCCATCACTTGCATAAGTCAAATTATAGTTTAACCACACCTGATTATCTCTGAAAACATTACTCACAAACCGTTTCCTTAAATCTCTTTCCCTAGTTGAGGCTGAGCAAAACTCACTGCACCCAACGTCGATATTCCTTAGCTGAGTGGAGTACTCTCAACACCGCAGCATCAGTCAATCACAATCTACTCAAGGGTTATCCAAGTACCATCTCCCAGTGCCTCAGTACTGGATCCCCAGGATACTCAAGTGCCTCCTTTACATCTCTCAGCACTGAGTTTTCAAATACAAGATTGCCCACATGTCTTCACATTGTCCCTCCGCATTGGGTTTCTTACAACACTGGATTTCCCACATGCCTTCACATCTTCCCTCAGCAGTGGGTTTCTTACAACACTGGGTTTCCCACATGCGTTCACATCTTCCCTCAGCATTGGGTCATTTAGAAAACATTATAAAGCAAATACACTTTGCCCGAATAATTCTTTATAAATCATTTCATGATACACAGAACAATATTAGCATGAAGCTAATTATATACACAAATATCCTACATGCCTTCTCTTTGTACCTCTGCATTGGGAGTCATTCAAATAAGAATACAATATAACATAAAATCATGAGTTTGTAATATCTCAACATCACAAGGCTTTTCATATGCTCACACACTTTCTTTATTCTCACCCTATAATTCATATTCTCATTCATACTCTAGTAACTTTCATCCATCACAATACTTTTCATAAACTCATATGCTACCTTTAGTTTCATCATCATAAATCACAATTCATACGCTCATATGCTTCCTTTAGTCTTACCGTCATATATCACATATTTAATCATACTCTTAGTGACCTTCCATACATCACAACACTAAATATAAGCTCATATGCTTCTATCGACTCACATAATTATAAATTCCATACTTATCTTAAACCTTACCACCATATAACATGTACATATTCATATACATGAGTCCACTCCCACATCGCAATACTAATCATAAGTTCCCATGCTTCCATTCGTCTTATCCTTATTATTCACATACTTTTGCTTAGTCTATATATATAAATAAATATTGAAACAACTCATTATACCGCACATGGAACACACATAAAGTTCATAGAATCCCATCATGTAAGCATTTATCAACAAATATTATCAAGAAACTATTTTAAGACTAAACACTTTTAGATAGAAAGTCACTCACAACTTGTCCTAGGCCTTGAGCAGATTGTAAAGATTTCCTAGCTCCTCTAGGCCTGAAATAACACATTTCTTGTGTTAGACTTCCCTAAACTTCCTTTTTACAAACCATTAGTTTACACATTTGTATGTTATTCATGTTACACCACTAAGGCCAATTTCTTCCAAAAACAATCATAATAAGTGAGATTCCACACCACTAGCGAGATTACTAGCGAGATTCCACACTACTAGCGAGATTAAACTATAATCACATGACACTAGTGATACCATTGTGAGCAAGACTAGCGAGACTTACCTGAGCAGCGATACCGAGTGATACCCAGCGAGGTTTGTGAGACGCATAGCTCTCTGCGCTATCAGTGACACTCGTCTCGCTACTTCTCTCCAATTCTTCAACGACACTGAAGTTCCAGCAACACCCGTTATCTCAGTTTCTGCCGTTCCTCTTGTTCTCCATTCTACCTATTAAAAGTCACATTTCCAGCCAAATTTAGAACTTCTTTCCTTCTACAAACTTGTAGACAAATATGTTTTCCAGCATACCTTAAATTTTCAAGGCTTAACTTCTTCTCGTTAATCAGATATTTCAAGATTACCTTACGCTACTCCAGATCGTACAACAATTCTGTATCAGTCATTTCTCCCTAAAAGTTTACACATTAATCTTCCACTTCAGCTTAAACGTCCTTCATAAAAGTTGTTAAGAATTAAGTTAACTTACTGACCTTAAAATTTCAGCTCTAAATTCAATCTCTTCAGCTCGTGCTTCTCCAAACACCAGACCATGCTCAGATTACACGACAGCAGCTAGACTCACTGTTCCAGCTTTAGTTTTACCACAAAAACGATTTGAATTCTCCACAACTTTGCCCTAAACACCTTCTCCTACCTCTCTTCGTTTCTCCGCTGTGAAATTCAACTGATTTGAGCTTTTGAATGTGTTTAAAATGATCAAACGCTCAACTTACTCACTTAAATAGGCCGCCAACTTAACCTCCACTTTCTTTCCTTTAAAAATGAATTGGCTAATGCATACCTCAGCTCACCAACACATAGCAGCCTTCACAAACGCATGGCACACCCTCACCAACGTATAGCATCCTTCACAAACACAGGAGCACCCTCACCAACACATAGCAGCCTTCACAAACGCATAGGACACCCTCAACGCATGATAACTCATGCCTTAAGGCTCTTGGCCACTCTTTACTTACCTTCTTTAGCTTGTCAGCTTCCAAAACCAATCTTTATTGCTTGCTAACTTCCAAAGCTAAGTGTGGAGCTTACACAGATGGTGGAAAAATTCATGCTGAAATATTTCCCTGTGATTGTTAACTCAAAACGAAGACGTGATATCGTAACCTTCGAGCAGAAAGATTCGAGACGCTGAGTGAGGCTTGGACCCGATTCAAGAGGCTTGTGATGAACTGTCTACACAACGGAATCCCTAATTGCGTTCAAATGGAAATTTTGTATAGAGGACTTAATCGACCTTCGCAATCAGTCGTTAATGCCACTGTTGTAGGAGGATTAATGGACAAGACATATACGCAAGCCAAGGATATTCTTGATAGGATTTCGAGAAACATCGATGAATGGGTCGATGATGGATATGGGTCGCGTTCCACAGAAGATGCAGAGCCCAAGCTGGAGTTATTGAAGCCGATGTTGCTACAAGTTTGGTAGCTCAGATGGCTACAGTGACATCCTTACTGAAGACTATAGCCCTGAGTAATAACAGTGGAATAATTGGTTCTATTGCTCTGATTCACACATTAAATCAAGTGGCAGCGATCAATTGTGTGTGAAAAGGCACACCTGTATGATATGTGCCCTTACAACCCATAGTTTGTGTGTTATGTGCAAAATAACTTGTATGGCAAAACATATAATTCGGGTTGGAGGAATCACCCTAACTTTAGATGGGGAGGGAATCAGCAATAGCAAACAGACCAAGGGCATGGGCCACAATTACATAAAGGAAATCCTCCTGGCTTCCATCAGAATGGTCATGGCCACCAACAGCAATATTCTCAGTAGCGATCCCAGAAAGCTACCAATTTGTCATCCTCTTCGTCTATCGGAACCTTGTTAAAGGAATATATAAATAAGAATGATGCAATGCTCCAGAGTCAAGCCACTACAATAAGAAACCTAGAAGTCCAAATGGGTCAGATTGCGGGTGAGCTAAAGAATAGGTCACATGGAGCACTGCCATGCACAACTGAGGCTCTGAGAAGTAGTAGAAAAGAGCAGTGTCAAGCAATGACATTGAAAAGTGGGAATACACTGTCCACTAAAACGCATGATTAGAGAGCTAGACAAATCTGCAGCCTTCTACATCTTCACAATCAATTCAACCAACAACACTTTAACCAAATGTATCTTCCACGAATTCTTCTTCAAATTTAGAACTAGACAATGATAGCTCAAGTAACGTAGGAAATCACACTTGTACAGACATTGATAGGAGAGAAAAAGCAACGCAGGCCTGTCCTACGTCGGGAAAAAAGGTCCCAGCAAAGAACACCAATCAGACATTGCGTCCACCCTTTCCCCATCGTCTAAGAAAGAAAAACGACAAGGGAAAATTCAAGAAATTTCTTGACATGCTCAAGTAGCTCCACATCAACATCTCGTTGGTGGAGGCTCTTGAGTAAATGCCTAGTTACGTAAAATTTCTTAAAGACATCTTTTCCCAAAAGAGGCAACTGGGAGAATTCGAGATGGTTGCTCTAAAGAAGTAATAAAGTGCTTTATTCAAGAAGAAGATCCCTACAAAAATGAAGGATTTTGGGTGTTTTACGCTGCCTTGCTTGATAGGGGGAATGGACGATGACCAAGCAGTATGCAATCTTGGGGCAAGTATCAACTTGATGCTTATCTATCTTCAAGAAATTGGGCATTGGTGAGGCAAGGCCCACTACAGTAACACTATAACTGGCCGATTGGTTGATCAAGCATCCTGAAGAAAAGATAGAGGATGTTCTAGTCAAGGTTGATAAATTCATTTTCCTAGCGAACTTCATCATTCTAGATTATGAAGCCGATTGGGAGGTGCCAATCATTATGGGAAGACCTTTTTTAGCTACTGGGCATGTGTTGATAGATGTACAGGAGAGAGAACTGACCATCCACGTTGATGACCAACAGGTAAAATTCAATGTATTTAACGCATTGAAATATCCTTATGGGTTTAAATCTTGCCAATTGGTAGAAGACATCAACTACGAAAGTGTGATGACCACGAACACAAAGTCAGATAGTGTGGGGGAGTCTGTGGAAGAAGAAGAGATTGAAGAAGAAAAGATCAACCTAATTTCTGAGTTCGATAAAACTTTCGAACCATTAGACCTAAGCAACCATTCAACTGCTAAAACAAAGTCGTCTCTAGAATAGCCACCAACCTTAGAACTGAAAGCCCTTCCTACGCATCTCAAGTACGCATACGTGGGGGAGTAGAATACTCTACCTGTGATCGTCTCCTCTACGTTGAGCCTAGAACGTGAGAGCTACTACTGCAGATATTGAAGAAGTACGTTCAGGCCAGTGAATGGACACTGGCAGACATTCGAGGAATCAGCCTCTCATATTGTATGCATAAAATCAGGCTGAAGGAAGGGAAGGAAGACTCAATAGAATGGCAGTACAGGCTCAACCCAGCCATGAAAGAAGTCATCAAGAAGGAGATAATAAAGTAGCTTGACGCAAAGGTCATATACCTGATCTGTAAGCCCTACTTCTATCTTTGGAAATTTGGCAAGCTAAGTAGGCGAGTGATTGAGTGAGAGATGGCTGAGAGTCTTTGGCTTGAGTGTGTGTGGTCGGCAAGAAGGGTTGGCTAGGTGCTGCATTGGGCTAAGTGTGTGATGTATTGGCTTGAAGAGGCATGCGCCTATGGGGGATGGTTTGTGTGTTGGGCAAGCTTGGCTTTGCGTTCGAGGTTAGTAGGAAGGGTGTTGCATTTGTGAGCTTGGCTATGCGTTGGTTGAGGTTAGTAAGGGGCTTGCGTTGGGGAGCCTTGCATCCAAGTAAGCCTATGGGGCTGATGCATGATGCTATGCATCCAAGCAAGTCGGCCAAAGAGGTTGTGTGCAGTAGTAGCTGAGAGAGGAAGCCAACTAACATCAAAAGAATGTGTGGAGAAGGTCTTGATGCATCCACCATTCCTTCTTGATTAAGCAAAGTCTAGACTTAAGTGTTAAGAAAGCCATATTAGATGTCAATTTGAGGTTAAGTGTGGCATGGGCATGCATGCAAGCATGAGGTGGCGAGCTGGGAATTTGCATGCAGAATTCGGGAAAGTCTATAAATAGAAGGGCCGGTAGAAGAGGTTTGTGTGTGCAAATTACTCGTGTAATTTGTAATTTTCTTCGACCAAAATCTCTCAATTTGAGTCTAGTTTTATTGAGAGGGTTGTCGAAAAGAAATTCCGTGAGAAAAGACTCGAAAATTATCAAGAAATTGAGCTTGCTCTGGCTATCGAGTAAACTGAAGCAGATCTTGCTCTGGCTATCAAAATTAGAAGCTGAAATTTTGAGGTATGCTAGTTAAGACATTTATTACAAATTTGTCAGAGGAAAAAACTCTAATTGTTGCTAAAAATATTACTTATAATAGCTAGAAGTAAAGACAGTGGGTTTGAGGCAGCCGAGTGAGATTTGGAGTGGCTATGCGTGTAGTAAGGCATGGGCTATGGCTGAAAGAGAGAATTCATTTGAGATTATTTTGACACATTTTGGATGCCAAGGAGGCGAGCTGGTACGCCACAAGCAATGCGGGTGTGCATGTTGACGGGCAGGATGCGTTAGTGTTGTGTGCAGGCCGTAGGGGCGTGGTAAGTGTTGCTGGTGCATGGAGGGTGGTGCTGCGTGTGCGCAGGTGTAGAGCGATACACATCTCGCTAACCTCGCAAAGACGCACTACGCAGGTCAATGACGTGGGCAATGCAAACGAGCGCTCCTTACTTGTTTTGAGGTTATTTCGGTTGTTAGTGCGCAGGGACTACCGCCATGAGAGGCAGTGTGTGCGAGGCAGCAACTAGGTGTGTGGGCAGCGTGCTGTGAAAGGTTTGCCACTCATTTTAGGTTATTTTCGGCAAGGTGTGTGTGCTGTAGGGCTATTGGACACGACTAAGGGCAGCTTACCATTTTTGGACATTTTGGCTAATTTTTGCTTGTTGTTACTTATTGAGCTAAAATGACTTGAGATATACTATGAAGGGAATTTTGAGGAATTTTGACAAAGGAATTATATATTCCAGGCTGGTAAGAGCTTAGGGAAGCTTATAACCCATTAAAGCTCAGAACAAGTTGTGAGTGACATAACTCATTTTAAATGATTTGTACTCACAGTATTTATAAATGTTTTGTTTATCCTGAAAATATGAGATTTTTGGTATGTGTTGAATTTGATAAGCATGTATTTCCTCAATATGATTTTAAACATGCTTTTGCGTAGTTTTGAGCACGATGCTCTGGAATGCTGAAATTGTGAAAAAGCATGTTGTTTAAAAATATTCTGGAAATTCTGAGAAATTGTTTAAACTCGTGTTTATGAATGATTTACCATGCTTAAAAATAGTCCCCAATGTTGAAGTACTGGGAGAAGACATCTAGGCAGCCTGAATATGATTTCCACTACCGAAGAACTAGGAGAAGGTATTTGGGCAACCTAAATTGCTCCCCAATGCCGATGGACCTGGTGAAGGCATCTATCTTTCCTTTTTTGATTACCTTCCTCGCATATGTGTAAGACCGAATCCATGATCTCTAATACTGAAGAACTGGGAGATAGCATTTGGGCTGCCGAAATTGGTCCCCAATGCCAATGAACTTGGTGAAGGCATCTGGACGGCTTGAATATGGTTTCCAATGCCGAAGTACTGGGAGAAGGCATTTGGACAGCCCAAATATGGTCCCCAATACCGAAGAACTGGGAGAAGGCATCTCGATAGCCTGAACCGGTCCACAATATTGATGGACTTGGTGAAGACATATGTGCAGCCTGAATATGGTCCCCAATACTGAAGAATTGGGAGAAGGCATCTGAACAACTTGAATTGGTTCACAATGCCGATGGACTTGGTGAAGGCACATAGGCAGCCTGAATTATAATTCCTTTGTGCACATAGAGGGAGATTTGACGTTGTGGTATTGAGATTATTTGATATTGGATATGATGAGGTTGATTTCGTCGTTGAGCAGCGTAGAGATGACTCCGCTTCAACTAAGAAAAATCTTTTAAGCATATACAAATGTTTTAAGCTTTTAATGATTTACTATTTGAATGACAAGCATGATTTTATGAAGCTTTTAAGTCAAAAATAGTTTTTCAAAACTTGTTACTCACTAAGCTATTTAGCTCATGCTTGCAAATGTTTTCTACTTTTCAAGTAGCGA
The DNA here is from genome assembly GCA_031780015.1 of Citrullus colocynthis. Classification (NCBI taxonomy): domain Eukaryota; kingdom Viridiplantae; phylum Streptophyta; class Magnoliopsida; order Cucurbitales; family Cucurbitaceae; genus Citrullus; species Citrullus colocynthis. The sequence continues at coordinate 2,251,352 of QLSR01000209.1, forward strand.
GCGGAACCAGGGTGCTTAGCCTACTCATCGAACTCATCTGAATCTACTGTTTAGTTTGAGCTTTATAAATATTTTGTACTTAAGACCTAGCATTGTACATATTGGGATCTAAGAGAGTGATGTTGTGTACAAAACCATTTTGTTGATTTTATAAAGATTTATTTTGAGATTATCAATTGTGGCCTAGATGTAAGTTATACTTTTATGTTTGGTTGAATTGTGCTTGGAAGTTGAGTAACAGTAGATGTCGTGAACAGTCGATGTTTGCTGTCTTCACACCTCTTTTCGAGTTAGGAGGGTAACTCAGGAGGGGGTGTAACACGATCTTTGACAATAGCTGGGTAAGTCCTATTCAATGTATGCCAAAGAAAGGCGAGATGACCGTGGTTGACAATGGGAAAATGAATTGGTTCCAATGCGAACAGTTACTAGATGGCGTATATGCAAGGATTACCGCACGCGGAATTTGGCCATCAAGAAGGATCACCTTCCCCTGTCATTCATTGACCAGATGCTAGATAGGTTGGTAGGGAACGAATTCTTCTTCTTTCTTGATGGTTACTTCGGGTATAACCAAATAATGATCACATCAAAAGAACAAGAGAAAACGACCTTCACATGTCTATATAGCACCTTTGCATTTAAACGCATGCCATTCGTGTTGTGCAACACACTAGGGACATTTTAGAGGTGCATGATGGCCATATTTTCTGACTATCTAAAACAGTCTGTGGAGGCCTTTATGGACAATTTCTATGATGAATGCTTGGCAAACTTGGACCACGTGTTCAAACGCTGTGAAGAAACCAACCTAGTCTTCAACTGGAAAAAATGTCATTTCATGGTGACTGAGGGCATTATGTTGGGACACAAAATTTCCAAGGCTGGTCTAGAAGTTCACCAAGCTAAAATAGACACAAGTCGCCTGCCCCTACAAATGTAAAATTGCTGTGGAGTTTCCTTGGCCAGGCAGGTTCTATAAACGATTTATTCGAGAATTTTGTAGATTGCCAGGCCATTGAGTCACTGCTGAAGGCTAATAGAGAGAATAATTTCGATAACTCATGCCAACATGCATTCGAGTCGCTGAGGCAAGCATTGATTACAGCTCCAATCCTAGTTGCTCCTAATTGGTCTCACCCATTCGAGTTAATGTGCGGCGCAAGCAACTATGTTGTCGAAGCTATGCTGGGGCGAGGAAAGATAGAGTTATGCATCCCATATTCTATGCCAGTAAGACTGTAAATGATTCACAAGAGAATTACACAACCACTGAGAAAGAAATGTTAGCTGTGGTCTTTGCGGTGGACAAATTTAGAGCTTATCTGTTGGGTTCAACAGTAACGATCTATATTGATCACTCTGCGATCAAGTATCTGATGGCCAAAAAGGATGCTAAACCCTGACTCATCCAGTGGATTTTGTTATTGCAAGAGATCGACATCGAGATTGAGGACCAAAAAGGTACAGAAAAATCAGGTTGCAGACCATTTTGTCGCTTAAAGAACAAGAGGTCCAAGAAAGTTGGAGTGACATCGACGAAAGGTTTCTTGACGAAAAATTGATGAACGCAAAAGGTAAGGAACCCTGGTATACGGACATTGTAAACTACCTAGTTGTAAGCAGTGACCTGATGATTATAACGCACAACAGAGGAAACAATTAGTTCATGAAAGCAAGTTCTACTGTTGTGATGAACCCTACTAATATAGATTTAGTCCAGATCACATCTTGCGTCAATGCGTGTCGGAGTATGAAACGCAAAGCATTCTTGCAAGCTGCCATGAGTCTTCTTACGGATGACATTTTGGATGGCAAAGAACTACTTGAAATGTGCTTTAAAGTGGATATTTTTGGTGAACGCTCTTCAAAGACGCAAGAGGATATGCAATGACATGTGACTGGTGCCAAAGAATGGGCAACATCTCCAATAAGAATGAGATGCCATTAAATTTGATCGTTGAAGTTGAGCTATTCGACGTATGGGGCATTGACTTTATGGGGCCATTTCCTCCATTGTGTGGTCATCAATACATCCTAATTGCGATAGATTATGTTTCCAAGTTGGTTGAAGCCATTTCTTGTGCCAAAAATAATGCGATTACAGTTTCAAAATTTGTGAAAAAGTACATCTCTCGCGTTCTGGAATGCTAAAAGCTTTCATTAGTGATGAAGGTACGCATTTTATTAATCGCATAATTTCTAGCCTGCTAACCAAGTTTAATGTCAAACATAGGGTTGCGACGGCCTACCACCCGTGTTTCAATGGCCAAGCCAAAGTCTCCAATAAGGAGATAAAGTCCATTCTTGAGAAGGTGGTAAGCACTTCAAGGAAAGACTGGACACAGAGGTTAGATGAAGCCCTTTAGGCTTACAGGACTGCATTTAAGACATCTATAGGCATGTCCCCGTACTCCCTAGTTTTCAGGAAGGCATGCCATCTCCCGTTGGAGTTGAAACATAAGGTCATGTGGGCCCTGAAGAAGCTTAACCTAGATATGGATGCAGTAGGCGATGCATTGAAGCTTCAATTGAACGAGCTAACAAAATGAAGATTAACGGCTTACGAGAACGCAAAGTTATACAAAGAAAAAACCAAAAGATGGCATGACAAGCATATCAGTAAAAAAACACTTCAAGTCGGTGAAAAGATTTTGCTATTTAACTCAAGGTTGCGTCTATTTTCAGGTAAGCTCAAATCTAGCTTGTCAGGCTCATTTGTGATTAAGGAGGTTTTCCCGTGAGGAGCGTTTCAATTGATGAATGAAGATGGATCCAACTCCTTCAAGGTCAATGGTCAGAGGGTGAAGCCCTATTATGGAGGTGAGCTTGAATGAGCTAAAATCTCCATTGACCTACGCGAGCACGATTGCTGAGCTTGCGTCAGAAAGTCCCTGCGATGCTGAACTCTTAACTTTCCAAAGATGTTTTCTTTTTCTTTTTCTTTATTTCAATTTTGCTCGTAGGAGTAGTGTTAAGTAAGATGAGTATGGTTCTTTGACGTGGTTGCTTAATTGCTTAACCAATTGAAATTGAATGATAATATTTGTTGCGTTTATGTTAATTAGTTGATCTTCTCTGATGTACATCTCTGTCAAATCATCTTTGCATTTATGATAAGTTATGGAACATTCTCTGCACTAGTTTTAAGGGAAGCGAGTAGAATGCAGGGGCTCCTATAGTCGTCGTGATTGTGCGTGTGTTCGCAGAAGCACTCAAGTGCTTACCTACGTCACGAGATTTTCTGCCATATATCTTTGGTGTGCGGCTCGAGAAAATCTCCTAGAGCAATGGAATACTACGATAATAAGTATCTGCATTTAATCCCCACCACACCAATCTCGCCTATTTAAATGCGGAGTTTCCTTCCTTCCAGTTCTTTAAATCTCTCATTCTCTCGCAAGAGTAGTCATTGCCATTTCTGTTCTTTTTTAAGTCTTCGAGCTCTCTGGTGATGTCCAATGGCTCTGACTCACAAAATGACTTCAACTTTGCTGAAAATGACTCGTGTGTGTCCTCCTACACTACTTAGCGCTCCACCCCGTCGTCGTCGTCGTCTTGAATCTTTAGGGCTCCAAAATCCATTTCATTGGTAAACCCTTAACCTATTTATCAGCCCGTTCCTTTTCCTGCCTTACCAATGAGGCCTTCCGCCCCGTTGGTTTGCCCTCTACCACCACCAAACCCTATTCGCCCCTTCACCTTCCACATTCCCGCCTCCTGTGCTAGACCTGTTGGGTTTTATGTCTTAAAACTCATTGTTTGTAATTTATGGATTCTATTCTCCATAAAGTTGTTATCGAGGTTTATTCAATATAGTTGTTATTGAATATGTGAATTGCATATAAATCCAATAAACTAAGAACCCATGGCTATATGGTGAATACTTAGACTTTATATGATAAAAGTGGATCAAGTTCTAAGTAATAGCCAAAACGGTCTATAATATTTGGATAAAGGCTGAGTACCTTATCCTACGAACACTATGGATATGACCCACTTTGTATTTGATACAAACGATGTGATGCTAAATCGTTCATGTGGAGACATGTGACTGCGGGTGCCCTATGCAATGAGTTTGCTTATGACTAGACCAAGGAATAATCACGTTTACTTTATAACATCGTTTACTGTTTGATTATTTCAACCTGATGACTGTTGTTATTGTTTTGTATGTGTAAATTGTCCTAACGCAAAGTGTTAAATGATGTGTTTATGCGTTCAACATGTCATGCTTTGAGCATGCTATGCATCTTACTACTATGCGTTGGTGGTCTTGTCAAGTTTTCCTATCCTTTACCCAAGTATAAGCAAAGGATTAGGTATTCTCGGTGAGTCCGAGGTCGAACACAGGGATTATATTGATTAAGTTTTTAATTGAATTTCATGTGTTGCAGTGGTAACCAATAAATAGTTCAGAGAGTTGAAGATGTGTGTGAATGGATAAAGAAAGGGTTCGGGTTGATTAGCATCTAACATTGGAAATGCACAGTAGTATTCTATTCATACTTGCGACTCATCTCCCGATTGTTAGCCGCTATGCGTTATATGTCTATAACGCATAGGAGAGTGTTAAGAACCAAGGTTATCCCCATAGACAAGCAATACTACTTGGCCCTTGTCAATTGAGTTCCACAATCACTTACTTTCTCGAGCAGTTTGATTATTACTACTTATATCGATTTGTCAGATGGACATAAGCATCGGATTAAGCTCACAGTTGACAAGATAAAATAGTTACACTGTGGTTCCTAGTTAGATGCTAACGCAACCCTAGACCCTTGAGTGATTAGTTACTCATGGTTTGAAAGTAAAAAGAGGAAAGCTTAGAGAAATGAGTAGACATGGAAGATAATTATATTGATGAAACGAAATACAACTTTAGATGAGATCAATGTCTTGACACAAATCTAAAATCAAGATAGAACAATAAGAAAGAAAGCAGGGAAAAGCGTCAATGTCTTGAGTCGCCCGGATGGAAGAGTGAGGCTATGCTGTGAAGTGGTCCGGCGGAGGAAAGACTCTTCTCTCTCTAGCTATTCGTCTCCAGTTGAAGTCTGGAGAGGACTCTGCTGTCACTTATGGAGTTCTTCCGAGAATCAACAACCCTTTCTCATCTCGCGGAGCTGCCCTTTTATAGATGATGCGTTTGCAACTAATGGCAAATCTGCTTGATTGGCGGCGAGATTGATACTATGCGTCCATCTCGCCTGATTGCGTGATTCTCAGGTCAATTAAGATCCACCACTTTAGCCACAAATTATGTTCGTCAATCATCCGTCAATCTCTCAAGATTCTGCTTTGATTCTCAGCGCCTTGCATTAATGGTCGTCTATGCGTCCATGAATAGTTTGGCCGATGTCAACGCGGCGTAGGTTACTAACGCGTAGTCTTGCGTTGAGTAGTTGTTAACGCATCTTCAGGTTGTTTGCGTTCCGTTCAGATCATGCGTCCATGAAGAACAGATTGCTAACGCGTCGTCCTACGTTAAGACGTCATCAACGCATCGTTTGCATTCGTACGTTAAAACATGCGTTTTAGGCTCAAAAAGTGGTAAAATCATTTATGTTCATAGAAATACAAGAGTATAACGCAAAGGAAGATTTATTAATAAAAATCACATAAACTGCCGCATGCTTCTCTATTTAATCTCTATTTATCGAAGAGAAAGGCTATTATAACTTGTATTTCTAGAAGTTATCAATGACCTAAGTAACTCAATCTTAATTCTGAGCTAACTATGAACTCCTGTTTGTTTGAGATTATCCTTTAATCTGCATGGATTAGAGTGACCAGTTTTGCCGACTCAATATGCCCCTCATTTTAGGGATAAGATCAAACAGATAATTGGGGACATAGTTCTGCAAAATGAAATTCGGTCCTACCTTATTAGAGGATAGTAGATAAGTTGTTCCCTTAAGTACCGAATCCAGGTCTTAAATAAGAGGCCCCACCATCTCATTGGCCCGAGAGGGACTCAATTTGTTGGTTGGACCACAAACCAATTGTTCATAAGAGGATCAGTAGGACTTAAGGAACAATAAGTAATTATAGGGGTAAAATGGTATTTTGACCCAACTGTAATTACGAACAACTTGTGAAGGATCGACTTACTAATTATGGTTATATTAAATGGACAGAAATATATCTGTAGTGAGGAAAGTGTAGCTTCTAGGCTTTAGTGGACTGACCCTATAGTTAACGAATGTTAATTAACTAGGTTAAAGAGTTTAGCCGGTTAATTTCAAATCATTGGAGCTCATGATCTGTAGGTCTATTAGGTCCCCTTGTTAGCTCGTGAATTAAACCATAGAACAGTATATTGAGACAATTTGAAGTGTTCAAATTTTGAAAAAGGAGCATTTACGGTTTGATTCGTTTAATTGTGAATTAGACGAATTGAGATTTTAATAATATTTAATTATGATTTAAATATTATACTGATGAATAAAGATTCATCAAGTTTGAAATTGTCTGAAAAGTGTAAAGCTCATATATTTTGTGTATACTTTCTTTTTCAAAGGCATGTTTTCTTTTCCCTTAGTCTAAGATTACAAACCATCATGCATTTCAACTCTCTAACCGGTGGGGCCTTTCGGAGTGACAACCAAATACACCCAACTTATCCTTTTTTCAGTTAAAGATTTTAAATTAAAGTGGATACGTGCTCAAGATTATGGGAGATTTTAAGAGGAACTTAAATGAATTTAACTCAAGATAATGCTATCCTATTTCCACAATAAGTCATTTATCATGCAAATTCGAATCTCATCATGGGCAATCAACATTAAAACATATGATAATAAAAAAAAACATATCTATTAACTTTGAAAGTTCTAGAATTTTTGAAATTTTTTCTAAATTTCATTAACATGCATATGATCATTGACACTTCACAAACATGCATAGCAGGATGAGAAAACACACAAAAGTACGAGTGACACCTCCCACCCCAAACTTAGAATCATGCATTGTTCTCATTGCATAAGAGCATCGAACAAAGAAAGGACAAGCCTGAGAGTAAGCGAGAAGCCACCAAACAGGCTTGGTGAAAGGAGTACCTTTTGTGATGAACCGAGACGCTGAAAAATAAGAAAGCATATGAGTGACTTGATAAGCACTTGAAAAGTGCTTTCTATTCTCTCAAATTAAGGGAATTTATATTAGATTTCACTTGTTTGCTAGTGGTTTTCAGGTTAAAACGAGGAAAATTAGAAGAAAAGACTAAAAGATCAAAACCGAGCAAGAATACCGCGAAAAAGAGCTAAAAAACCCAAAATGGCAGAAATTGGAGCAGCGCCGCGGCGCTTGAACAGCGGTGCCGCGGTGCTAAAACCCGAGAGCTAACACTCAGATCGCAGCCCTAGTGCCGCGGCGCTCTCCAACAGCGTTGTGGCGCTGTCCCAGATTTTACAATAGCGTCACGGCGGTATAGACCAGCGCCGTGGCGCCAGTTTTCCTTAAATGAAAAATTGTTATTTTTGGTAAATTTTTGGGTGGCCAAACTCTATAAATTTGGAGGTTTCCAGCAGCCTTAAGGATAAAATCAAATCAAGGAAGTGCAGACCTAAAGAGGCACAAAAAGGAGAGAAGTGAGTGAGAGTTCAAAGAGTGAGTTAGTTGCAAGGAAGAGGAAAAGAGTTCGAGATAGTCGTGGTGCCCTTCGAATTCCGACGTGAGAGCCAAGGAGATCGTGACGGTGCTACCTCAATCAAAAGCCTCTTTTCAGTAAAGTTTCCCTTTCTTTACACTCTTTCTTTGTTTATTTTGCTCAAACATGTTGCTTCAAGCTATGAGCGGCTAAACTCTTTAGTTTTAGGGTTTTGATGATTTGTTTATGAAATTATGTTAATCTTGTAGACTTTCATGGTTTTGTTGGAATGATTATGCTTTTCATTGTTATTGTGTTTAATTCTTGTGGATTGGCCATCTTCACATGTTAGGTTAGATGTATGATTGAGAGATTGTATGTTTAACTTGATCCATAACAATGAATTGTTGTTAATCTATCATGAGAGTAGTTAGGTTGACAATAAAAGTTGCTAAAGACTATTCTTAATGCCATGTAATTTGTATTGGTTTCAAGAGATTAGTAATCAATCGAGTTGCATGAGAAATGGTTGTTTTTTAGAGAAAATAACTTGGAATTAAGTTTCTAGACTTAGGCATATGAATTACAATAAAATCCATGAAATCTATAATATTGCATGATGAAATAAACAAGGATTCATTACCCTAGAACTCTCTTTGACTCTTGTGTTTCTCACTTTAATACTTTCCTTATTTGATGTATATTTTTCATAACTCATAATTTTCAAATTCAATCCTCAAATAAAATTGATTCAACTCTAGAATAGCTAAGTAACTTAAACCTTCACAATTTGATCTCCAGTGGAACGATATTCAGACTTAACCGTCTTATATTATAACTTGACCTCACTTGCGGTTAACACTCAAAGTGCGCATCATGACTCTATGATTATTTGAAAATAAAATAAAAAGAAAAATAAAGAAAGCAATAAAATTAGGTTGCCTCCAAACAAGCACTTGGTTTAAGGTCTCTTAGTTAAACTAAACCAATGGATCATTCAATGAAAGCAAGGTTCTCAATTCGGCGTTCTTCCACACCAATGTAGTGCTTCAAACATTAACTATTCACTTTGAAGGTTGTTCCATCATTGCTTTGTAACTCCATGGCTCCATGTGGGGACACCTTCACAATCACAAAGTGTAAACCCTACTTCCATTTTGTAAGAGCTAAACGTAAGTACGTAGTACCGATATGGACTAAACTATTTTTCCTCGTGTAGATTGAAGGAAGAAGTGAAGGAAGCCGAAAATATTTATGGTAAGTGAATTCTAGATCATTACGAGGTAAATCGAGTTTAGGAGTTACTTTGTTTATTGAAAAATAAAAATAAACATAAAATAAAAATAGAAAAAATGGATTTTAGAAGTAGAAGAAAAGGAAAGAAGAAAAGAAAAAGAAAAGAAAAAAAAAAGGAAAAGAGAAAAGAAAATGAAAATGTTTGATAGTTGGAAGTAAGTCGTCATCCTCATATAAGTGTATAAGCTGAATTTTTGATCATTTATTCCGTTTTCAAAAGCTTCAATCGACCCAACATTGTAGCTGCATGTTGAAGGGAGGAAGAAGAAGTATTCTAGGGCAAATTCGTGTAGAATTCTTGTTGGTTTCGTGGTGTAATTGAAGCTGAAACAGAAGATTTGGTTGCTATCGCATAGTTTGAGCAAAGTCTAGTGTTTGGTGAATAGCGAGCTGAAGAGACCGAGTTTGAAGCTGAAAATTTGAGGTTAGTAAGTTAACTCTTGTGAAGGGTGGTTGAGCTGAATATGAAGAGGAACATGTTAAATTTAGGTGGAAGCGACTGATACAAATTTCCTGAGTGATCTGGAGCAGGGCAAAGTAAATTGGGAATATCTGTCGAACGAAGAGAAGTTAAGCTCTGCAATTTTGAGGTAAGCTACACATTTCTTTACAAGTTTGTAGAAGGGAAGAATTTCTAATTCGGGCTAGAAATACAACTTTTAACAGACAAAAGTGAAGATAAAAGCGAAGATAGAAGTTGCGGGAGATGGGTTTCGCTGGAAAAAGCAGCAACACTGAAGGCATAAAGGTGAGCAACGAGACGAGTCTCATTGGTGTCGCTGGTGGCTTTTTGTCTCACAACTCTCCCTAGGTCTTGCTAGTCTCGCTGGTGCCGCTACTCTCGCTAGTCTTGCTGGTCTCGCTAGTTCACATTATCGCTGGTATAGTTTGGTCTTTTGCTTGAATTTGTTGGTTTAGTCTCGTTAATGGCCTGAATCTCGTTCATTAGTGAACTTTTTTATGAAATGTAGCCTCGATTGAGCATTTCTTTGTAGAATAGTCTCAGTGATGGTTTTCTTCATGAAGTAGAGTCTCGGTGGTGAATAATAGAAACGTTTACGGCTTCTTTCTATGTAAAAAGGAGTTTTAAGGAAATATAACAAAGGGAAATGTATTATTTCAGGTTGAGAGGAGCTAGGAAAGGCAGATAACCTTTAAGGGTCGAAACATGTAGTGAGTGGCAATTTATTTAAAATGAGTCTACTTTAAACAAAGTTTTTATATTGTATGATTAAGTTTGGAAACATGTCTATATGTTTTATGCTTTTCCATGGGTTTAACGTGCTATGAGGATTATGTGCATATTACGTGTTTTACATTGGAAACCATTTGAAGCATGCTAGTTGTTAAATGAGTTTTACGAAAGGCATGCTATTTATTAATCTATGATTTTAAGGAAAGCATTGATGATTGTTAATGAGTTTGTGAAAATTTGAAATGTTCTAAACTCGTTAATTTATATAATGCTATTTCCAAAGCATGTTGTTTTTTTTTTTTAATGATATTTTGAAAAGGCTCCCAATGCTAAAGGACACGGAGAAGGTAGGGTAGCCAGGATGTAGAAATGGTTCCCAATGCTGAAGGACTAGGAGAAAGAATGTGGATAACCTGAGTATAGAGATAGCCCGCAATACTAAAGGACTCGGAGAAGGCATATGGGTGGCCTAAATCTCGTTATGGGACTCGGTACTGAAGTACTTGAGAAGGTACTCGGGTAACCTAGGATATGATATGTATGTGCACATAGAGGTATGATAGACGTTGTGTTGAGACTACTCCACACAGTTAAGGATATTTGATGTTGGATGTGTCGAGATTTGTCTGCCCCAACTAAGGATGTTTTCGACGTTGACTAGCATTGAGCTCCGCTCCACCTCAACTAAGGAAAATGTGATTGAAATGTGTTGTACTTACATGGTTTTCTTTAAGAAATGATACATATGTGATTTGATAATGTTACCTGAGCATGATTTGTTTGAATACAGAAAACAATTTATTACTGCTTATTTATTTTCATAACTTGATTATAGTTTTGATTTAATTATGAACCAAGGAAGGTTTTTACAAAACAAGTCATTCACTAGGCATCCTAGCTCATGCTTTCCTTGTTTTTTTATTTTTTAGGTAGCAAACGAGTTCGAAGTGCTTCGCCTAGACAGCAACTCGTCTAGGCCCACCATCAGTGTCTAGAATTTTGAGAATTATAAATATTTGATCTTAAACTTGTGTTGTACATATAGAGGGTTAAGGGCGGAAGTTAGAGAACTTGTGTAAATTAAAGGTTAAATGTAAATCAATATCTGTATGATAGCTTAATCCTAGTTATAGTTGGATGTTCAATTATGGTGTAAATCTGTTTATTAGGTCTTGGTTAAGGTATAAGGTTGGCAGTGGATGCCGTAAAAGGGTCGGTGTTTGCTGTCCTCACACTTTCTCCTGGGTTAAGAGGGTACTTGGGAAGGGGTGTGACACAAAGGGTCTCGACGATCGTGTCCTAAGCTTACCTGGAAACAAACGTAAACGTGAGTTGAAAAGTAAGACTCTTTGTCCAGGGAGAAAGGTCCGTGGGGTGATTTTCTTGCCATGTCATTTAGCAGTACGCTCTTTATAAAGTTTGGCATTCTCATAAGCTTGAGCACGGAACTCCTTCATCTCATTGAGTTCCAAGAGGCGCTTTTCACCGACTTTTTTCAAAATCCATGTTCAGCTTCTTGATGGCCAAATAAGCTCTATGCTCGAGCTCTAGCAGTAAGTGACAAGCCTTTCCAAACACCAACCTGTATGTTGAACTACCTATTGGAGTTTTAAAAGCTGTGTGGTAGGCCCATAGTGCATCATCGAGCTTTAGGGCCCAATCCTTCATATTGATCTTGACTTTCTTTTCCAAAACTTGCTTGATTTCCCTATTAGATAACCCAGTAAGATCATTAGTTTGAGGATGATAAGCTATAGCAATTTTATGATTAACATTATATCTGTGCATCATGGATTCAAACAGTTTGTTACAAAAGTGAGAGCTCTCATCACTAATAATAGCTCAAGGTGTACCAAAGCGTGTAAATATATTCTTATGCAAGAATTTTAAAATAGTGTGAGCATCATTGATCCTAGTAGCTATGGCTTCTACCCACTTAGATACATAATCAATTGCAACTAGAATATATAGGTAGCTAAAAAGCACTTAAAAAGTGTCTTTTATTCTCTTAAATTAAGGGAGTTTATATTAGATTTCACTTGTTTATTAGTGGTTTTCAAGTCATTACAAAGAAAACTAGAATCAAAAGCCAAAAGAACTAAACCGAGCTAAAATCAAGTGAAAAAGAGAAGAAATTACCAAACTGCCAAAAACAGGGCAGCATCGCGGCGCCAGTTTGGCACTGCCACGATGCTTTTTCCTGAGAGCATCACTCAACATCAGTGCAGCAACACCAACACAGCATTGTGACACAGCGTCAAGGGTAGGTTTTTATGATGCACAACACCATCTCATAGCACAGTGATGCCACCATTTGATGTCAGTCAGCATAACAGCACCATTGACTAGCCTTGCGGTGCCAACTTTCCTTATTTGAAGAATCAACATTTTTGGAAAGAATTTTGGGCGGCCAACTCTATAAATTGGAAGGTTTCTAGCAACCCTAAACACAATCAAGACACCAAGAGACATAAGAAGAAGAGAAATCAGAGAAAATATAATAGAGTCCCAAAGAGTGAGCTAGCTACAAGAAAGAGAGAAAAGAGTTTGGGAGAGAGTTGTGGTGCTGTTTGAGTTTTCGATGTGAAGACTAAAGACTTCTTGGGGGTTTTCTTCTCAATTAAGAGCTTCTATTAAGTAGAGTTTCCCTTTCTTTACACTCTTTTTATGCTTAAATTGTTTGTGAATATGTTGCTTAAAGCTATGAGTGGCTAAACTCTTTAGTTTTAGGGTATTAATGAATTGTTTTATGAAGTTGTGTTGATATTGTAGACTCTTCATGGTTTTGTTGTAATGAATATGCTTTCCATTGTTATCGTGCTTAAATTCTTGTTGAATGGTCATGATTGAATGTTAGGTTAGATGTATGGTTGAGATAATTGTATGTCTAACTAGATCTATAACAATGAATTATTGTTAATCTATCATGAAAATAGTTAGGTTAACAATGAAAGTTGCTAAAAACTACTCTTAATGCCATGTAATTTGTATTTGTTTCAAGACATTAGTAATCAATTAGGTTGCATGAGAAAAGGTTGTCTTTTATAGAAAAGAACTTGGATTTATGTTTCTAGACTTAAGCATAAGAATTGCAATAAAATTCATGAACCCTAGAATATTCCATAATGAATTAAACAAGGATTCAATACCCTAGAACTCTCTTTCACTCTTGTGTTTCTTATTTACTTTCTTTCCTTTTTAGTTTTTCCAAAATCACAACTTAAGATCAAATCCTCAAATAAAATTGATTCAATTCTAGAATAGCTAAGTAACTTTAACCTTCACAATTGGATTCTCAATGGAACGATATCCAGACTTAACCGTCTTATATTATAACTTGACCCGTACACTTGCGGTAACACAAAAAGTGCACATCAAGTTTTTGGCATAGTTGCTGGGGATCCAAAGAACGGTTTTTATTGCTTAATATTCATTAGAATTAATAGATCTTAATTTGAGTTGTATATTATTTTGGTTGATAATTTTGTCGGTATATGCCTCGTGATAATACTACCATCCTCCCTCTTGATCCCACGATTGATAAGACTTATAGAAGAAACCTAAGGGCTCAACAAAATCACACCAAGGAGATGGCGGAAGAGATACCAAAGGCAATTCAAGATTACTTTCAACCGACATTACCGGCAAATCAATCCACCATTATGAATGTGCCCATCAATGTCAACAACTTTGAGCTAAAACCGGGTTGATTCAAATGGCTAGAGAGCTAGCCTTTAGAGGAAGAACAAATGAAGATCCTCATAAGCACTTACGGTCTTTCTTAGAGATATGCGGGATGATAAAGATGAATGGTGTTTCTAATGATGCTATTAAACTAATACTTTTTCCTTTCTCTTTACAGGATCGAGCAAAAGATTGGTTGGAAACCATACCTCCGGATAGTATCACTACATGGGAGATTTTGGGTCAATCTTTCTTAAATAAATATTTTCCACCAACTAAATCTCAAAGGTTAAGAATGAAGATAGGAACATTCCGCCAACTTGAAGATAAACAACTATATGAGGCTTGAGAAGATGTCCTCAACATGGCTACCCGAATTTGTTACAAATTCAACTCTTTTACAATGGATTGTCGAGCTCAACCAAATCCATTCTAGATGCTACTGTCGGAGGTTCAATTTTCTCCAAGAATGCTCAAGAGGCCTATACCATACTAGAAGACATGGCTACTACATCGTACAATTGGCCATGTGAACGGTCTTCTCTAATCATCCCAAAAGCTGCTGGATTGTATGAGGTGGATGAGGAAAATTCTCTTAAAGCTCAAATAGCTTCCTTTACTAGTGCTCTTTCTGAATTTACTACAAGGGGCCTAGCTTAAGTAAGTCCACCATCCATAGCATCCCTTACCGCCTTGGCGTCGAAGATGTCTACACAAAAAAAGTTGGAACAAGGAGACAATGAGACAGCCAATTATGTTGATCGAGGACATTATATAGGCGACCAACATCAACAACTTCCAACTCATTACCATCCTATCTTGAGGAGCCATGAAAACTTTTCTTATGCTAACAATAGAAATGTTTTACAAGATCCTCCAGGTTTTTCCAATGTAGGTCTATCACACACCTAGAAGAAATCCAACTTAGAAAACTTGATGGTGGAGTTCATAAAGGAGTCAAGAGGAAGGACCAACGCATTGGAAAGCACAGTGCAAAGTCATGGCAAGACTGTTCACAACATTGAGGTACAAATTAGTCAAATAGTCACTTTTCTTCAAACAATGCAAAAGGGCAAGTTTCCTAGTTTCCCTGAAAGGAATCCAAAGGAGGAATGCAAGGTCGTGACTTTGAGGAGTGGGAAAAAGCTGTCCACTCCTTTGATCGATGATGAGGATGAGGAGCAAGAGGTAGATGAGACCATCCAAGAGCCTATCATAGAAGATCAACCCAAGGAGGTCTTAGAAAAAGAGGAAAAGGTAAAGGAGTCGGCATCTTCAAGTAAGTCATCTAACCCTGTACCTTTTGTACTTAACACTTGTCCTATCCTCAACATTTTAAAAAGAAAGAAATAGACTCCCAACTTTCTAAATTCTTGGAGTTATTTAAAAACCTTCATATTAATATCCCATTTGTTGAGCCTTTCGAGAAAATGCCCAATTATGCTAAATTTATGAAAGATATCTTGTCTAAAAAGAAGAAGTTTGGGCAATATGAGATGATTAGCATGATAGAAGAATGCAGTACTGTGCTACAAAAGAAGCTGCCGCGAAAACTAAAAGATCTAGGGAGTTTTTTTATACCTTGCACTATTGGGTCTTTACATGTTACTAGAGTTCTTTGTGATCTTGGTGCTTCTATTAATTTAATGCCTTTATCTGTTTATAGGAAGCTTGAAATTGGAGAAGTGCAACCTACCACTATCCTAGAAGTATTGTTGAGGATATTAGTTAAAGTTGACAAATTTATCTTTCCTACAGATTTTGTAGTTTTGGACATGGAGGAGGACTCTCAGATTCTTATTATTCTTGGGTGCCCATTCCTAGCAACTAGGAAAGCCATCATTGATGTCCAACAAGGAAAGTTGACTCTAAGGGTGAATGATGAAAGTGTTGTCTTTAATATTTATAAGTCTCTGAGTCATCATGATAAGTGCAGTACTTGCCATGCTATAGACATAATTGATCATACTATTTCTGAGCATGTTGAGGTTATGTTGGCTACTGATCATTTAGAACAAAGCATGATAGATTTTGATTTTGAGAATGTGAATAATATCTTTGATGAAATTGCTTTGTATGCTAAGTGGTTAGATAACATGCCAATATGCACTAAAATGTATAAACTAATGCCTCTAGCTCCTTTGCATGATATAAATAATGTTAAGAAGCATGCTCTTGAATTAAAGGTGTTGCCTCCTCACTTGAAAAATGCATTCTTAGATGATTTGTTTTCTTTTCCTGTTATCATATCTTATGATCTCAATTCGTTGGAAGAAGAAAAATTGTTGAGAGTGTTATGGGATCATAAGTCTACCATTGGTTGGTCTATTGAGGATCTTAAAGGTATTAGTCCGTCAGTCTATATGCACAGAATCTTGATGGAAGATACCTTTAACCCTTCAGTAGAACACCAAAGGAGACTTAACCCTGCCATGAAGGAGGTAGTCTGTAAACACTGGCTGTATTAAGTATTGGGACAAGGCAAGTGAAATGTGGCCATGCGTGGTTAGAGCAAAGTAGCCGAGAGTGGAAGAGTTAAGCATGGGCCAAGGCTATGCGTTGATGAAAGCAGAGAAGAGCATTGTTCTTTTAAGTGACCATGCGTTGAAGGTGAAAATCACGAAGAGTTGTGAGCTGAAACAGTCGCTTGCGTTGGAAGAGGAATTAATCATTGGCGGGGAAGGAAATGTATTTGAACAACCATGCGTTGGTGAGGTTGCATGTGTTAAGGTCTCCATGCATTGGAGACGGATATAACTGGTTGAATTGTATGCGTTGGAGGTAGGAGGCATTGAGGACACCATGCGTTGAGGGTGGTCGTCTGCTGAGGGCGTTGATGGTAGGCTGCATTGAATGCCTTACCTTGAATTGAGAAGGGAAACCCCGCGCGCCAGCCTGCATAAGAGAGTTAAGTCGGTAGTATATATAGGTGAGTAAATTGAATATTTTATCATTTTTAGACATTTTCGAGAGCTTAAGTCGATTCCATTCTTCAGACGAACTACAAGGGAAAGTAGAAGAAGGTGTTCTTGTGGATTTCAGATAGAAGTTTACTCGTTTTGGTATTGAAATCTAAGCTTGAATAGCACGTTATTTGTGGACGCACAAGCTGGACAGTATTGAATGTTTGGAGTGAAACGAATCGAAAAGATTGAGTCTAAAGCTGAAATTTTAAGGTTAGTAAGTTAACTCAATTCTGAACAACTTTTATGAAGGATGTTTGAGTTGAAATGGAAAAGAAACATGTAAACTTTTAGCTGGAAGTGACTGATAAGGAATTTCTGTGCAATCTGTAGTAGTGCGGAGAAATCTTGCAATATCTGACGAACAAGGACAAGTTAAGCTACAAAAATTTGAGGTAAGCAAGAAACATATTTCTCTACAAGTTTGTAGAAGGAAAGAAGTTCTAATTTTGACTGGAAATATGACTTTTAATCAACAGAATGAAGAACAAAAGGAAAAGAGGGAACTTTACTATCGAGTGTCGCTAGGAAGCTGATATCCCAGAAAATTGAAGAGTGAGTAGCGAGACAAATCTCGCTGGTGGTATTGCAGAGCTTTTTGTCTCTCAAATCTCGCTGACTCTCGCTAGGTATCGCTCGTCAGGTAAATCACGCTAGTCTCGCTTATCCTAGTGTCGCTAGTAGCATGTCCTGTTGGCAGTATCACTAGTAATCTCGCTGGAATGTGAGAATTTCGTTAGTAGCCCTGCTTATTATGTTTACTTTGGATAAATGGGAGGCTCGTTGATGAATTATGATTTGAGTTTAATTATGCAAACTAAATGATTAAGTAAAAGAAGCGTAATGAAGGAAAAATGGTTATTTCAGGTCAAGAGGAGATAGGAAAGGCGTATAATCCACTCAAGGCCTAGAAAAGAGCTGTGAGTGACACTTCTTTTCTTGTCTCAACAATTCTATTGTACATGTCAGTTTGGTTTTTCTTATTTATTGATGTTTTTGCTAGACGATATTGAAAAGCAGATTTATGGATTGATATTGATTTATGAAGTGCCCTATTTTTCTTATGAAAGATTTTACTATGAACTGTTTTGTATAAAGTATTGCATTAAACTAAAGGAAAAATGTTTTAGAGGAGACTCAGTGCTGATGGACATGGAGAAGGCACGTGAGTTTCCCCGGGACCCAGTACTGATGGACATGGAGAAGGTACTTGGGCAACCCGCCATGTTCCTATGTGCACATAAAGGTTATATGTTGGTGCGTTGAGTTTTGCTCTGCATCGAGCCTTATTTGTTTTCGACGTTGGGGCGTTGAGTTTTGCTCCGCCTCAACTAAGGGAAAGTATTGTAACTGTACTGTTTTACTTACGAATTGTTGAAAAACCATATATGATTTAATAAGGGCATTTAAACGTGATTTACTCAATGAAAATGAGGTGATTCTATGTTTTACTCATGCTGTCATAATTTATTTAAATCCTGATGATTTCGAACTAAATTAATTTGTTAAAAAATTAGTCACTCATTGGGCTGTTAGCTTATGTTTTCAAGTTTTTCTTTCCCCTCTAGGTAGCAAGAACGTTCCTGGTGCTTTGCCTACTCCAACTCGCCCTGCTTACGCTTCGAGTTTCCAGAAAATTGTCCTGTTTTGAAAAGTTGTATGTATGTAAAACCTTATATAGGTGGCATGTAGACCTAGTTGTACATTTACTGGGAGTTGAAACATGGTTTTGTATAAGGGCTTTATGGAGGAGCTGTACTCAAAATTATCGACATGTATATAATTTTCTATATGTTATGGTTGAAATGTATTAAGGAGTGATATGTATGTTGTGAACTGTATTGGATAGATGTGTAAAAGTGGATGGTATGCGTCACAAAAGGGGTGATGTATGCTATCCTCACATCACCTTTCAGGTTATGTAGGCAAATCTGGGATGGTGTGTGACATAGTCAAGAAAGAAGTGCTCAAGCTTTTGAATGTAGGAATCATGTACGCCATATCTGACAATTCATAGGTAAGTCCCGTTCAAGTTGTGCCCAACAAAGGTGATATAACTGTGGTTAAAAATGAAAAATAATGAGATGATTTCCATTAGAACTGTGATAGGATGGCGTGTGTGCATTGATTATAGGAAGTTGAATAAGGCTACTAGAAAAGATCATTTTTCTCTTCCTTTTGTAGATCAAATGCTTGATAAACTTGCAGGTTATTCTCATTATTGCTTCCTAGATAGAGATTTGGTATACAATCAAATTGTCATTGCTCTTGAGGATCAAGAAAAGACCACATTCACTTGTCCCTATGGGACATTTGCTTTTAGGAGAACGCCTTTTGGGTTGTGTAATGCCCCTTCTACTTTTCAACATTGTATGATGTCTATTTTTCAGGGGCTCTTTAAAGACATAATGGAGGTCTTCATGGATCATTTTTCTGTATTTAGGTCTTCATTTGATTCTTGTCTTGCTAATCCCACTCGTGTTTTGCAGAGGTGCCAAGATGCTAACCTTGTGTTGAATTGGAAAAAATGCCGCTTCATGGTCAAGGAGGGCATCGTTTTAGGCACACAAATAGGATTAGAGGTAGGGCTAAAATTGCCGCCATTGAACAATTACCACCTCCCACTAATGTGAAGGGAGTCATAAGCTTCCTAAGGTATCCAGGGTTTTACAGGAGATTTATTAAGGATTTTTCTAAAATTGCTAAACCCTTGAGTAACTTGTTATAAAAGGAAGCTAAATTTGTGTTTGATGATGCATGTTTACTAGCTTTTAATACTTTGAAGGAAAGATTGATTTTTGCAACTATTATTGTTGTACCTGAATGGAGTCAGGCTTTTGAGATCATATGTGATGCTAGTGACTATACTTTAGGAGTTGTTTTAGACCAACGTAAAGATAACATGTTTAGGGCAATTTACTATGCTAATAGGACTCTTAATAGTACTCAACAGAAATACACTACTACTGAAAAAGAATAGCTAGTTGTTGTGTTTACCTTTGATAAATTAAGATCATACTTGCTTGGCTCTAAAATAGTAGTGCATACGGACCATGTTGCTATGAAGTATTTGTTTGATAAGAAAGATTCCAAACCAAGACTAATGAGATGGATCTTATTATTGCAGGAATTTGATCTAGAAATCAAAGACAGAAAATGATGTGAAAATGTGGTTGCAGACCACCGGTCTAGGATTAAGAATGGGGATGTTAACTCTTGCCCCCCCCTCCCCCCCTCCAATGTTGAGATGTTCCCTGATGAATAATTGTATCAAGTGAAAGATAGTTTACATTGATTTGCTGACATAGTTAACTATCTTGCAGGAGGACATTTGCCACCTGACATGAACACTCAATAGA
Organism: Citrullus colocynthis; assembly: GCA_031780015.1. NCBI lineage: Eukaryota > Viridiplantae > Streptophyta > Magnoliopsida > Cucurbitales > Cucurbitaceae > Citrullus > Citrullus colocynthis. The sequence goes on from QLSR01000209.1 coordinate 2,271,440, forward strand.
AGAATGGATTTCTGCACAATGTCAAATCTTACCATTGGGAGGACCCACTTCTCTACAAGGATTGTGCCGATAGTATGATAAGGAAGTGTGTGCCTCAAGAAGTTGTGGTAAGTATTCTAAACTCATGCAATGCCTCCCCCTATGAGGTCACTTTGGACCAACTAGAACTGCATCTAAGGTACTTCAGTCAGGTTTTTATTGGCCCTCTCTTTTTAAGGACTGTTATACCTTGTATAACTTTGGACCCCCTATGGAGGTCACTTTGGACCCAATAGAAACTTGACTGAAGTACTGTCGGCTCATAACTTGTTGCGCATAAAGTGGATTAGATGTTATAATTTTAGTACAAAGTTTGCATCGAGAATTACTCAAGTATGATCGTTAAAAGCAAGTTTTCCTATAAAAGCCTTAGTGTAAGCTTCTATAGATTTCCTGGTGAATCCAGGGTCGAACGCAGGGATCTGTAATAAATTAGGCATTGAGACTAGATACAAAGACTATGCGATGAACCATACATGAATTATGTTCAAGAATTATATGTACCTAAAACTATACATAAAGAATAAATAAAATTTCCTACAATTAACAGAGTGAGGTGGACGCGGAGAATGTTAGTCAAATGTCATTTAGAGTCAGATAGCATGCGTTGAGAATGACATTGGAACCATGTGATAATAGTAGAGTTGACGCAGGAGCTAGTTGTTACCAAAGCATATCTAAGTATATTTACATACCTACAAACTTTGGGTTTGAGAATCCATCTCTCGGTGTTTCGACGCCACATTAATCTTATCTCTAAGACGCATGGTAAGTTTGCGTTGGCAAAAGATGAACTACATCTCTGAACCTCATCTAGTCTTGATAAATGCTAAAGATTAACCATCTACTCTCTCAAGCTAGACAGTCATGCTTGTTAAATTTGTTTGTCAGACAAAGTTATGCAAGCTAATGATATGCATTAATCAAGATGTAACATACTTAACATTGCTTAAGAAAAACTAGCTTCTAACATCTAACTCATTCAACATTCAAACAACATGGTGTAAAGTATTTAATATGGAAATGAATGGAAGATAATCGTCAATCGAACTTATATTAAGAAAATAAACCATTCTCTTGAATGTTATTAACAAAACATAAGTAAGAAGAAGGGAAATGAAGATAGAACAGAAATGGAAGAAGTCAAGTCGCTACTGGCAATGTCTTGCTTCATGGAGGCTTGAGATAGTTGCTATCTGATACATAAATGGCATCGGGTGAAGGTTCTCACTCACTGGGAGATGACTCTGAAAATTTTCAAAATCCTTCTCACAGAAGAGCTTGAAATGGAGGCTGGTTATGGGAGGGAGAATTTGTGCAGAGCTCATAATTCATCATACAAGTGTATTTGTTCAGCATACAGTACAAAACCCACACTCGTTATGCCACAAAAATCATATATGACAAAATATGTACTTAGACTGAGTATTTACAACTATCCCAGAGAACTAAAACCAAGTAAGCCCAGACGAGAATCTTCTGTAGGCTAGGTGTCCCAGACACGCTCGCTACCTGAAACGAACAGCTTAAAGCCCAATGAGTGACTAAATTATCAATCACAATTTAATCCTTGAGTTAATGCTGATCATAAAACTACTATATAGTTTATTAGTACAGATTATTGGGTCACTCGTGCCATTTAACAAGATAGCATAAATATTTATCTAATAAGCAGCAGAGCAGAGCTCAGCGCTATTAACCTCATAATTCAATTACTAGTATTCATACATAATACGCCTTCACATTTCGTCCTTCGGCATTTTAACTCTCAAGTGCTTTCTCATTTTGTCCCTCAGCACTGAGTTTCATTATTAATTCACTACTCAAGTGCCTTCACTCATGGTCCCTCAGCACTGAGCCATCATACACTAGTTTCCATATGCCTTCCCACAAGGTCCTTCAACATTGGAAACTATCTCAATCAATTTCACTAGAGCCTTCACTCATGGTCCTTCAGCACTGTGTATCATATATCTTATCTCCATAGGCCTTCACACATGGTCCTTCGGCCATGGTTTGCATTTAGATAACACACATACAGGAGTTCATATATTACCTTTATTTTCACTTGCGCAATATTAAAGATATTCCTTGGATAAATTAGAAAGTCACTCATAATTTGTCTTAGGCCCCGAGCGGATTATATGCTTTTTCGAGCTCTTCTTGGCCTGTAAAAACATATTTCTCACATTAGGTTTCCCTTGAACTCATCTTTCATAATCATTAAGTATGCATATCAATAACTAGCGATACTCTATGTCACTAGCGAGATTACCAGCGAAATTCACACTACTGAGTACTGCACTAGCGAAACCGGAGTGAATTAGACTAGCGATATCATCTTAAAGAGCGATACCTAGCGAGACTTCAGCGAGAGTTGCGAGACGCAGAGCTCCTTTGCATTTATCAGTGACACTCGTTCAGCTGCTCACTCTCTAGCTCCTTAGCGTTACCACTGTCTAGCGACACTTGATATCACAGATTTCCTTCTTTCCCTTCAAACTCCTCCTTTATCCTGCTAAAACCTATATTACAGCCAAAATCAGAACTTCCCTTCCACTACAATCTTGTAAAGTAGTGAGTTTCCTAGCTTACCTCAAAATTTCAGACCAGGACTCGTCTTCGTTTGAGAATTATTCTCAAATAACTTTGGCTGCCTTGATTTGCTTAGCAGTTCAACTCCGCGTACTTCTTCATATAGATTAACACATTTTTGCTCGGATTTAGCTTAAACATCCTTCATGGAAGTTGCTAAGGATTGACTCAACTTACTAACTTCAAAATTTCAGTTCCAGCTTCAACGTCCTTGGTTCACTCTCCTTCAAATATCAATTGATGTCCAAATCTATCAGTAACAATCAAGCTTCTGGTTCCAGCTTCAAAATCATCATGAAACTGATCTGATTTCTACTCAAATTCGATATAAGCACCTTTTTCTACCTCTCCTCGTTGTTCGTTTGTGATATGGAGTTAATCTGAGTTCGAAAATATATCCAAAAAGGCTTAATTATTTGATGCACTCCTTTATATGTCAATATAAATCACCGACTTACCAGCTCTAACATCATCTTCCTTCTGGAATTAGCCAACGCAACCTTCCACGCATGGCTTCGACAACGCATAGTCTCAACTTACTATGCCACTGATTGTTCAACGCCGAATAGCCGATTACCGCATGGCCCTCTCGACCACTTTTCTATGCCCGACGCATACCATCCTTCGACGCATAGGCCTTTCCAACTCATAGCAATGCCAATTCCTAGCACTTAGTAGCCTTCAACGAGTACTTCTATTAACGTATATTGCACCCTTCTTCCTTCACATCAACTTCCACGCCGAGCTGCCTTCTTCAACGCATGCCTACCAGCGGCCACTCTTGGCAGCTTAGATATACCTTCAACGCATGGTCACCCAATCACATGACCAACACTTAACCATTTTTACTCTCCCACAACTTGGCCAATTTTCTTTACACGCCTGCCCCATAATTCTTCTTACTTACCTTCTCTCAATAACAAGTACATGGCTCACAGGAGGCATGGCATGAATTCAAAATACTTACCACCTCTTCTTAAGGCAAAGACTTATCATACTATCGACACAAACCTTGTAGAGAAGTGGGTTCTCCCATTGGTAAGACTTGACATTGTGCGGAAATCTCTTCTTCTATTGAGTATTCATGTTAGGTGGCAAATGCCCTCCTGCAAGATTGTTAACTATTTCAGCAAACCAAGGTAAACTATCTTTCACCTGATACAATTGTTCATCAGAGAACATCTCAACAATGGGGGGACAAGAGTTAGCATCGCCATTCTCAATCCTAGACAGGTGGTCTGCAACCACATTTTCGCATCCATTTTTGTCTTTGATTTCTAGATCAAACTCCTGCAATAATAATATCCATCACATTAGTCTTGGTTTAGAATCTTCCTTATCAAACAAATACTTCAAAGCAGCATGGTCAGTATGCACTACTATTTTAGAGTCAAGCAAGTTCTTTTTCAGTGGTAGTGTATTTCTGTTGAGTACTATCAAGAGTCCTATTAGTATAGTAAATTTCCCTAAACATGTTATCTCTACGTTTGTCTAAAACAGCTCCTAAAGCATAGTCAATAGCATCACACATGATCTAAAAAGACTGACTCCATTTTGGTACAACAATAATAAGTGCAAAAATCAATCTTTCTTTCCAAGTATTAAAAGCTAGTAGACATGCATCATCAACGATAAATTTAACTTCCTTTTCCAGCAAATTACTTAAGGGTTTAGCAATTTTAGAAAAATCTTTAATAAATCTCCTGCAAAACCCTGCATGCCCTAGGAAACTTCTGACTCCCTTCATATTAGTGTGGAGGTGATATTTGCTCAATGACGGCGATTTTAGCCGTATCCACCTTTGATCCTCTCTGTGAGACTTTGTGCTATAGAATGATGCCTTTCTAACCATGAAGTGGCACTTTTCCCAACTCAACATCAGGTTAGCATCTTCGCACCTCTGGAAAACACGAGTGAGATTAGCAAGACAAGAATCAAATGAAGACCTAAATATAGAAAAATCATCCATGAAAACCTCTATTATGTCTTCAATGAGCCCCTCTAAAATAGGCATCATACAATGTTGGAAAGTAGTAGGAGCATTGCACAAACCAAAAGGCATTCTCCTAAAAGCAAATGTCCCATAGGGACAAATAAAACTGGTCTTTTCTTGATCCTCAAGAGCAATGACAATTTGATTGTACCCAAAATATCCATCTAGGAAGCAATAGTGAGAATGACCTACAAGTCTATCAAGCATTTGATCTACAAAAGGAAGAGGAAAATGATCTTTTCTAGTAGCCTTATTCAACTTCCTCTAGTCAATGCACACCTGCCATCCTGTCACAGTTCTAGTAGCAATCATCTCATCTTTTTCATTTTACAATAGTCATACCACATTTCTTGGGTACAACTTGTGTAATACCCTATCTCTAAACCTAGGTACTTAAGATGGCTAGTAAGAGAAGAAGTAAGACAAGAATAGTGGAGCTAAGATTATAAGCATGTGGAGTTAGGAAATTCTTAAGACAAAAAAGTATGTTTGTGGAATTGCTGGATCTTGGCCAAGAAATTCTATGCGTTGAGATGAATGAAATGAGGGAAAGTGATTTGTAAGCTGGAGTTTTGGTCTAAAAGTAAAGGCATTAAGAAGTTTGGAAAGAATTATGTTAGGTGATTTTGAATGACAAGGTGATTTAAGGACTTAGGAAATCTTTCGAGTGTGTTAACTATGTTTGGGAAGTATCACTATGCGATAAGAAGACTTGTTGGAAGCATAGTATTAGGAAAAGAATGGATATTTCACTAAGAGTGAGAATGAAAGATTGAAGGCATAGTTGGGAATTAGTTATGAGTTAGATGTATCTTTGGAACATAATCAGGTTGATGCATAGATAGTAAAGCATGAACGCATGGTACTTTAATTTGGAAGGAATTTGATATTGAAGTTTGGAAAAGGAAAACAAGAATTAGGAAGAAGAGGAAATCGCATGGCTCACACTTAGTCTTGGAAATTAACAAGTTATAGGAATAGTTTTGGAGGATGTTAAGCTAGAAAGATAGGAGAAGCCGAAGAACCTTAAGACGTGAGCAGCATGCCTTGAAGGTTTATTATGCGTTAGTAACGATTATAGTGTTGGTAAAGAAGTCTTCGGGTATATAATAGCAAACGCAGATAAGGTCATCAAGTGTTCAAGGTAGCTATGATTGAAGGGTTGCTATGTGTTGAAGGTGGCTACCATGGGCTGTTAAGGCTATGTGTTGAAGAGCTTAACTCCATGATAAAATGGAAATGTAACCTTGATTTCGGGTAAATGCATAGGAAGTAGTTAAGGAAGGAAATGTAGCTTTGGCGAAGGTAGGACGTATAAGCAAAAAGGAATAAAGTTAAGTCATGGAGTGTTGGAAAGAAATCTAAGTCTCGGAAAGGAAGGATAAACGCATAAGGAGAAACTAGGGGAAGAATACTATCGCAAATTGAGTAACGCATAGACTTCTATCGAGGCATGTTCTCGAGTGTTGGATAAATTAGAAGGTTGATAAGTAAGCTTAAAAACTAGGAGCAATGGGTGGACGCATACTAATTTATCATAAGAGAAATAGTTAAATACAAGGAAAAGGTTAAATGAATAACCATGGAATATAACTGAAGGACACATAGAGGGATAATCAAGGAATCCTCAAGGATATGAGGAAGGTCATGGATGCAGAACGAAGTAAAGGTAAACGAAAAGAGTGCAAATGCATAAAGGAAGGTCTTAAGTTGGATTTGGTTATCAAGGGTAAACCACATCATCGGATGTGTTATCACACAAGAGAAGGACTTGTAGCTAAGATTAGACATAAGGGAATAGAGTTGGACGCATGGTATTATGCAGAAAGGTACAGACGTATAGTAGTGTGCATCTGAGACATTGACGCCTAGTAGTATGCTGTGGAGAAACAGGGTCAAAGGTAGTATGGGCAAAAGTAAGGGAAGAAAGTAATGAAGCTAAAACTTGAAAGAGGATTAAATGGGTGCATAGGGGGCACTATGTTGGATGAATAGTTTGTATATTGGAGTAAGTTGGACACATAAGATGAGTTGGTAAAGGTTGCATGGGTTCATTTGGACTTAATACCTCATAAGGAGGAGGTGTCAAGATTGCATGTTGGATATGTCATGCAGTGTGACAGGCGGCAAACAAGTGGCAAAAAGAGAAGAGAAGTGAGATGGAAAGCACTCTATTCCAAAGCTATAAGTAGAGCCTTGAGGGAAGAGGAGCAAAAGGAAGGATCCAAAAGTCGGAGCTTTTGAGAGGAAGCAAGAGTAAGCTATCTCCCTGCATTCTAGGTGAAAGCTGCATTCAAGTTGGACCTTGCGTCCAAGAGAGATCGACGCATCTAAAAGGGAAGCAAGAAGAGTTATTTGTTAGGTTGCACCTTGCGTTAGCTGTCAACCTTGCGTTCAAGGAGCAAGGTTGTGTCCAACTGAGCTGCCAGAAAAGGAAAACAACTACCTTGCGATTTTAGAGTCTCAAGCCTTGCATTCAAAGAGCTCGAAAAAGCAAAATTTGAAGGAAAAAGAGGGAATTCCTTAAGCGTTTTTGTGAGTGACACTTTCCTTTACTTGAAAATGATTTATCGGAAATGTTGTTCTGGTTTTCTTATAAGCTGTGATTTGATGATAAAATGTTTACTCTTAAAGCATGATGATTGATTATATTATTTACGAGGCATGTTATCTGTTTTCTATAAAAGGTATAAATACATATTTATGAGATATTATTTATGAAAGATTTCTCTATGCACTGATTACGAGAAAATTGGTTTCTAAAGTGTTTTAGAGGAGGCTGAATACTTAAAGACATGTGAGTTTCCCTAGGACCCAGTACTGAGGGACATGGAGAAGGTACTTGCGCAACCCGCCATATTCCTATGTGCACATAGAGGTTGATATTTCTGGTGCGTCGAGTTCTGCTCCACATCGAGCTAAGGTTGAATTCGACGTTGGGTGTGTTGAGTCTTGCTCCACCCCAACTAAGGTTGTTTTCGACATTGAGAGCGTTGAGTTTTTCTCCACCTCAACTAAGGTAGAAATTCATTTTCGACGTTGGGTGTGTTGAGTCTTGCTCCACCCCAACTAAGGTTGTTTTCGATGTTGAGAGCGTTGAGTTTTGCTCCGCCTCAACGAAGGGAAATGATTGAGAAACTAAATGGGTTTTCTGTATAATTTTTCTAAAACAATCTTATACGATTTGGAACGGATCTATTTGATTTGACAGAGTTGTCGGGAAATATGCTTCTGCAGAATTAATGTATTGAATCCTTGTTTTATGCGTAACAGATTTAACATGCCTGTTTTTGAATAAAAGTTAGTTTTATAAAACTAGTCACTCATGGGGCTTTAGCTCACGCTTTCCCATGTTTTTCGATTTTCCAGGTAGCGAGCGAGTTCGGAATGCTTTGCCTACGCAAGAACCTCGTCTGGGTTGTCTTTAGTGTTAGTAGTTATACAGTGAACCTTACAAAGGAGTCAATGTTGCTGTCTTCACATCTCCTCTCGGATTATAGGGGATAATCCAGGAGGGGGTGTGACAACTTGAATAGGACTTACCCATGAATTGTCAGATATAGCATAAATGATTCCTGCATTCAAAAGCTTTAACACTTCTTTCTTGACTACCTCCTTCATGGCAGGGTTAAGTCTCCTTTGGTGTTCTACTGAAGGGTTAAAGGTATCTTCCATCAAGATTCTGTGCATACAGACTGACAAACTAATACCTTTAAGATCCTTAATAGACCAACCAATGGCAGACTTATGATTCCTTAACACTCTCAACAATTTATCTTCTGCCACAGAATTAAGATCATAAGATATGATAATAGGAAAAGAAGACAAATTGGCATGTTATCTATTGGTTTATACATTTTAGTGCATATTTGCATGTTATCTAACCACTTAGCATACAAAGCAATTTCATCAAATATAGTGTCCACATTGTCAAAATCAATATCTATTATGCTTTGTTCTAAATGATCAGTAGCCAACATAAACTCAACATGCTCAGAAATAATATGATCAATTATATCTATTGCATGGCAAGTACTACCTTCATCATGATGACTCAAGGACATATAAATATTAAAGACAACATTTTCATCATTCACCCTTAGAGTCCACTTCCTTTGTTGGACATCAATGATGGCCTTCCCAGTTGCTAGGAATAGGCGCCCAAGAATAATAGGAATCTTAGAGTCCTCCTCCATGTTCAAAACTACAAAATCTGCAAGGAAGATAAACTTGTCAACTTTAACTAATATATCCCCAACAATACCTCTAAAATAAGCCAAGGATCTATCAGCTAGTTACAAAATGATAGTGGTAGGTTGCACTTTTCCAATGTCAAGCTTCCAAAAACCGAGCCAAAATACAGTGAAAAAAAAAAAGGAAGCGCCAAACTGCCAAAAACAAGGCAGCACCACGGTGCTTTTTCCCGAGAGATCAGTGTGCTTCAACACAGCGTCAGCGTCGCGGCGCCAACTAGTAGCGCGGCGGTGCCAACTTTCCATATCGGTCAGCATCATGGCACCAGCTTTTCTAATTTGAAGATTTTGTATTTTTGGAAAGAATTTTAGGCGGCCAACTCTATAAATTGGAGGGTTTCCAGCAACCCTAGACTAGAAATCAGAGAGAAACACACCAAAAGAGTCTCAAAGAGTGAGTTGGCTGCAAGGAAAAGAGAAGAGTTTGAGAGAGAGAGTTTAGTGTCGTTTGAGTTTTCAACATGAAGACCGAAGGACATCTTGGCGTTCCTCCTTAATCAAGGGCTTCTTCCTAGTAGAGTTTTCCTTTCTTTACACTCTTTCTATGCTTAATTTGTTTATGAACATGTTGCTTGAAGCTATGATTGTTTAAACTCTTTAGTTTTAGGATATTGATGAATTTTTTATAAAGTTATGTTGATATTCATGGCTTTGTTGTAATGATTATGTTTTTCATTGTTATTGTGCTTAACTCTTGTTGATTGGCCATCATTGAATGATAGGTTAGATGTATGGTTGAAAGATTATGTCTAACTAGATCTATAACAATGAATTGTTGTTAATCTATCATGAAAATAGTTAGGTTAACAATGAAAGTTGCTAAACTATTCTTAATGCCATGTAATTTGTATTGATTTAAGAGATTAGTAATCAATTGAGTTGTATTAGAAAACATCGTTTTTGCGAGAAAATAACTTGGAATTAAATTTCTAGACTTAAGCATATGATTTACAATAAAATCCATGAATCCTAGAATATTGCATGATGAAATAAACAATGATTCATTACCCTAAAACTCTCTTTGACTCTTGTGTTTCTTATCTATTTACTTTCCTTTTTAGTTTTTTAAAATCATAACTTCGATTCCAATCCTCAAATAAAATTGATCCAATTCTATAATAGCTAAGTGATTTAAACCTTCACAATTGGATCCTCAGTGGAACGATATTCAGACTTCACCGTCTTATATTATAACTTGACCCGTACACTTGTAGTTAACACTTAAAGTGCACATCAACTCTCTTCTCTCTTCCATACAGCCAACTCACTCTTTAGGACTCTCTATTATATTTTCTCTGATTTCTCTTCTTCTTGTGTCCCTTGGTGTGTTTAGGGTTGCTGAAAACCCTCCAATTTATAGAGTTGGGTACCCAAAATTGTTGATTCTACAAATAAGGAAAGTTGGCACTACGGAGCTGGTCAATGGTACCGTTACGCTGACCACCATAAAATGATGGCACGATCGCACTATGAGATGACGCCATCGGCTGTGCATTATTAAAACCTACCCTCGGTGCCATGCCACAACGTCACGTCGGTGCTGCTGCTCGGTTATCTGATGCTCTCGAGAAAAAGCGTCGTGGCAGAGCCGAGTTGGCACCGCGGCGCTGCCCTATTTTTGGCAATTTGGTGATTCTTTCCTCCTTTTTAGCTTGATTTAGTTCTTTTGGCTTTCGATTCTTGTTTTCTTTGTAATGACTTAAAAACCACTAATAAACAAGTGAAATCTAATATAAACTCCTTTAATTTAAGAGAATAAAAACTATTTTTCAAGCACTTCTCAATGGACCGATAGAGGAGCATGTGGTTGGTATTGCAACTAAGAGAAGGAGGTTTGAGTTTGAAGAAGAGAAGGAAACGACATCATTACAAAGAAAGAAGCAGAAGGTGTCCCAAGGGCCAGAACAAACCGTCAAGCCCTCAGAAGACATTGCCAAGGATGAAGAGCTAGCAAATGCAATGAGAGCGAACAATCTTAAGTCTGCCATTATCGCAACGTCTGTTGACCAAGCTACTGAGAAGTTAGCCAAGAGAAAGGCCAAACTAAGGAAAGAACTGAAGGCTCTTCGAAAGGAAGCCAAAAAGTTTGCAACATCTTCCTCCAGCAGAAAGCCTCGTGAGGAAGCGCGAGTAGAAGATGAGAGAAACGTAGAAAGGCACCTCCTACTTGATCCAGAGGCTGATCAAGTAGCCATCGAATTTGAGAGAGAAATGATGAAGGAGTTAAGGATAGAGAAGGCAATTGAAGAATTTGACAGAGAGTTGCAAAATAGAAGAAGATGCAGAGTTAGCCACAAGGATGAGTGCCCTAGTTGATTCGGAGGGGAACAAAAAGAAAAAGAAGAAGAAGAAGAAGAAGAGTACGCACCACTTGCTTAAGGAGATGGAAGGCATCGCTGAGGATGTGGGGGTGGAGAAAGAAAGGAGCGCCCCAGAGAAGAAGAAGAAGAAGAAAGAAAAGAGAAAAGAGGGTGGTAACAGCCAATCCCTTGCCCCTTTGCCCAAGAAACGCAAGGGCAAGGAAAAGGTAGTTGAGGCACCACAAGTGGCCAAGGGTAAAGAAAAAATAGTTGAGAGAATCCCTGCGAAGGCCAATGGCAAAGCGAAGGTGATAGAGGAGTTGTCACAGAGGAGGATGGAAAAGGGAGACGCAAGCAGTTTCCCAATTTGTTGTTAGAGATGGGTTTCTTCCCAGAGGAAGCACCCCTGCAGGCCTACATCCTGGACTTCATCGATCACCACAGCCGGCGTGAGTTTTATGCCGGTCCAACCATGATGCAGCCATCAGTTGTCCATGAGTTCTACGATGAGTAAATTGAGGAAGAAGAAGACATGGTGAAGGTCCATGGATGTGCAGTCCCTTTCAACGCAAGATAGATAAACGCAATATTCAAGTTGAGGGACAACCTGGACGCAGAGGGCAATCAGCTAATTGTGTCAACATCGCACTACCACATGCAAGATGTTGTTCGGGTTATGGCCAAGCGGCTCAACCCAACAACCCACGTCAATACAGTCTCTAAAGATAGGGTGATGACAGCGTACTATATTCTGCAAAGAATCCCCATGGATGTTAGACGCATAATAGCAGCCCAGATTCAAAGTGTGTTCAGTAAGCCAAGCGATCAATTATTCTTCCCTTGGCTGAAAATGTGGTTGTGCGTAAATGATGCCGCTAGGAGTGGCATTAAGTTGTTAAACGCAGAGCGGATTGTCTCAGTGAATGGGATCATAAAAAACAAGACGTTGCGTCAACGGCACCTAAAGAAGCTTGAAAACCACCACCTGAACCAGTAGCCTGATAACTTGTAGAAATACAAGTTATTATAGTTACTATGAGAATTAATTAGAGTAACTTTAGAGCTAAACACATGATTTTGGCAGTTGAATTATGTAATATGTATTACCATGCGTTGGCACCATTTACAAAAGAATATACCTGAAAAATATATGAGCTTTTCTGTTCTTAATGCATGATTAAGTAGAAAAGAAGCACAAATAACCCAAGCACCAAAGAGGAAGCTGCTGCGAGAACAAAAGTGGAAACCCATGCGTCAAGACCATGCGCTGAGAAGAAAAAGCAGATACAGATGTCTAGCCAATAGCTGTCATGTCAATATGTAAAAGGATTATAAGTTATCAAATCATGGCAGAACCAATGGGCTGACGATGTGAAAAGTCTGCGCAGCAGGGCATGGAATTTAATGCAAAGGTGTCAGGTCATCATGAGTTCACCTTTTCGTCGCCTATAAATAGCCTAAAGCTTCTCCATTCAAAGGAGGAGAGAAACGAGTTCAAGAGGCGAAAACTCTGCAAAAATTCTCCCTCACCATAACCAGCCTCCATTTCAAGCTCTTCTGTGAGAAGGATTCTGAGAATTTTTAAAGTCATCTCCCAGTGAGTGAGAACCTTCACCCTATGCCATTTATGTATCAGATAGCAACCATCTCAAGCCTCCATGAAGCAAGACATTGCCAGTGGTGGCTTGACGTCTTCCAATTCTGTTCTATCTTCATTTCCCTCCTTCCTACTTATGTTTTGTTAATGACATTTAAGAGAATGGTTTATTTTCTTAATATAAGTTCGATTGACGATTATCTTCCATTCATTTCCATATTAAATACTTTATACTATGTTGTTTGAATGTTGAATGAGTTAGATGTTAGAAGCTAGTTTTTCTTAAGCAATATTAAGTATGTTACATCTTGATTAATGGATATCATTAGCTTGCATAGCTTTGTCTGACAAGCAAATTTAACAAGCACGACTATCTAGCTTGAGGGAGTAGATGGTTAATCTTTAGCATTTATCAAGACTAAATGAGGTTCAAAGATGTAGTTCATCTTTTGTCAATGCAAACTTACCATGCATCTTAGAGATAAGATTAATGTGGCGTCAAAACATCGAGAGATGGATTCTCAAACCCAAAGTTTATAGGTATGTAAATATACTTAGATATGCTTAAGTAACAACTAGCTCCTGCATTAACTCTACTATTATCGCATGGTTCCACCGTCATTCTCCACGTATGCTATCTGACTGTAAATGACATTTGACTAACAGTCTCCGCGTCCACCTCACATTGTTAATTGTAGGAAATTTTATTTATTCTTTATGTATAGTTTTAGGTACATAAAATTCTTGAATATAATACATGTATAGTCACTGCATAGTTTTTTGTATCTAGTCTCAACGCCTAATTTATTACAAATCCCTGCGTTCGACCCTAGACTTAGCAGGAAACCTATAGAAGCTTACACTTGGGCTTTTAAAGGAAAACTTGCTAATTAATGATCATACTTGAGTAATTCTTGACGCTAACTTTGTACTGAAATTATAACATCTAATCCACATTATGCACAACAAGTTATGAGCCAACATAGCCCTGCCTCCCAAGCCAAAGAAGAAAAAGAAGGGTGTGGGTGTCAAGCCCATCACAGAAATCGTGGCAAGTCCTAATAGCCACGACGCAGACGCAACCCTCCCTTCCATGAGATCTTCACCACCACTTTCATCCGTCCCAAGAGAGCAAACCCCTCCTCCTCTTTCAGAAACGCCTCCTCCAAGTCTACAAATTTTACAAACTAACAAGCCATCCAAAAACAAACCTTCTTCTCTTCCTACCTTGTTTCCAACCATTGATGACTCACATTACAAGGATCAGGGTGCAAGTTCATCACATCCATTATCCTCTACGTTTGATGAGACGCCTTCTATCCAAACTCCTCCCTTAACCACTCAGCCTCAAACAACTACCCAACCTCAAGAGTAGTTCCTCGAACTTGAATGGGAGACCATACAGACCTACATGCAACAGTTGATCCTGCGTCCCATGATGCAATCATTAAATTTGTTGGCTCAGCGAAAGACAGAGCAGTCAATTTCACATTCAACTACATTTATCAATTGTTCTTCTATTGTCCAGACATCCCAACCTCCCATTGTACTAGAAAGGCTGCAACAGCCTTTTGTCTTCCCCATGTTGCACGATCCAAAACATCCGCGTCTGCCACCTCCCCGTCCTGCACCTGAGCACCCTACTCTAGAACGCATGCCTGATAAAGACAACCGGCCCACTTAAATTTAGGGGTGTAGTTTAAGTTCGACATTTTTGTAACTTCTAGGCGTTTATCTTATCAATCAAATTTGTAATACACATTTAAGTTAATATTAATGAATTTGATATTCATACTTTGCATTTCTTGCCTTACTTCTCTTTGCGTTTTTTCCTTGCTTATAGCTTTTTCTATTGTGATTCCATGTTTAATCTCTTTTGTCTTGCGCATTGAAAGAATAGCCACCATGATAATACTTATGCATAATCTCTTAAATTACTACGAGTTATGAACTGTCTTAGCCTTAGTATCTTCCCATTAGAAACACAATGTACCTTTACGTGTGTGCAAGCTTTTACTCAAACCTCTTTTACAAAAAATTTCGACAACACTTCTGTTTCACGTTTTAGCAATGAGGACCTTGCTACTCTCAAAATTTGGAGGTGGGAGAGGTTTGAGCTATTAAAGATAATATATATATATATATATATATATATATAAGAGATTTATTTTATCCATTCTTTAAAAAGTATAGATAGATTAAAAAATGCAAACTCTCATGACTAAGAAATTCATCTTGTTAAGAGTTTAGTTGAGAATGGCACTTGCTCGTAGTTGGCTGCCTCCATGCACCCCATAGTTGGTATGTCAAAATGAAGGTGGTAACTAGGATCAACGACGCATAAAAACAAAATAAAAAACTCCAATGTCTAGTGAGGAAACCAAGCTTAGATAAGAGTTTAGTCGAGAAGGGCACTTGCTTGTAGTTGGTTGCCTCCATGCACCCCATAGTTGGTATGTCAGAACAAAGGTGAGTAACTCTAATCAATGCATTAATACAGAGACAATATATATAAAAGGAAGAATGAAAATGATTTTATACTTTCATCTTTCAGACGCATAGTTTAAAATGAAAAACAAAAATGTGTGGAAAATAAGTAAAGAGGATTGAAAAAAGAGCTTGTTGCGTTCAAACTAGAAACCGTCTCTAAAGGAAGAAAATAAAGCTAGGTGAGTAGTTGTAACCCGAGGGTAAATATTAGAGTGCAGTATACTAAAAGGCTAATAAATGCATTGACAGAAAAGCAAGGTTGAATGAATTTCCTTAGTAAGAGATATGCTTGAGGACAAGCATTATTCTAAATCTGGGGGTGTGATAACTAGTAGAAATACAAGATATTGTAGCTTTTTCTTAGAATAATGGAGAAAAGTTAGAGGATTATGTGGTAGTCTTGGATTAAATTCATTGATAAAAGCCTTCTTTGCATTTTATACCTTTGATTTGATGAAGATGAATGTTTTGAAGTAAGTTATCTCTAAAACGCATTGTTTAGTGCAGGAACGCATGACTCAACATTGGCATCTTCTAAATCATAGACGCAAAGTCGTAATGTATCAGAAGCAAGCTTTCGAATCTTTGATAGCTGGAGATTGATCTACTTAATTTGCGACACAATGAGCAGTTACCAATTTAGCCAAGAATTACGCAATCAAGCCAGAATGACTAAAAGGGTTACAACGCAGTCTTTATAAAAGGGTTGATTCGTAGGCTGAAAAGGTTGTTGAATTAACTGGGAATTCCTTTGTTTTGTAGCAGAGCTCTTCCAAGAAGGCAGCCAGAGACAGAACGCTCAAGAGAGTAATCTCTTTTCTGATCACCCACATCACCGCAGCAGCCATAACGCAACCACCGTTGGCAGAGTCAAGAGATTGATCAGCGACCAACCATTTTCCTTTTTTCTATCTCTATCTTTACCTTCTTGTTGTTTACATCTTGTATCAAGAGATTATACTTTTTGTTACACTTAAACCATTTCAGTAATCTAAATATCATTCATTAGTTCCATTTCTACATCTGTTTTTGCTTACTTGTTAATGATCATGAGTAGCTAAACCTCTTAAGGGTTAGGGGCAAAGTTATTGTCTATTTAAAAAATAATAGTATACTATTTCATCTTGCTTAATGTATGAAAATCTATTGCTTGTTTCCATCTATCTAATCGAGATAAGTAGCAATAGTGAACTACTTGAGAAAGTAATTGATTATGGAAATCATTAAGCAGACTAAGTAGTGTTTCTAGACATAAAAGCAACCTTAGAGTTTGATAAAACTTCACCAGACATATGAGCATGCATTCTGTCCACCGAGAGGTGTAGATCATAAGTTGAGAACGTGAAATAATCGACCCTGCATTTATGAAGATAGACAATAACGGTCCCTTTAACCCTATTTTCTCCCATTCATACATACTTTTGTTGATTCATGCTGTAATGCATCATTCCCCATTTCTATTGTTAGTTTAGGATTTTACTACTTTATTAGTTAAATGCAGCACAAACCTGATTATTTATGTGTAAGAATAGCCAGTATGATTAGAGAGTTTAAAATCTGCACAAGTCTCTGCGTTCAACCTAAGACTCACTGATAAACCTAATTTCTGCTTGTACTTGGGTTGAATTAGGAAAACTTGATTGAAATCATAACGCATGCATAGCAACTGTAACACCCTACTCTCCGACCTAAGTGCTTAAGACTTGTAAAGAAAAGAAACTAAGATAAATGAGGTGAAACTTGGATTACAAGCTTATGGAGTTAGCCAACTTTTGGCCAACCTTATGAGCATCATGCGTTGAGGTGAAGGGGAAGGAGAAAATAAGTTTGTGTCAACTTGAGTTTTGGATTGAGAATAAGTCGTAGGTGAGTTGGTGGTGAGGTGTGAAACACATGGATCTTTATCAAAGGGGAATTTGGTTAAGTCTTGGATGGTTTTGAGAGTTGAAAGCAACTCTAAGGAGGAAGAAGTTGAGCTGGACGCATAGTATGAGTCGGTGCACATATAACCTAGGTGTGGACACATAGAGACACCAAAACTAGCGAGATTAGGCAAAAAATCAGCGAGACTAGCAACATCAGGTATAGATTAGTGAAACCAACCAAGTAGTAACCAGTGAGACTGGTAACTAACGAAACCAGCTAGAGGAGCGAGACCAAGGAAAACCAGCGAGATTTTTGAGACAAGAAGGGGTCTACGAGACTTAGCGAGACTGATTTCGCTGCTCCTCTAGCGAGACCTGCAAGGAGAATTCGCAGAAAGCATTTTTCTGCAATTTTGACCGAATCTTTGATAAGTTTTGGCTATATTCTGGGATTGACACTTCATAAAGGGAAGTGTTGAACTGCATGGCCAAGAATATATGCAAGGCACCATGTGTTTTAATGCATGAAGAAGGAAGCATGCAAGTAGACATTTAGAAGGTGAGATGTCAAATTTTGGGCTGAAGAATTGGCTAAAGTTTTTAGCTATAAATAGGGATCATTTGTGAAAGAAATTTCATCATTCCCAGCAGAGAGTACCTAAGGAGAGAAAGAGAGAAAGAAAAAGAAAATGAGAGAAAAGAGAAACCGAGAGGGAAAGAAAGAAAAGAGTGGCGGAAAGAGAGAAAAAGGTAGACCGAGAGATAGAAAAGAGAAAGAAAAAGAAGGGAGAGAAGGAAAGAGAGAAAGGAGTTGGAGGATTTCTTTGGGAAGATTTCTTTTAAGGAGCTCGGGATTCTCAAGTGGGTGCCAGTCAATTTCTCTGTTACTATTACTGTGAATGATTGATTTTCTTTTTGTGAGAGAATGTAATTATATAATGAATTAATAATAGCACGTTATGAGCTTTAATTGATAAATATGGTTTACTGTATTTTACGTGCTATGGTGAGATCTCGGATCATTTGTCAGTTGTTAGCATGATGTTGTAAGCATGCTAAGATATATATATATCAAGCTACTTGGATAAATAGGATTTTGCATATGGAGCTTGATTGAATGATTGATAGTTACGTTTCTATGCTAAGGGCATTATTGTTAATGGTCGTGAGTGGACCAAGACTTGTTACCGCATAGAATGGTGAGGGGGTCAAACAGACCTAGCTCCTGAGCCCAAGGGAGGTGCCTGAGGGGATGGTCAGGGGACCGACAAGCCTAGCTCTTAAGCCCTGATGGTAGGCAGTAGGAACTATGTGTGCACATAGAAGTCTAGATGTGTGTGAATCATTGACTATCGTGATGAGTTTGGCTGTGCCGAGAGCCAGCGGGAAAAGTAGACACTTAAGATAACCCTACAGGGGGAGGTTTGATTTACTAAGCTCGATATAGTTTGATTTATATTTGCTCATGAACTTCGTTGTGAGATTTATTATTATTATCGTTATTGCTTTTTGAAGGATTAGTGAAACCCTTGTCGTATCGATCACTCACTAGGCTTTGTAGAAGCTCATTTTTTCTTATGTTTTCTTTTCAGGTAGTAGAAAAGTTCCTGTTGCCGGTCGAAGTCGAGGTTTGCAGAGAAATAATATGTTCTTCGCCGTAGACGGCATGTTGAATAAAAAACTAGAGTCATGTCTCTTGTAAAAGAAGTATGTAACAGTTGTAATATTAAATTTCATATGTATATAAAGTTAGGCGTAATTTTATTTATTTTGGTCTTATGTGTTAGCTCGGGAAAAAGGGCAAGGTTTCGATAGTAGGAGTCGGTCGAGGTATGACAGCAACTCTAACCATGCAACAGCTTTTGAACACCTACGATGTTATTTTTGGTTAGAAATGTAAACTGGTAACAATTATTAACAAAATAGAGTGGTCATCTTTGGCCAAAATAGTGCCTTGGTACATGGTACATGTGGCTCGACATCATCAGCCATCAATCATTCCATTATTACTGAAGAGATCCTGGGGCAGGAGATGTGTCGGATCGTAAAGCACTATATTGGGAGCCATATACTTCTTCGCCCTTTTCGCATCCAGTGGAGGGGTATATGGTGTGACTTCTCTCCTTTTCCTCGTTGTTCATCGTGGTGCTTTTGTTTGGCTGGCCCTTCGACTTTGTCTTCAGCTTTGCCTTCGGTGGAGGAACATGACACACCTTAACGTCACAATCCTTGCTGTAAAAGAGTGTCTCGATCGCAGTTGTAGGATTGAGAATGGCCACTGGGTAGGCTAGATGGAGGTGGTGGCCAGATCAATGGTGGTGAGATCAATGGTGGAGGGATCAGGATGGGTCTTGATCTGGGTGGTGGTAAGATCGGTGATAGTGAGATCGATGGTGGTGGGATCAGGATGGGTCTCAGCCTCAATGGTGGTGGGATCAAGGTCAGTGGTGGGATCAGGATAGGTCTCGATCTAGGTGGTGGGATTGGGGTTAGTGGTGGTGATCAGGATGGGTGGTGGTCTCAAGATCGGGATCGGGATGGGTGATGGGATCAGGATCGGGATAGGTGGTGGTCTTGATATTAGGATAGGTGGTGGTCTCAGTATCGAGATCGAGATGGGTGGTGGTCTCGGTATCGAGATGGGTGGTGGTATCAGGAATGTCCTACAAAAATTTACATATTATAATAATTGCTTTAAAAAAAATACATTAATTAAGACATTTCATTTATTTAAATTCATACCTGACATACTGATCTCAGTAGTGTCGTGATGGTCTACGATTGGGATTTCACCTTGTGCAAGACAGATCTCATATCGTCTACTTTCCACTCCACTTTTGTAACACGTTCATCAAGTGAAGTCTGGTCGTGCTTGAAAAGCACCTAAAAAGTGTTTTTTTTTTGCCTTTAATTTAGGGATATTTTTATTAGATTCAATGTGTTTGCTAGTGGGTTTCAAGTGATTAAGGAAAATTAAGTTTCCAAAGCCAAAAAAAACCAAACCGAGCCAAAACCGAGCAAAAATCAGAAGAAGAAGTGGAAAGTCCTAGAAAACAGGGTAGCACAGTCAAGAGCGTTGTTGCACTGCCTTGTTGCATTCTAGACTTGAAAGCATCGATAATGAACATTTGTTGGAGCATAACTGAGCTTGCCGAGAGCGTTGCTACGCTGGGCGAGGAATGTTGCAGTGTTGTGCTTGAAATCAGGCAACAATGTCGGACAGTGTTGCAATGCTGCCGAAGAGCGCCGCTACGTTGCCCCTATGATGACGATATCTTTCATTTTTTGTAGATTTTATAAATTTGGAAAATATTTTGGGCAGCCACTTCTATATATTGAAGAGTTCCTAGCAACTCTAGACATCAAGAATTGGAGAATTAAAGACCGAGAGTGAGGGTTTAGTGCAAGATATGATGATTCCATGGTACCGAAAGGTTCGAGAATTGTTGGAAGGCCAAATCCATCCCTGAGACGAGCTTGAAAGTCAGATAACTTTTCTTCCCTTTCTTTATTCTTGGTTTATTTGTTGTATTTTGTGATTCTAATGTGGGTTTTGTCTATGAAAGCCATGTTAGGCTAAACTTCTCATAGTTTTAAAGGTAAATGAATTCTTAGGTTTAAGTTGTTGAATTCTTAGGTAAATGTTAATTTGCATTTATGCTTTCTAGCATGATCGTTCTTAATGGTGGAGATTGTTGATGAAGATTCTTAATGTTTTGCTTAATCACCTGGTTTCAAGAGCTTAGTAATTAGAATTTAAATAAAAGAAAAGATTATTTTTTAAAGATTCAATCCAGATAAAAGACTTCTAGATCTAGGTGTTTTGTTAATTACTTCAAGAGTCAAGCAATTGTGTTTAATAATACCTTTGATGAAATCTATTCCCTAAAACGACTCTTAGTTAATAATTTCCATACCTTGATCACTTTTATTTGCTTTCTTAGATTAGTTCAGTTTAAGTGTCATTACAATTTGGTCCCCTAAATAAAATTAGAGCGATCTTTGAATAGCTAAAAGAATAGTTTAACCAATTCCTTGAGGATCATACTCGGCCTTACAAGCCGTTTTAATTATATTATAACTTGACCCGTATACTTGCGGTAACACCAAATTTTGGCACATCAATGCCCACCACTCTCAACCCTCCTCTTCTCAGATACCACCAAAGGATCAACATGATCTAGATGTTTGGGGCGCTTGATAGTAGAGAAAAACTCTCTCTGAGAAGAAGCATGGTAAACCTCTCTCCAGCTATCAAATACAATTTATATCAATGAAAGTACTATTACTACCACAGAACATAGAATAATGGTAAGAATGGAGTTGAACCGCACGGAGCTTGTGACTTGCCTAAATCAATTGTTGAATTCTTTTAGGTTTGGGAGGGAGTTTTTGGTGATCATGGGAAAATAAAGAGTGTGAAAGTAAAATAAGCAATAAAATAGATGCAAGTGAGCAAAGAGATCAAACGAAGAGCAAAGAAGTCAAATTAAATGAATACTCGGGGATAGGAACGGATTTGGCTAAATCTCTATCATTGAATACTAAACATCAAAACAAATTGCCTATGAATGCACAATTAAATGACATCAAATGTCATTAGATGTTCCTAATCATCAAATTAAGCAAGCATAATTTGAGCTAAACTTGATTCAATTATTTAGAATGATAGCGCATTCAACAACAAACCAAATTTACATTAAGCGAAATGGAGTTTAATTGTGACGAATGAAAGGTTGGAAAGCGTAGACTAGCTTTCGGTTATAAATCAGATTCAATTAACTCATAAAAACCCAATTGATGGAAAAGTCCTCAATTAAAGCCTCTACTAATTAACCATGCAACATAATTTGAAATCATGCTCAGCGTCAAACGAATTTTGCAATTAAAGAGGAAATTATCAAAAGTTGTTAATTCAATTTAATAACCTCAATAAAGATTAAAATCAAAACCCAATCAATTAAGGAAAGTATTAAAGTGAGAAACACAAGAGTCAAAAAGAGTTCTAGGGTAATGAATCCTTGTTTATTTCATCATGCAATATTATAGATTTCATGGATTTTATTGTCATTCATATGCCTAAGTCTAGATACTTAATTCCAAGTTATTTTCTCTCAAAAGCAACCATTTCTCATGCAACTGAATTGATTATTAATCTCTTAAAACCAATACAAAATTACATGGCATTAAAAATAGTCTTTAGCAACTTTTATTGTCAACCTAACTACTCTCGATCATACATCTAACCTAACATGTGAAGATGGCCAATCCACAAGAATTAAACACAATAACAATGAAAAGCATAACCATTCCAACAAAACCATGAAAGTCTACAAGATCAACATAAATTCATAAACAAATCATCAAAACCCTAAAACTAAAGAGTTTAGCCACTCATAGCTTGAAGCAACATGTTTGAGCAAAATAAACAAAGAAAGAATGTAAAGAAAGGGAAACTCTACTGAAAAGAGGCTCTTGATTGAGGTAGCACCGTCACGATCTCCTTGGCTCTCACGTCGGAATTCGAAGGGCACCACGACTATCTCGAACTATTTTCCTCTTCCTTGCAACTAACTCACTCTTTGAACTCTCACTCAATTCTCTCCTTTTTGTGCCTCTTTAGGTCTGCACTTCCTTGATTTGGTTTGATGCCTAGGGCTGCTGGAAACCCCCAAATTTATAGAGTTTGGCAGCCCAAAAACTTACCAAAAATAACAATTTTTTATTTAAGGAAAACTGGCGCCGCGGCGCTATTCAAAATTCTGGGACAGCGCCGCGACGCTGTTGGAGAGCGCCGCGGCGCTAGGGCTGCGATCAGAAAAGCTTGCTCTCGGGTTTTAGCGCCGCGGCAGCACCGTTCAAGCGCCATGGCGCTGCCCCAATTTCTGCCATTTTGGGTTTTTCAGCTATTTTTCGCGGTATTCTTGCTCGGTTTTGATCTTTTAGTCTTTTCTTCTAATTTTCCTCATTTTAACCTGAAAACCACTAGCAAACAAGTGAAATCTAATATAAACTCCCTTAATTTGAGAGAATAGAAAGCACTTTTCAAGTGCTTATCAATGCTCGACCTCAAACTCTTCGAGAAAACCTCATTGCTTATACTTGGGTGAAGAATAAGAAAACTTGATAAATTAAGATCGCATATATATTTAGCACCGTTAGGCATGCACAACAAGTTTTTGACTAGCCATGTTAACCACAACAGTAGGTTATACTTAACCATGTACTTCTAGTTGGCACGAGCCTTCTGCTTGTATGCAGACACCTTGTCCCTCAAGGCTTTCTAAAGGCCACTGAAGCTTCACTCCCATATACTCTTCCCCCAGTCCAGAATTTTGAAAAAGTCCAAGTCATCCACATCATCGGGCAACGACTTATCAATGTTGTTCTTTGTCTTGTCCTTTCCACTCAACTCGAGCTCATACATGTAGACAAGACTAACCTTCATTGCATCTAGGTTAGTCTCAAACTGAAGTCCCTTGTGCTGCTCTTCAAAGGCGGTTAGGTGGATCTCCGCCCCACACAGGTTGTGGAAGTACTTAGTCCTAAGCGCACCGGTCACTTCAGCAGTGCGAGAAACTATCACAGGTGACCTCTAAAGTCCAGTAACTAGTAAAAATTCATCCTCAAAGAACTTTACTGTATGTCTATTAAGGTCGAAGTACATGGACTCAACATTACTATTCTCGACATGTACCTGCCTCAGTAGAATGTGGTGGACTAGTGGACTGTTGCAAACTATGCCCATGTCCACAAACCTCCAAATTAGAGACAATCCTCCTAAACATATCGAGCTGCCTATTTGTCAGCTTCTCTTTGATTAGCTAGTTCACAACCCCAATATAAGATGAAAAGCTAGTAGCTTGGGCAGAAAAACGGTATTTAGCAACAATCTTGAAGTTTGCCATCTACAAGTGCAAGTAAAAAAACATAATCAGATAAAGGAAAAGAAACATATATCTCAAAAATAAAGAAAAAAGAAAATAAATATGTTAAACTCACGACAGAGACTCTCGATGCTCGCTTGCTCTCAGCTCTCTATTTGTCTGTAACCCTAGGTCTCGATACATGCATCAGTACACTCGACTCTCGACCATCCATCGATTGCACCCCACAACCCTCCCACAACCCGTTTCATATCTACTTTACTCGCGCCTCATACGAATTGAATATCGTCTCCTACAGTCTAGAAAATACTTTCTTCTCTTACACTCGATCTCGACGCATTCTCCCGTGCCTTCGTCCTCTTCATCTCCTAAACCCTAATCTATTTTACAATTTGGGCACTTCTACAAAGCCTAACAAGAGCATATGTAGCAGAAAACGAAGCGAAAAGAAGATGAAACCAAACGGGACTAAAACCCAAAGCAAAATGCAATTGAAATGCAAAAGAATGTGAAATAAAGGCATACCTTTGGCAAAATAATAGTCTGAAGTTGTGAAGGAGAAGCGCGAAGAGTCGGTCTTTGGAGAGCTGGTAATCTAGTGGTGTTCATTAGTAGGTAGAGAGTGAAAGAAGTGAGAATCGAGAGAGGTAGAGAACCGGTGAGGTCAGTCATGGGAATATGGTACAACTTTTCAAATCTATTACAATGGTTGAGTGCCTGCTTATTCAGACCGAGAGTGAGATATGAGAGCCAAGAGTTGATAATTGAGGACCGAGATTGTGATCGAGATAAGTTGAAAAAGTCGATATATTTGACCAACGTGGATCGAGATCAAGTTCTGAAAATGGGGTACGATCCTCGATAGCAATATCGTGTAGAAAGTCAGCTAGGGTTGACCGTCGTGGATTGAGATCGAGGGTCAATAGTTGGGATCGAGAGCCGAGAGCGAAACTCGTGTGGGTGCCTCTGAATAATGTTTTTAGGGGCAGTGTGGTAATTCACACATCACTAACGCCAGCAGAAAGCCATATTTCATTGAAAATCTAGGAAGAGGTCAAATTTCATTTGGGCCCTTGAATTTGGGCCATGCGTACAAATTTCCCAAATTAAATTCAGGGGACCTAAAAGATGAGCCAACTGTTTGGCTTCATTTCATCAAAATTAGAGTGAATTCAACAACACATGATTCCACTTTCTCTCATAAATGTGTTATGTTGTTGTATTGCATTCTCAAAAGGTTTTGAGGTTAATGTAGGGCAGTTAATCAAAGATGAAATTATCGCATGTTAAGAAAAGAAAATAGGAAGGTTGTTTTTCCCTCCCTCATTACCATGTTGTGCAAGCACGCAAAAAGTCCACTTCAGAAGCCATATTTGGACTCCAAGCCCATTGACGCAACAATTATAAAGAGCCTAAAAGAGCACAATCGGAAAAAGGCGATATGAAGATCCAAAACACCATTGAAGGCCCCTGCCGCTTCGCCATCTAAACCTCCACCAAAGAGCTCCTTTAGCCCTGAATTAGAATTGATTAAAAATCAGAACAAAGTGTATTGGGAGTATGTTAAGGAGCAGCATCTTGCTCTTCAACGAGCACAATCTTCCATCTTCAAGGGAAAGAATTGTCATTTCCCTGACTTTCCAAAATACCTTCTTAATGATCCTAGTGCGCCAGAAGTTGTCTAAGAACAATTTTTTGTCTGCTTAGGAGAGCACTTTACTTTTAAACTAATTATTTGATGCTTAGCTTTTCTGTTTTATTGATTCTATGATAGTTTTGGCTATGATGAGTCTATTTAATTTTGATGAGCATTCCAACTATGGAACAATGACACTAAGGCATTTTTGTGTATTGAATTCTCATTCTTGTCAAAAAAAAAAAAAAAAAAAAAAAAAAAAAAAAAAAAAAAA
>QLSR01000209.1:2297587-2313685 GCA_031780015.1 Citrullus colocynthis
AAAAAAAAAGTGAACTTGTGCGATGAGATTGGAATGTGCTTTAATCATTAAATGTTTTCCACACAACTTGTTTTTTTCCTCATACCATGCAATTTCATTATTCCATTTCTCACTCAATCTTAAAAGTCGTCTACATTTGCATGCTTATTTTCACAAATGAGTCTTACCTTTTTGTTGGACAAAAAGCACTTCCAAATCCCTTTTTGTGCCACTTATGTCAATGTGGACATTGACCATCTTAAAGTTCTACTACTAGAATTTTGGCTTTTCTTGACGGCCAAAAGATATCAAGAAAAACATATTTTGATGGCCAAAAACATCAAGAAAGCTCATATCAAGAAAGTTTGACCATCAAGAAAAAGATACTTTTCTTGATGGCCAAAAAACGTCAATATAAACCCTATGTTGATGGTTTTGCCATCAAGATAGGTTAGGTTAATGTTCTTTGCCCATCAAGTATTGGCGAAAATTATCAAGATAGATCATTTTGTTGATACTTTTTTAACGTAAAAGTAGGTTAATATTGATATTTTTTGTCCATCAAGTATTTGTAAAAATCATTAAGTTGACCATTTTTATTGACGTTTTTTGGCCATCAAGACAAATGTATTACTGTATGTTTTTATTGACGTTTTTTGGCAATCAATGATCAACCTTTCTTGACATTTTTTTACTGTCAACTATAACAATTTGAAGATAAAAATTTGGGTCATTGTGACCCCCCACAAACAACCTGCAATCGACCCCAAGCATGCTTTATACCTGCAATTTGCATTCACTCCAAACAACTAACTTTTGAAACAACTTTACACATCTCCTGCAAGCCACCAATTACACAACTCCAATTTTTCAATCACATTACTTCATCAGAATCAGATAATTACACTAGATCATTTCTACTAACACCATCAACTACACAACTACACAACTTCAACAACAACATAACTCCAAATTTTCAATCACAATATCTAAATTGACAGCATCAAACCATCTTATTGAAACATCATAGCACAACATAATGAATCAAGTAATTTTGACGTAACTTACATACTTTTCAATCAAGAAGAATATTTTTCTTGATGTACATACACATCAAGTTAAATATAAACTTTTCTTGATGTTCTAAGACCATCAAGAAATGTAAATTTAAATTAATAATAATTTTAAAACTCTAAATTAAGGTTTACTTGATGGTATTTTTTCATGACCAACAAGAAAACAAAAAATCCGTGCGTCAAGAAAGACCAAAATTGTAGTAGTGTTTGGGAGTGAGATCTTTATACTACAGTCTGCATTCCAAAGTAATGAGGCATATTATATTTTATGATCAAGAAGAAGAAGAAGGTGATCATAATACATGTGATTGCCTTTATATGAAAAGTTGATTTAGAAATAGAATGTTTGTAGACTTACCAGTCACGTGTGCTCATAGTCAAATGTCCCTCATGTGACCCATGTGGGCAAGTTGGAACGAAGGTGCAACTGATGAAGAAGAAGAAGAAGAAGATGGGAAAAGAGGCGGTGCAAATTCGTAAAATTCCTTTTGGTTGTGCTTTGAGTTGTTTCACAAAACGGGTCAAGATTAGTTTAGTCTATAAGTATTACAAACCTAGCATGAGATTTAAGTAAGTAGTGCTTTTTTAATACTTTAGAATTATTTTTTGTTGCACGTGATTAGAAATAGCAAATTGTTGGAGTATTATAAGCAAATGACATCCCTTGAGAAGAGTTATTTATGAACTATATGTTTGTTGTGAATTTTGTTTTATATTTATGCTTGAGGACAAGCAAAATCTTAAGTTTTGGGTGCGATAATTCTTATTTGTTAGAATTATTTATCTTCTAAACCTAAGGGTTTTGATATAAAATGCAAGCATTTAGTCTTTCTTATAGAAAAATCAAGTTCAAAATAGCAAATAAGTCATATATGACAATTATCCATCTTAGTTGTGAAAATGAGCTAAATTTGGCAACAAACTCTTTAATTTTGATGCATTTTTGTAGAAAATTACTTGAAGCCAAATTGCTACAGCATCCCAGAAAAACATTGCTACAACAATCTGCCATAGTAAAAAATTTATTAAATATTCAATCTTGGGGTTGAAATTAAGGAATTCCTTCCTCCAATCATGGCAAGCTAGGGCACACACAAGCCTCCTCATCTTCTTCAGCAGCCACCTCCCTTGGAACTCTATAAATAGACCTCAAAATGTTCTCCAAAAGACATCCATTCTTCATTCAAGAATCCATATTCTTCCTTCTCCAACAAAGAAATTTTTTTGCAGCTTTGTTCTTATTTATTTTACTGTTTTTAGTCTATTCTTGAAGCTCTAAATTCTGTTCTTGTGCCGATCCAGTCCCATTGGAATGTTTTGGGTTGTAGATTACCCAATTCTCCTTGATAATGTTTAAATCGAGTAAGATCTATAACTTATTTTTTCAAGTTTCCTCTTTATTTCTTGTAAATTTTTTTTGTTCTTTAGAACTTTTATTTATTCAAATCTTGTTTTAATTTCAATTTTATGTTTATGATAGTTTAATTTTTGTAAATTCATTTCGTTTTATAGTAATTATCGTAATAATAGTCTTAGTTTGTTTGGAATCCGACACCGATTAAGGTGGATATACAGAAATCTCTCTCTAGATTTTTGCCGAGTTATTTTTCTGCACATTTCTCCTTAATTCTGCACTAATTTTCAGCACTTTAATGTTATGTTTTTGCTAAACTTTTATGCCATTTCCTTGCTAATATCCCTTACTTATGCATTATACTTTCCAAATTTGGACACCATTAAAACTCTTTTTTTGTCATTTTTTCCATTTAGATTTTATTGTGTATCGCTATTTCCTTCCTTAATTATTCTTTTTTTTTCATATAAGTCATCCATTTTCTTATTTCCTTCCTTAATTATTTTTTTTTTTTCATATAAGTCATCCATTTTCTTAATGAGTACGTAGAAATGAGTGTCAACAAATTAATTGTTGTGCGATTTGTTATGAAATGACCGACATAATCTTAATACCAATCGTTGTACCCTAAGTGCTCCCAAAAGTTAAAACAATATTCATGATAGACAAACACCCGTCTAAAAAGAGTGAGAATCAAGGAAAACCTCGCTCAAAGAGAAATAGAGTTGAAAAACCAAAGAGAAGATGAAATTTGTGTATATCCATACATGTATGGGAAAAATCCAATACGTTTCAAATTTAAATTTTATATCTAAAACGTTTGTCATAAAATCAAGAACATTTGTAACAGTAAAAAGCTTTGCAATGGTTAGAATATCAAATCAATACTGCTTTGGTCAAAATATAACGTTAAACGTTATTCTTCCACTGTAAGATACTTTTTGACAAATCATTTCAATGAAAGCATCCTTTATTTTTGACAATACATTCCATAAGTTGTAGCCCAAATTGAAAATATAATGACTTAAAAATCTTTGTTATCTTAGTTTTAGGTCAGAGAGCCCCTTTAGAAGAGGACCAATTAGACTATGTAGGATAATGTTATTTGGAGCTTTAAGTAACACCAGTCATATTTGATACTTGAACAAAAAAGAAAACAGGAAATCTAACCCTATGATTCACAAAGATGCTGCTCTCCTATGTGCAACTAAAGAATGTGAAACCAACACACTACTTATGATGATTCTGATTCTCCATCAGCAGAATCTGAAGTCGAATTCACCAGTAACTCGGGACGATATTGCTGCACCACCAAAACCGACGCTGAAATTGTGAAGTTCGGTGAAGTCAACAGGTTCCCAACTGGACCAAGCTCCGGACAGTCACTTCTGTTTAAGGCAAAGGTTGAACTGACATCCGGTGTTCGACCAACAAGATACAGATTGCAGTTCTTCAGCTCCTGTACTGTATCCATTGCTTCTGCAGCACTTTTTATGGTTTTCTCTACATATATGATGGAATCGTTATTGCTATTGTTCCTGAACTCAGAAAGAAATTTATCATCCTGAGGAACCATCTTCGCAGAAGAATTCCCAACAGTATCAGCACTGACTATCTCCCCAACAGGCTCGGGTTCAACAAAGAAACGAATAACCATCAACCTAATGCCAGGGTGCTCGGCCATACGAACTCCATAAGAAAGTGCTTCGCGATCATCTCCACCACCAAAGAATAGAACAGTGATGAAAAGTGAAACATTGCTCGAAGAAACATGGGTTGTTCCACCCAACCCCCGATCAACGAAAATTCCAACTGAACATTGAGCATGCTCGAGGACATTCTGATTAACAACACGGATGCTGCTTTGAGTAGTCTCCAGCGAACCATCCACCCTCTGGTGCTTGTGGAATGGAAGAATTATGATTGCAGTTCTTTTCCGCTCGGCAGTAGCACAGATATCTTCATGTATATCAGACATGGAGGAAATGGCCGTCATCGCTCGGATGAATACTCTGCTCAGTTGTTGATAAGCTTCAAACGCAACGATAACATGGTTGGAATCTGACCTCTGGCCCTTATTCCAGAAAGGCAACCCATTTTTCCTGGCCTTGTGTACCATTAAAATGGCTGAGGACCGCTCAGACAGCTCCATGAGATGCATTGCATACACACAAAGTTCTTCTCCCTTCTGAATTCCTCTCGAGGCCTCAAGCAAATTTATAATTGATGGAATGTTTCCTGCACTATGGAAACAGGTCAACATCCGAAGCTGAGTATTCTTGTTTTTCCGTTCAATTTTCCGATGTTTATAATCGGCTAATTTGGCACTCCTTGCCGGCTTGTATACAGCAATGACAAGGGGAGTGGTAATGAAAGTAGTAAAAAGAGCCATTAGAATCATTATTGCAAAGGTCTGATCATTTAAAACCTGCAGAATTAAACAACGATGCAAGTAAGATCTCCAAAAAACCAAAACAAAAGAGAAGGAAAATCAGTCATGAAAGTGTCTTTGATAAGTGATAGTAGAGGCTTAAACGATCTTACCTTTCTATCTTTTCCAATATTGAGAACAATAAGCTCCACCAAACCTTTTGTGTTCATTAGAAATCCTAACGCGAGAGCCTCACGAACAGGTACTTTACAAAGAAGGGACACTAGAAAAGTGCCAAGGATTTTTCCAGAACAGGCGGTGACAATAACTAAAACTAGAAGACCCCAGGACTGTGCTCCTTGAATTGTGGCTACATTAGTCTTCAATCCACTTGAGACAAAGTACAGAGGCAGGAATAGACCAGAAACAAGATCCTCTATTTTCTCTACCAAAGCACCCACTAATGGTCCATCCTTTGGAACTAATACTCCAACAACAAAAGCTCCAAACATAGCATGTATCCCAATAAAATCCGTGGCAAATCCAGCAGCTAGGACAATAGCTAATGTGGCGCATATGTAGATTTCCCGTACAGGCTCCCCTTGAAAACATTGCTTGGTCATCCATTTGAAAACTGGGCATAAAATGGCGACAGCGGCCACAACAAAGCCACAGCCAGATAAAAGGACCCAAACTGCAGTTAGGGGAGATTTATCAGAACCTGATAATGCAATGGCAAGAGCAAGGAGAATCCAGGCAGCTACGTCATTTACTGCTGCAGCAGACATAGCCATCCTGCCAACATCAGTCGTCAGTAGTTTAAGCTCAGCAAGAATGCGAGCTAAGACGGGAAAGGCTGTTATCGAAAGTGCAACACCCATGAATATGAGAAACGCAGAAGCATTTACACCTTTGGATATGGTTCCTCGGAGGACAAATGATGATCCAATTCCTAATGCAAAGGGAACGCAAATTCCAGTAATGGCAATGCCAAGGGCCTTCTTTCCAGTACGACGTATTGACTTTAGATCTAACTCAAGACCCACAAGAAAGAGAAAGAATAACAACCCAATGTTTGCTATGGTATCTAACAATGTCATACTATTGGATGGAAATATCATATGAAGAAAGTTCTTGTTACGTCCAAGAGCTGATGGTCCTAGAAGTATTCCTCCCTGCCAAAATAGTAATAAGAGGTAACTCAGAAGAGTGATCACTAGCACTCGAAATAAACCAATATTTCAATTAATAGCAGCTTCAATTTCAATTCTAGAGTAAAAAGCATTCCTCTAAGAAGAACCAAAAGAACAATATGCAAGGTTTATTATAGTTCATGCAACAGTCTACTTCACATAGATTTAAAAATTTTCTAGACAATAGGCAAACATCTCAAAACGAACACCCTTACATCAAAGGAACAAAAAAGACTTACAATAATTTCTCCAATCACTCGTGGCTGTTTTAACGGCCTGAGAAGAAAAGCAAGACCACGAGTAAGTGCGACTACCAAACATATCTGCAGAATGACAAGAGGGAGAGCAAAATCAAGAGGATTATCGCCTTGGAAAATCCCGTTTGATGTTGCTTTCATTGGAGTTGGACATGTGGTCACTGCCGTAGCATTCGAATGCATTCCGTCGCCCAAAAATTTAGAAAGAACAGCTTACTTTCTGTTCAAAAATAGGCTTCCTGTGCAGTGAAAAATTCTTCTACAGTCAGAATGGATAAAACCGAGGACCTAGAACTGTCGAGAAAAACAGACAAACAAAGACATTTTCAGTATATGCAATGCTCAAAGGCGTATACAGACATAAAAACAAGTCAATATATTTAACAGGAACTGAAATTCCGCAGCTGGGTTGATTTCAATTTAGCCGATCAAATTACTTGGCAGTAAAGAAAACGTCATTCACCAAACTTCGACTTAAATATGAAACAAAGCAGAACCGCACAAAATGAATAAATAAAGGAAAGAAAAGTTTGCTTTTGATCAGGCGCTGGCACTGAAGGAATAATTTAAACTTTGGCTTTTTGATGTGGGGTCATCAGTTTCAGCACCAAAAGATATCTAAGGAGAGCGATAGTATACAGGTCATAGAGCAAAGGAATCACAGTTTCAAGTACAAGAATAACGAATCTTTCTCAAATTTTATTAGTATTAAACCTTAGAAAGGAGAGATATCAACATAGCAAAATCTTGAAGAGAGATCGCATATATTCCAAAGAAAGCGCTATCAACGAAGTACCTAATCATGCCAAACGAAGTCATAGGAAATAAAAAGAACAAACCAAAACCAAAACCAAAACCAAAACACCAGTAATCTCCAAAATAAACAAACCAGACAAAGAATGTGTGGATGAAAAAGCAAATTTCCAAATTGGAACCAAATTGAAAAATGATAACAAAAGAAACAGAGCAGAAAGTTGAATACGCAGGAAGGTTTCTGAATCAGAATGATGAAAACTTGGGTGCAATTCGTTGGCGGCGGAAGATCGGCCTGCAACTCATCATGCAATGGAAAGAAAGGGAAAGAAAAAATGGTGGATTAGATATCGGGGGTTATTGACTGACTCTACAACTGGATTGGGGTAGCAGAACAGAACTGAACCGAACAGGGGATTGATGGAAGAAGGAAGTAAATGCAATTACAAGAGAAGAAGCCATTTGACATAAATAACAATGCGAGTGGGACCTGATCCTAAGAGGAAGAGGAAGAAGAAAAAATCTCCATTGCGGTTTGAGTTTTGGACTTTGAAGGCAAATTATCGGCGCCTTTGGATGCGGAGTCTTCATTAAATTACAAGTTTACTCCCTCAAATCTCAGGTTCTTTAAATCTCAAATATGTTTAATTTTGTGTTTACCTCTAAATTTTAAACATTTCTAATAAATTATTTTTAAAACCTAAAAAAATAGAATTAATTGTTTAAATTCTAATTTCGTGTTCAATATTAAAAAAAAAATTTAAACTAATTGATTTCGTAGATATAAAATTGAATGTGATGTGAAATGACACACTCAACTTTTAATAAAATGACACCCTAAATTTTTAATTTAGTGTATTGTATGTCTATGAGTTTTAAAATTTTTCAGTTGGGTCCTGTGGCTATTAGGCACAAAATTAAAATTTTTAAAGTTTATTAAACACAACATTAAAATTTTTTAAGTTAAAAAATTTATTGAATACAACATTGAAATTGATAAATTTTTATTAAATATTTTTAAAATTTAGTGACCTATCAATAAACAATATTGAATGTTGAAGGGTTAAATTTGAGAAAATTATTATAAATAGAAAAAATATCAAAGTATTTATAAATGTAACAAAATTTTTACTTTCTATCTAAGATAGATCACGATAGATCTAGATAGACATTTATCTGCGTCTATCGCAGTCTATCACAGATAGAAAGTAAAATTTTGCTATATTTATAATTATTTTCATTTTTTTTTAGAACATCCCTTACACTTGTATTTTTTTTTTTAATTGCAAGTTTTTTCGTTTAATAAATACCACAACTTTAAAATTTTCTTCGATTTTATGTCTAGGATATCGTATATATATCAACTTTTCTTTTTGACATTGGGTCTATTGTATTCATATGAATTCAAAATTAGGATTCTTATCACTAGATTTTTTTAATACTCTCCCTTTTTAAAAATAAATAGAGTGAGATTCAAACCTTTTAACATTTTGGTAGATGACATATATCAATCATCACTAGTTACGTTATGCTCAAATTGGTTGCTTCAAACATTTTATTCACCTACGTTTATCATATTCAAATAGTTTTTAAACAGTAATAAACTGACTTTCCTAGTTTGTCTATAATTGTAAAGAAACTTGCATTTATAAAGAAAATTTTACATATTTATATTCATGTACACTAGGCATATACAAATAAGCCTAGATATTTGACTTAAATTTTAAAATGTGGCCTAGATCTTTCGAAGTAGATCAAGATCTAAATTATCGTTAATGTCAATAGATACTTTTGAAATAATAATAATAATAATAATAACAATTCAAATAATATTTTGTTGCTAATTTTTTTTATGTTTTATAAATTTTTTTTACGATATAATGAAAATGTGAAGATGTCGATCATCATTTAATATCATAAATAATATATAACAAAAATAGAATAATATGAAAAAAAAATGGTTTTTTTTTTTGTTGCGACAAATACAAAAATGCCACTAACAAAAAGAATGGATGTCGAACCGCTCAAAATGATATGTTAAAGGAAAAGAAAAAAGAAAAGGTTGCTTTTGATTAATAGCTAGTTTGGTATCGAGGAATAAATAAATTTTGGCTTTCTAATGTACGATCATGGGAGCACAAGATTTATGAAACCAAGGAGAAAAAAGAGAATGGAAGTTGATAACCTACAGTCCTTTTTTTGGAAAGGTTCCTAATACCAAAATTTAGAGGTTGAAGACATATTTGATAGTAATTTTGAAATTGTTAAAATTATTCTTCTTATTTTTAAAATCATAACAAAAAGTAAACTATTAGTTCAAACACACGGCATATCAAATAAGCCTATATATTTGAATTAAATTTCAAATTCTTAGCCCAAGATATCAATGAAAACGTGGATATCAATAAATCTTTCTAAAAAGTAATTAAAAAAAATAAATTGTTTCCACCATTTTAAACAAATTAGCATTTTTTTTATTTATCTTATATCTACATTAATAACATTTTTTTTACTAGTATAATTGAAAATGTCAATGGAGAATTTCATAATATGATAAAAGTAGAATAATACCCAAAAAAGAATGCCACGTTTTCTTTCTGTTTACATAGACAAATGTGCCACTTACAAAAAGAGTGAAGTCAAACCACTCAAAATAATAGGTTAAAGGAAAAGAGAGAATAAAATATTTTACTTTTGTTTACTTACTAGTTTGGTATAGGGAGGAATAATAAATAAACTTTGCCTTTCTAATTTGCGATCATTAGAACCATTGCATTTGTGGGACAGGGAGAAAAAAGAGAAGGGAAATTGGTGATATCCTCGAGTTTAATAGTAGCAAAATTTGAGATTAAACCACCCATCTTGTAACGAGTATGGTAACGGAGTGAAAAACTTTATAAGGAGTTGAGAGAAATAGAGAGAAATAAAAATATTGGAGATTCATATTAAGATTTCTCACAATCTTACAATAAGAACAAAAACCTTAAGTGATTCCAAGTCAGACTCTCCTTCAAATGACAACAAAATAAACTTCAAATAGGCAATAATCAACATAGTGTTGGAGTGTTATAAGTGGGCACCACAGTGCTCTTCAAAAACTTTATGTTTTCGAAAATCCGAAATATTGCGGCACTACTTTACTTTTGGCCTTATTGGGTTTAGGCACCGAGCACGATGCCATAGTGCACCGTGTAAGCTTCCTCCGCACTTTTGATCCCCTCTAACAACTTTGACCTATTATAGGGGAATTTGGTCTTTTTATATTTGGCCCATTCCAGTCAAAGTGCTTGTTTCTTATGAAATAAACATATAAAGCATCATTAACTCATTTAAGCACTTAAACTAACCAAAATGTAAGCCTAAGAAAGTACTTTTTAGGTGTTTTTTTAGTGGCAACCACGACATTAAATAATTGACATGAATTCATCATCAGTCTTGGTCATGGTTACATCTTAAATCAATTTGGTGCACTTGGCAATCTGTATAACATACTAGTGGTATTGTTTGCCACAATTCAAATCATCTTAACACTCAATTTAGGTAATGTCACTATACCATGTGAAAGCATATTAGAGGGCTCGCCATCAACCAAATGTCTTGACCATTTTGATAGTAATCAAAGAATAATGTTATATTCTCTTGTGTATACGACATCCAATTGATCTAAAATTCTAAAAATGAATAATTATAACTCAATTGTGCATTAATATTTAATTTTTATTTTTATATGAAAGATATATGCTCTTGCCTGATTATGCATAAGTCAATCAAATGATAATCGGTATACTAATAACATATTTTCTAATATATTTGTATGAATATTTTAGAAGGTACTAATTTATTCTCATTTTGTGCATTTGAATCTCCAAAATAATTCACAATTTTTAACTCAATATCATCGTCCCCTCCATTTCATTTATGTCAGGTCCACAATTTTACCATCTATTTTTGTCAAATCTTTTCTTTCCACACTATTTTTGTCGTTATTTATTAAAATAATATTACTTTTGAAAAAAAAAATCTTAACAAAATATAACATTCTAAACAATTATTTATAATTATATATTATAAGAAAAGAAAATTTTAGTAATAGGTGTATTTTAGCTATTATAACTAGATCAAAATAATTTTGTTTTTGAAACATTAATACCTACTTTCTTAGGTTTCAAGCTTAAATTTACTTTATTTCATAGTTGATTTTTCTAAAAGCACAAATGCAATCAATACTTAAAAAAGCTACAATAATCCAAACAAAATCTAAATTTGTTCTATTTTAATCATTGAACTTTTAAAATGTTCATTTTGGATCCCTTTAACTTAAAGTTGATTTTATTTTTGTTCTAAATTCTTTAATTGACGTCTCACTACAGTTTTATTATATATAATATTATTTTCTCCTATTAGTCCCCCACATTGAGATTTGCACTACAAGAATTTTCACTTTTGTCGAAGCAAACAAACGTCAGCATAAGTCCCAATTTCGTCGGCAAAATTTATGCCGACCAAAAATTTTGCGTCGGTCAAAGCATCGGCATATCCACGACGGGAGAAGTCGCTCCTGACGCAAAATCAATTACGTCGGCATAAGTCTACTTTTGTCGACGCATTATGTTGCATCAGCAGAAACTTTGTCCCGACGAAAGTAGAAGCGTCGGCATAAATACCCTTATCTCGACGTGGCATAAGTCTACTTCTACATGTCGGCAAAAACTTTGTCCCGATGAACATAGATGTGTTGGCATAACTACCCTTATCTCAACGCGGCATAAGTCTATTTTTGCAATGCTTCAGCAGAAACTGTGTCCCGACGAAAGTAGAAGCGTCGGCATAAATACCCTTATCTCAACGCAATTCGATGCATGGGCATATACTTTATCCCGATGAAATAGAGTTGCATTGGCAAAAAACTAATTTTGAGAAAATGAAAATTTCACGATTTTGTTCGATTTTTGCCGACGTTTTATTATGTGTTGGCATAAGTTTTTTACAATTTTATAAATTTTAAATGTTAATAATTAAATAATGAAAATTTTATTTTTTATTATTTAATAACTCTATACAAACAAAATTTAATATTCAAACAAATATAATAAAAATAAACTTATATATATTAAAAAGAACATTAATGTTCAATACAGTTACTGAACTTCTAAGAACAAGAACATACAAATCCCTTGAACAATAAAAGTTTAACATTCCTTAAGCCAAAATATAAATGAGATTCTAAACCACAAAAACTTCTTAGAAATCCCCTATACAAAAGAAATTTTCATTTCCTAGGACAAAATATACTTGGGATGCTAAAGCAAAATAACTTCTTCGCAATTCCCTATACAAAAAAAAAAAAAAAAAAAAGTTTGACAATCCTAAGCCAAAATATATACTTGAGATGTTAGACCAAAGAATTAATGAACTCAAAATCTTCTTACAGTCTCCAATAAAAACAATATTTGGGAATTCACCCGTACAACATGAAATAGCAGAAAAACAAATATTATGAAAAAATATATAAAGAAAAATGAATTTAAATGGTTATCAGACATGACCAAACATGCAAGTTAGGAACATGTTAAAACATGAACAACACGAACAACCATTTTACTATCTAAAAAGTGATTAAAATAACATGAGCCCCCTCCCCCCTTTGTTACACACACACTTCGAGTGTGACATAAAACATGAAACTCTCGCTCTCTCCCTCTCAGTCTATCTCTCTTGCTCTCTCCCTATTTGTCTCTCTATCTCGATCTCCATCTCGGTATCTCTCTCTCGCTCTCCCTCTCCGTCTACACATGAACCCCTCTCCCCCTCAAGCTACAATGCGTCGGTAGATAACCCCCAATGCATCGGCCTACAACACTAAAAATAAGCCTATTTTCGGTCAGCTTTTGCCAATGCCTCCTTCTGTCGGCAATCATCCGACATTACGTCAGCATATATTTGGAAAAAAAGAGGCGGTCTTTTGTTCTATATTGACCTTTCCCGCCGCAACGCTACGTCGGCAAATAACCCTTAATGCGTCAGCCTAAAACTCTAAAAATAAACCTATTTTCGGTCAGCTTTTTCCGACGCCTCCTTCTGTCGGCAATCATCCAACATTGCGTCGACATATATTTGAAAAAAGAAGAGGCGGTCTTTTATTCTATATTGATCTTTCCTGCTGCAATGCTACGTCGACAAATGACCCCCAATGCATCGTACTAAAACCCTAAAAATAAGCCTATTTTCGGTCAGTTTTTGCCGACGCCACCTTCCATCGGCAATCATCCACCATTGCGTCGGCATATATTTGGAAAAACAAAGGCTGTCTTTTGTTCTATATTGACCTTTCCCGCTGCAACGTTGCGTCGGCAGATGACCCCTAATGCGTTGCACTAAAACACTAAAAGTAAGCCTATTTTCGGTCAGCTTTTGTTGATGCCTCCTTATGTCGGCAAGCATCTCACATTGCATCGGCATATATTTGGAAAAAAAAGGTGGTCTTTTGTTCTATATAGACCTTTCTCGACGCCAAGATGCATCGGCATATGACCCCCAATGTGACAGCCTAAAACATGAAATAACCCTATTTTCGGTTAGCTTTGGCCAACGCCTTCTTCCGTCGGCAATCGTCCAACATTGCGTCGGGATATATTTGGGAAAAAAAAAGGTGGTCCTTTGTTCTATATTGACTTTTCCCGACGCCACAATGCATCGGCATATGACCCATATTGCGTCGACAGATATACAAAGAAAAAAACGTCTTCAATTGTATATTTTAGCCAATGCAATGACGTTGCGTCACCAAAAAGGTCATGTTTGCCGGCGAAAATACATGCATTGGGAAAAAAATGTCGGAACAAGTTAAAATTCTTGTAGTATTGTGTTTTATTTGGTGTGTGAATTTTCAAAAAATGTTTAACAAAATTAAAAAACTTTTAATTTTGTGCTTGGTTTATGTGCTAATACACCTAACTTTTACTAGCTTATAAGTCATTTGACAAATTTAAAATTTTTAAGAACTTATTATTTTATTGCATATACATTTGGATTTTATATTTGATGAAATCTTACCACTAGTGTCAAGAACTTTGTGAAAATTCAAAAGTTTAGGCCCGTTTGATAATCATTTGGTTTTTAGGCCTTGTTTGGTAGCTATTTTATCTTTTGTTTTTTGTTTTTGAAAAATAAGTCTATTTTCCCTCAATTTCTTATAGTGATTTGCATTTTTTTTTAATTGCTAGAAGTTGATTTCTTAGACAAATTCTAAAAGCAAAAACAAGTTTTTAAAAACTACTAATTTTTATTTTTTCAAAATTTGGCTTGGTTTTTTAAAACACTAGTAAAAAGCGGATACAAATCAATATAATTTAGAAGTAGTGGGAGTGTTTACAGGCTTAGTTTTCCGTTTTTGATTTTTGAAAAAATGTTTATGGTTTTTAAGTTTTTTAAAAACAAAAACAATACGTGTTTGATAGCTATGTTTGGTTTTCTGTTTTTTAAAAGCGAAAAACCAAAACACATGTTAGCTAATTGCTTTTTGTTTTTAGAAAAAAATTGAAAAATTAAAAGCATGTTTGATAAATGTGTTTTTGTCCTTTGTTTTTAAAAATTCAAAATAAGTTTAATGACTTTTATTAATTATATATTTTTTATACAAATAAAATTGAATTTTTTGTAATATTTCTTTGATGATATATATAATTATAATTATATAATGTTGTAAAATTGAGGAGCAAAATAACGGAAAAACGAGAACACGAAAATCGAAAAATTATCATATTAAAATAATAAATAATAAAATAATACTAAAGTATTAAAAATAACTAAATTAAATAAAGTAAACTTAAAATAAACTAAAATAAAAAAAGTGAGATTTTATGGAAAATGGAATTTAACCAGTCTTTTCTCTTCTTTTCTCTCC
This sequence comes from Citrullus colocynthis, assembly GCA_031780015.1. Lineage (NCBI taxonomy): Eukaryota > Viridiplantae > Streptophyta > Magnoliopsida > Cucurbitales > Cucurbitaceae > Citrullus > Citrullus colocynthis. The sequence goes on from QLSR01000209.1 coordinate 2,312,474, forward strand.
AATGTGTGTGTTACAATATCCACAAAAAAACCTCTATTTATATGCAATTTGACAAGTAAGTAGTGACATTTCATGGGCACTAAGGATGTGTCTTTAGTAGACACATAGTTTTTAGCCACTAAGCACATTTATATAATAGACATATAATGTGTTCTAATATTTATAATATATAATTATTTTTAACTTTCTTAAAAATTCCATATTTGATACAACAATATCAATAATTTGAATGTACTAATTAATCACAAATAAAATGAAGAAAAATAACACAAAAAAGTAGATTGACGAAAAGAAAACTATAAGAGAATAAAAAACTGATTGAAAATAATTAATATGACCCAACAAATTCACAGTACTACCTTGTAATAATTTTTTTCTCTCTACAATGTCTTAATAATTATATATATAAATAATGTTTGTGGCACCCAAAGTTTTAGGTAATTTGTTACTTGATTAATTTGATTATTTTAATTATTTGGGTGTTATTTTGAGTTTGAGGTTAAAATTGAGTTACCGTGATTTAGACAATTCGATTTTAGTTAAGTGTTCAAAATCTAGAAATTTGGATTTGATTCATTTGGTGAAATTTTAATTTGATTGGGAGATTTGAAGTTTTAGACTTTATTCTTTTTTATTTGGAGGAATTGTTTTAACGTGGAATTTTAGAAAGAAAAGGGAATTTTTTTATTAATAGGCTAGAGTTTCAAGTAGAAAAGTAAAGGGTGGATTTGTTTAGTATATCTTGGGCTTAATTTGAGAGGTAAGTAATGTTACTGTAACAACCCCAAATCGTTGGGGTAAATCCTCTTAGTAAACAAGTTTAAGTTATTATGTGTGAAAAAAAAAGATAATAATAATAAAAATATAGTTATCCTTATATATTCATGCCTTTATTTAAGCTAAGTTGGAATTTAGAAATTTGAGCTAAGGAAGAATTTGGAATTTAGAAAAAAAAAAAAAAAGATAATTTTATCTTAGGGCAAGTAAAATAAGGTGATTAATTTTGGTGGGATTGGATAATTGAAGTAAATCTTGGTTGTAGAAGATTTTATTTGATTTTATTTGGATAATTGAAGTAAATCTTGGTTGTAGAAGATTTTATTTGATTTTATTTTGTTTGGTTGGAAAAGAAAAGGGGAAAGGAGGAAGGAATAGGGAATTTTGGGTTTTTATAAATAGGCATCGATTTGCGTGCCAAAATAAAAAAAAAAA